>VZRF01006453.1:698024-793334 GCA_013396875.1 Vireo altiloquus
CTTCCTTCCTTCCTTCCTTCCTTCCTTCCTTCCTTCCTTCCTTCCTTTTCCTATTTTTCCTTCCATTGTGGTCTTCTAGGAAGGGGGAGGGGGGTAAGTTTCTTCTCTGTGAACAGACAACAAGATGAAAGTGCCTCTTCTACGTGGTTGGTCTCAGTTGAGCGGTGCTGAGCTGTCACAAGTGCCAACACATGACTTAGGCAGTGCTGTGACAACCAGGGACAGGGCAAGGACTTTTAATGACTTCTGGCAGGAGGTAGCTAGCACGAAAAACACCTAAGTTTAGAAACCAAGAGGTGTCAGGGTGTTTCATAAAAATTCTGTTGCCCAAGCAGAGAGAGGATGGACTTCTGGCTGTTTTAGGTCAAAGCAACATATGATACTGATGGTTCAGGTATGTGCTTAGTCTTTCCGCGTCCAGACTTACAAAACTGCCTCCCATGTCAAAAGTTAGAGTTTGGCTTGCTTTGGAAAACAATTTTCTTGCTATGAACACCTGCCCCATGCAGGACTGCCAAGTGCAGCTCAGGGGTTTTTTTTGGAATTCACTGGAAGAGCAACAAAATGCAAAAATGCTGAAGCCAGGGCACAGCATCAGAGAAGCAAAACTGTTGGGCCCCTCCACAGCCAAGTGAAAGCCAAGATCCTAAGGCAGAGGGATCTCAGAGAGAGAGTATGAAGGCTGGAAATGTGTTCCACTGCTGACACCTCCCTCGGTGCAGTGCTGCATACCTGTCTCCGTAAACATCTCTCAGGAAACTCACTGGAAAGTGGCTTGCCAGACCTCAGCTGCTTCACCCCCACACCTTCACAGCATGGCCAGCACGGGGCTGGAGCAAACACATCAGTGGCACATTAACTAATGCCCCCCTCTGACTTCATGTGTTTGGTTTACAGGTTTCACTACAGATTTTATTAGCCTGTGATTCAAACCTCAACCAGTTGCCAGGTTGTCCAGATGCTTGCAAATGATAATAAATCAGAAATAATTAATGCTAAAGATATTTAGTATTATGTGAGGATAGACACCTCCAAGCTGGAACATTGTGCCATGTGTGCTTTTCTCCTGAACTTAGTTGTGGAACATTCACCTAAAATTTATTTTATATTACTTCATTTTATTTTATTTTGTTTTTCGTTATTCTTTATTTATTTTAACTTACTTTATCTTAGTGGTCTCAAAGATTGGAGAGAGACACTCAGAACCTGGAGCATTTCCATTTAGTTCTGCTTGCAGCACTTCAAACTTCTAAGCATAAACAACAGAAGGATTGCAGAAACCATTGCATAAGGCAGGATACTGGGGTTGACTACAGCAGTCTTCAGAGAGTGAGATGGATTCATCAGTGTGTCTGACACAGCTTTGCTGCAGCCATGCCTACATGTAGTCTATAAACCTCTGCCTGTTTTGGAGTGATTTTTAAGGCTTTTCTTAAATACAAGAGAAGCCCTGTACCAGCAGTGTTCACCCTTGGGTGTGGCATTACTTGGTACAGCTAACGTTGCCTGAGAAGCTCTGCAGATTTCTCTTGGAATATATTTCTGTTGATTATTATATTCAGAAGTGCATTGCTTACAGCATATTCTTCCCCCAGGTATCAGACTTGTATGAATGAGTCTGTTCCATACCCTCATTTGGGTACACGAGAAATACAGGGAGTGTAGAACTGGGCCTGAGGGTTTTATAAACACATAGCACAGATAGACATCCCTCCTTTGTCATTAGGGCTTAAAGCTCTGCAAGGCAGGGAAGGGGTTAATATTCCAGCATCTGGGAAGCAGCTGGGAGGAAGAGGGCAGAAATATGACTTAAAGCAAGGCCCCCAGGGCACCTCTAGCTGATGTGTCAGAGGGCAGCCGGCAGGTCCTGGATGGAGTGAGCATGGCACTTAGCAGGGTTGAGGTGGGAAGTGGTGCCCAGGAGCCGTGTTGTGGGGCCTTGGTCAGTGCAGATAAAACAGCAAAACTGAGGGAGCAGCTGTCAGGGTGAAGATGGCAAAGCTGATGCTTGTTATGATGCAACACCAGTGTTTAATTTTTAGGCTTGAGAAAAATTGCTAGTACACCAATTAGAGTCAATCCCATTTCAGTGCTGAGGTATTGTTGTGACAAATATAGACTTCTGGGATGGGACAAAACAGCTAGAACTTTGTATTCTTGTATCCCTGAGAATTCCCTAATCTATTGGGAAGGACCTGCCTGTTTCCAAGGCATTAATTTCAAAATTTATGTGGGTCTGTTACCACCAGCAGCAGCTCCTAAGCTTTTCTTTTATTACAGTAATAGTCTGGGCTGCTGTCAGGCTGGTGATACTGTTGAGGCTTGCAGCCCTTTGCCCACAAGCCTGGTGTCAGGCTCAGGACAGAGACAATCTCTTAAGCCCTCAAGGCCCATTAGAAGCCACTCAGCAAAACGGATATCCCATAAATCCTCCCACTAGCTGCAATTTGAGTTTTGTGTTGTAGTGCCCTAGCGTGTTTGGCTATCTGCAGCTTATGTCAAGTGGCACAAGCTCCAGGACCACTCCTTACAAGGAATGCATCTCTTTTTCTTGGGCATGCTGGAGGGTTTCTCCAGGTTACTTATTTCTACCTTCCCCCAATACAGCAGGCCCTGTGCCTATCCTGTAAATAGGTAGTGTGAGATGGTTTGTCTTGAGAGCTACTTTTCCATGTTTAAAGCTGACTACTAGGCATTTTGGAAGCTTGGTCCCTGCTTTGGAATGTTTCTGGTCAAATCTAGTTAAAATGACTATCTGTGTATGCACAGACTTTGGGTTCAGCCAAGGCCTCTGCTTCTTGCTGCTGTTTCATCTTTTCTTTCTGGGGCATTCGAGGTGTCTGCAGTGTAAGCACATAAATGTGCACAAAGTGGAACATTGTGTAGAAAACACAAGAATTTTCAAAGTAATGGCTTCTGTAGTCTACTTACAGGTTAGAAACCAGCTGAGCCTCCAATTCTAATAAATTGCTCACTGATGTTTTCTATTTATTGTGTATCTGTACATTTTTCAGAAACGGAGGTCCCCCTGAAAGCTTTAAAAGAAGCTCTGTCCGTTGTTATTTCAAGTCATCAGGTAAATATGTTTTCTAATGAGAGGGTTCATGGGGAATGGTGACGTAGACCCCAGCCTGTTTGGAAATGGACAGGTGACCAAAGCCATGCATAGCACAGCCTGGGACCATGGTGTTCCTCATGGATAACACAGAACGTTACCTCTGGGACATCTCACAATGTTGCATGCTGTAAGGATTGCACTGTTTGGCCACAAATGGCTAACGTTTTGCATTAAAAAAAATTGCAGAGCCTCCATTTAAGCTTCTTTAATAAAATGTTTGGGTTTTGTTTAAGAGAGAATGCTTTCCAAGGAATGCAGAGTGCAGAGGATCTCCAGCCAGGCTGGAGACCTGTGCTGGGATGGGGTTGGCAGTGCAGGAGGCCAGGTGCAAGGACTCGGTGCTCATAAACAGCCTTCTCCTTTGGACTGCAGGCACATTTCATCAGGAACAGCAAGTACGAAGTCCAGGCTTCAGCCTCGCCATGCATTGGGGATTTGAATGCAGACACTCAAGTAGGAATAAACGCTATGCCAAGCACTTCTCCAGCACTCAGCAGTAGGAAAATGTTGCTCACATCATTATGAAGTGTGTGTACACTTTCTAAAGGGTTTGGTTGAGAAAGAAACCAGAAGACACCAAACACATGTTTATATAAAGCCATTCCCTGAGTTAAGACATGTCAGATATAAATTGTCAATGTTTATACTCCTAAACATGAGAGAAAATAGCCTTTGGTTTAAATATTCATCAGGCCTAGTTGAATTGCCTGCTCTGAGAGATCCTTGCAGTTCCAAACGAGGAGCAGTTCTCCAGCAAAGAGGTTTTTGGGGGGACATCAAGTGGGCATGGCAGGATGCTGACTCGGCTGCTCTGGAGTAGGGCTTGGTATTGCTGTCATTGTGCCACAGCTGCTTCAGGCACTGTTAAAGCACAGTAGGTCTGTGCATTGGTACCTTCTCCTCCTGCACAGTCCTTCCTGCCCAGAGGCATGTGTGGGAGCAGGCAGCTGCTGGCAGTTCCTCTGCATGCCCAAGGACAGTGGCCAGGCAGGCTCCTGCCCTGCCAGCGGCACATGGCTGAGCCCCTGTCACACTGCCCTGGGCTGTGGGCTCACCCTGGAGCAGGGAATGCTGGCCAAACCAGTGTGTTGGCATGCAGATGGTTACAGTTAAAGAAAATAAAATCAATTAACATAAGCTCCATCGAGGTGCCTACTTTCCACTTAGAAGATATATTCCAGACTCAAACACTCTGCAGACAGGCTCTTAACCACCTGGATCTGTATGGGAAGGAGGCAGTAGGAACTCATGCTTGCCTTGCTGGAGGTGCAGTTTCTGGGGCCAAACAGGATTACCCAGTTTATGTTCAATGCCTCCTTGCAGTCCTGCTTACTCTGCTTCTGATTTAAGCTGTATTAAAGGTAAAACCAGACTGTCAGTGAACATGTAGTGTTATTCATACAGTATCTGTCTCTGTTTATTTGCAGTCCAGCACAGGAAACAATGAATTCTTAGGTAATGTGTGGGATTTTTTCCATGGATTTTTTTATCCTTTCAGGATTGTTCTTAAAATATAACATATTTTATTGATCCGATTTTTGTGTATGACCGTTTTTATTATGAAGATAATGAAGATTTTCATGTTTTGTTCTTTGCCCTGTCTTTTTCAGCTCCTCTTTAAGAGAAGGTGGTACCCCAGCCTGTTCATCTGCTCATCTGCCAGGCCATCTGCAGCCACTGCTGAACCTGCTGCCCATTTTTAACATCTTTAGATAGAGCAGTCAGTCTCAGACGTGAACTCTTAAACCTTGGAAAACTGATAGATGTGCAAAGATGGAAAAACAGTTCAGGGAAGAAAATCTGTGGGGTGTGTTCAAACATTTAGTCTTGTTTAATGTTCCAGTTCACCGAACCTACACATGTATGGGCTGCTCAGCCACGTTTGGAGCCAGCCATTAGCTCAGGCTGTAATGAGGGCGAGGAGGGGTGAGCTGATGGCACTGCTTCATAGTGGGAAGGGAAACGGAAAGGGAAAGGGAAAGGGAAAGGGAAAGGGAAAGGGAAAGGGAAAAGGAAGAACAGTGGTGAGGATGAAGCCAAAGACCTGGAGATATGGCAGAACAGAATGCATGACTGTAGAGAAGCCAGCTTTGTTAATTTTACTGTGCCTTCTTCCATTTTAACTCAGAAAAAGATGATGCACTCTGCAGGCAAAGGACTGTAGGAGTAAGACAAGGAGAGTTATCATCTCAGAGTTGAAAGAGTCACTATTTTTAATATTTTTTTAAAAAATAAGTGTCAAAATGAAGAGTTTGATCAAGGCTGAACAGTCATTTTTCTGTGAATTTATCAAAACTTAATTAGCTCTTGTAGAAGTTTTGGTATTGATGCAAGGCAATGAGAAAGCATAGGACATAAACCAAGAATATTTGTAAAAATACTATTAAAGATTTCTCTTTACAAGAAGTGACAGATTAGCTAACAAAATAATCCATTTTATTGGACAAATTGGTTAGAAAAGTGTGTTGTCTGGCTTACCTCCAACACAAATAATACTATTAACAGCAGCCATGGAACTGATGCCAAATTAAAAGAAGAACAGTCTGAGCTCTGAGTGACAGAAATGGCCTTTTGCCAGGAAAGACATGTATGATTGCATGAGGAACATTTTCTTCTTGTTTTTGTATTTACATTTGGCATTAAGAAGCCACCTAAGGGCTGTTAATATCTGAGGTGGTATAAATCTAAACAGGTAAAAGACAGGACAGATTTTAAAAGCATTTCCCAGCAATTCATCTTGAACACACAGCTACTAAGTATTCTCACTCTTTGAGTGCAGCACCACAAAATAAATTATCGTTCCACATTTTTATTAGCATTTCATTAGAAATAAAATCCAAAATGTTTGACAAACCATATTTTTAAAAGTTTCTGAGGGTACATTTAAGGCGAGAGAGGGATTTTTGTTTAGTTTGTAAAAGGGCTAGGGTTTGAGACCTCTGAGGCATTTAATTTTTTAGCACTGAAGATCTTGCTCCCCTCCTGTTGAGCCCTTTTTAAATTTTCCACGTATACCTGAGAACTCAGTAAGGCTTTTTCTCTAGGAGGGTGCTAGTCACTGTGAGGAAAGGAGGTCAAATCCAGCCACGAGTAATAAATGTTTGGGAAGCAGGTGAGAAATCATTCTTGCCCGATGGCTAAAGCTTTACCAGCACACTTAGCACCATCGATCAGACCTCAGCTGCCCTAAGTTGCCTTCTGTGGAGCTACTTTACCTTACACTGGCTGAGCATCTGGCCCCATATGTTTGATTTAATGGTGGCTCCAGTTCAGACTGAGAGCAAATAATGATGTGTACTGAATGGCTGCTTTCCAGAAGTTAGCTGGACCAGTCCAACAGGAGAGGCCCTGACTGTCTCTCATCTCACTTCTTCAAACTAAAGGCTATGAAAATAGTCATGGAAGTGGGAAATGACTATACTGTGATGAACGTGTATGCTTGCAGTCCCCAACAGCCTCCGCTTCACTATAAATATGTTCTCTGCAGTGACCATTCTCACATGGAAAATTCTGAATACAGTTCATGATTGTGATACTGAGTGATTTTTTTTTTCTTTCCAGAGACAGTGTTTTTGTTCCTCATTTTTTACTTTCGTTGGACTGGACATAAAAGCAAACTTTAGAAGGCGCTCGTTTCAGGGAGGTATTACACTAAATATACCTCCCTAAGAGTCTGTGCAGGCATCCACCTACCTGTGCTATCTTCCCAGAAAGACTTTTAAAATTAGATTTTTAATGAATAATTTTTTTCCTGATTGAGATACAGTTCATTCTGTAATACTATTCAATGTGTAGAAATAGTAGAAATTTGTTAACAAGGGTAAAGAAGACTGGTTCTGATGAAATAAGAATTCTTAGAGTATGTTGCTTAAAAGCTTCAGTTCCAGGCTCACTTTAAAAATAGAGGTGCAGATCCTGCAGTGAGATGAGATGAGCTGAAGCCCACTCTCAGTGGCAAATCAGGCAAGATCTGCAAGCTGCTAGGGAAGTGCCTTTCACTACTATTTGCAATCATTTCCATGACTAGGTCAAAAAGTTTCTGTTTCAGATGCTGACAAAAATGTTGAAATCAGAATACCAACAGCCTAACCCCCATCAGCAAATGGGAGTCATTTTTGTGAAGATGAGTTGTTCAAAATGCTCATTTGGAGGCACATGCAGCATCATGAATACCAATGGGATAACAGGGCAGGGGCCATTTTTCTGCCAGAAAGCCTAGAAACAAATTCAGCCTGTAACAAAACAGACCGACCAACTAAACCAAACCTGAAATCTGTTTAACTATAGCAAGTCCTTTCAACTAAACCCTACTTAGTAAGTGGGCAACTCTACCCTCAATATTTTCTTGTTCCGACCACAATCAGAGGTGTTGGTGCCAGAAGTCAACATACCGTGAGAGTGGGATTTTTTTCTCAACTGTATTGGAGTACAGGAAGTGCAAAATACCATACAGGAGAGCTTTCCTTGCACTTTCCAGCTTTCTTGGATGGAAGTATCAGAAACTTTGGATAGGATCTGGGTTATACTGGCACTCCCAAACACATTTCCAGCCCAGTTCTGGTCTACAAACCATCTGAGATTTGCCCGTTGCTAATATGTTTAATCTTATCTAATCTGTTTTTTATTTAAACAGGGATTAATTGCATTTCTTTGTTCTTTGGTGACTTGATGCTAATCACATGCAGCATACTCCTTAGGATCAGTTACATAAATGCCTGAGCTGCTACCTTAGATGATGAGAAACATCTGGGAGAGAAGTGTAGCAAAGGGGAAAGCCAAAAAAAAGGCAGATGGCTGTATTTGGGGCCTTAGCTGTCATGGCAAGAGCATTTTTCAAATGGCTCGGTGGGTTCCTCTCTCCTATTAAGATTTCTAAGTGTTTTTTTTTCTGCCTTACTCCTACATTTCTGGTATTGCCAAGTTCCTGAAAGCCTAAAATAACCCAAAATTGTCTTTATCAAGTAAAACCTGGGTAGTTAGCAAGTTTGCACTCAAACCTTATTAACTCTATTGCAGGAGTTTTCCTGCATATCTTAGCACTGACAAAATCCCTAAGCATGCCACAGCTGTGCAGTCGGCTTGTGACACTTTAAGATGAAGGCAAATGCAGAAAAAGAAAGAGACTGGAGCTTTAGCATAAGCAGAGTGGAAATCGGGGCCAGGATGATGCTATGAAGCCCAGTCCTGTCCTCTAGATTGGGCTGTTTGAGACACAAGTGACACATGTGGTGTCAAACATAGAGGCAAACTGTCCATCAAGTTGGGACACCCACAGGTTGGACCACAGTTTGTACATGCACATAAGAAACAGGCCTTTATTACTGTCAAGAGACCTCAATAAAGACCCAAACTGAGCAGTGCTGACATGACTTCAGATTTTTATTGAACTTATCTTTCTCAGTGGCTAAGGGAAATGGCTTTCGGTGTGTTTCAGAATATGGGCCTGTAATGGTTTTTAAGGGTGTCCACAGAGAGAATTAAAAACTATGCATGACAGATTGGCTTTTCGCATGCTGACTTAGAAGTGGTCCATTTATGCCCAAGGGTCCACTGACTGTCAGTGGAATACCTTTGGTCTTGGAGAAGTCCTGATCCTAGTAAAGCCAATGACAAAATTATGAGTTTCATCGTAGTCAGAACTGAAACCTCAGCAACTCTTGTGGTGTTCAAGGAAAAAAGAAAACATTTCATTTCATGACTGGATGGGAGGCTCAGTAATGTAGACAGATTGTCTTGCAGCAATGCCAAAAATATCACCTGTGTTTTAGAGGAATAAGTAAAGGACTCCAACAGCCCAATCTCTGAAGAGAGGGATATTAATCCAGGGGTTAAACTTATATAAACTCCATAAAAATGCACAGCATCAGCTCAACTGACTGCGTATGGCCTGCTTTAAAGGGATCTACTGGGAAAATCAAAGTACCTTTCATACAACTGTCAGTTAAAAGGCTTAAAAAAGTCCAGCATTGCTCGGTGTCTAAAATCTAAACCAGAATTGATCCACTTTCGTGATATTGAAAATGAATGCTGTAATTTTGTCCAGAGACGACCTTACTTGCAAGTCTATTGGCTGTCTTACAAAGCCTGGAACAGTCTGGTTGACATGTCTTATTTCATGCATGCCCTTGAGCATGCAACATATTTAAATCACACTGGGTATAGTTATGTTTTCCCATATGTTACTTTAGGGGAAAACTAAACTGAGGCTTACCTGCACAAAGCAGCATTTCAGCATGTCAGCATATTTGTACTGACTGTAGCTCTTGCATAGGTCAGCAGGAATAAGCACTTAGAAAAACTCTTAAGGTAAGCTCTGGTACAAAGTGTATATAACAACATTTATTTAACTCCCACAGGAGTTTATGAGGCTTAATTAATACCAGCAAATTGGTTTAAGATCTTTGTGTGAAAGATGATATAAAACTGTACAGTGGGTGGCTTTTGACTCTAGCTAGTGTTTCAGAGTTGAGAGATCTCCTAAAGCTTTGGACTGAGCTCTGGAACTGGGCAAAGAACAGATGTGCAGGTGGGTTTGAGCAGGCATAAACTCATGACCTGTGTTCTCTGCTAGTACTGCAGGTTGTCCTTCAGACTCAAGGCTGATACACTGAGCTCAGGAGGTAAAGGCATGGGTCCTGCAGGTTCTGCTCTGCCTGTGTGAAAGAGATCTGTGCCAGATACTTTTGCTGCTTGGGTTGATGTCGGCATTTTTTGACTTCTGAGGAAGCATAGGTGTGGTCTGGAGGACAATCACAGACTGCTCTGCCCCGGGTACCTGGTGTAGCTGGCTCTGAAGGAATGGCAGGGATGAGGGGATACAACAAGAAGTGCTCGTGTCCTGAGCACCCAGGAAAATTTTGCTTCCCTTTGTCTTGCCTCTGTTATTCCAGAGGGCAACAAAGCTTCGCAGAACCTGTTTGGTTCGCATGTGAATGACAATACAGCACACCTGACAGAAATATCATATCAAATATGTGAGATGACAGTAGCCTATGAACTTCATGATATTTTACAGACTCAGATCCAATGAATATGGTCTATAAAAATCAAACAAAGAAAAAAATTTAATTGGCACTGGCCCAAGGAAGAGAAAACATAAGATGTAAATAATTGCAAATGTAAAAATGCTTATGTTGGAGCTTCTCTGATTTTTGGCTGAGACTATTCAAATAAAAGTGCAAATTCTCTCTCAGGTATTTTCCTAGAGAATTGCTTTGCAGAGTTTGGACTACCCAGGGTTGATAGACTTTCTAGGTCTTTTACAACTGAGAGCTTGTACTGGACTTGGAGGCAATTTAAAAATAAGTTAGTATCTAGTTTAAAACAACAACTCTGAACAGTCTCAAATGACTGAGCAATTCAGATGTCATGATAGATGGTTGAGAGATGCCATCTCAGCTGATATTTCTCAATCCATAAAAAAAAAAAAGTAGGAAGCACCTTATCTGAAAACCAGTACAGATGGTGCTGCATTAGCTCCTCTCTTTTCTGGCTAATTAAGGAGCTGGTTTTGGCTTTTAGTGTCAGGCACTGGATGTGAGAACTTTATAAAACCCATTAAGGATCCTCTACCTCAAGATGGCAAACACAGTGGTAAAGAATTGTGCTCAAGAAGATTGTGTTGTTTGACTGAATTTTCATGAAGAGTAAACTGCATACAAAATAATTGATTATGTATCCACCCTGGAAATATCTGGACTCTTGTAGGCAGAATGGGGGGATCGGTAGAATATCAGACTGAAATAAAACTTCTAAACATGCCCAAGGGTTTAATTCTGTGGGTTAACAAAAACAAAACTAATGGCCTGTGAAGTTTATCCGTTTACAGTAGCCACAGATCCACACAGTATCACAGACAGATCTGAAGGCGTTCCTTGTTCGTATGGACAATTACTCAATGCCCAGAGACCTTTTTCTTTACTCTGGGAGCTTCAAACACATGCCTCATTCAGAAAATTCTTTGCATTTCTACAGAGCACAAGATTAGCTGAAGATCTCTGATCAGCAGTTTTCTTTAACCACCATGTAAACACAAAATTTCACTTTATTAGGGCTGCAATAGGTGGTGGCAGAAAATTCTGCTGTCTAATAAAGTTTCTGAATCCTCAAACTGATACTTGATAAGTACCAGTGGATTTTAAACTTTGGATTTATAGGACATGCTTCTCTTTTCCAAAACCTCGTAAAACAAGCACAGAGGGGAACATGAAAAGCAACCTAGTTATAAATACTTGAACTCTACTGTAAATTGCACACTGGAGGCAAGGAAGAAGGAACTCCCCAACTCAAGAGATGGGCAAAGTTAGTAAATGTGGAGGATTGCATGATGCCAGAATGCATTTCTTCCATTCCAGTGGGACTGAAATAACAATTGCTTCAAAAAAACCGAATCCCTATCACTGTCTCTTCCGCTCTACTCAACACAGTGAATTTTAGGGAACTGTTATTTTGAAAATCAAATGCAAACTTTTTTTTTTTTGGTTTTCACTTATTTTTAAAAATATCTGTAGTTCATAGTTTCACTCATGTCAAAGTATTGGCTTGGAGGAATTCCAACCTGATAAATCTAAGAATTTTGGTTTTGGTTAATTAATCTGATGTCCTCTCCTATAGTGAAGAAGAGATACTAATGACTTGTTTCTGATCATGCTGTATTTTCCTGTTTAAAAAGGTGGTTTAACATGTGAGGGATGATATGTTAATCAATGAAAACCACTACTTGGGATGATCTGCAATGACGGAAATCTTACCACTCCTCACTCTTCAGAAATCCGGGCAACATTTGAGGGGCTGTGCCAAGCATCAGAGGAGGCTGGATTTGCTCCCTGTGCAAATATGTGGGAGGCTATTTGGGATACATTTTGGGAAGTTAAGTTGGTGTGTTGCATCTTGTCTTGAGGCGTGATCCAGCTTCTCATACACTCAGTGGAGAGGCTCTTTAATTTTTGAGTGGAAGCCAAAATCATCTTGTTTAAAGACAATGAGGAAACCAATAAACAAATACAACAAAGCAAAATAAATTAATTCAGCCAGGAAAATAGTACACTTATTTTGTAATGTTTTCATAATGTTGCTGATGAACGTCTTGTGCTTAACTTCCTTTATTGCCTTTTATTTTGAATTAACAGCCTGGTTAGCCTAGAGATGATGTAAGTTTTCTTATTAATTAGGATATATTTTCTAATTATTTAAGATATATTTTCTATGTCATATATGGAATTTTCTGCCGTTTTTCCTATTGAATGTGAAGTTGCCATCACCTCCATGGTTTCAGTCTGATCACAGTTAGAATTTTGCAGACCACACAGAGGCCAACTTCTTACTTTTGGCAAAAAAACCCACAAAAACCCAAACTGGTCTCATAAATTATATTCATAAATATTTAGTGTACCCATACGTGTGGCTTTCTAAATAAAGAGAACGAAAACCAAGACCTGAGGAAACCTGGTAATTCTGGGGGAAGAATAATCTATTTTGTTGGGAAGAAAAACCTTCCACAAAATCTGTAAAACTGTAATTTACTCCTGACATTTAAAATAAATCATGTTTTTGTACAAGTATAATGCGAATGAAACTACTTCCAGAAAATCAGTATGGGCTTTGACCAACAGAAGTACTTGAAATATTGAACACTGGAAGTATTCAGCATTAGTGAGCAGCATAGGAAAGCATGATTTATTATGCCAGGAGAGAGACTCTCTAATCACATAGATCCCATTTTTAAGAGTGGGCAGGCAGTGGTCTTTTTCTGCACATGACCCTTTTCTGTTAAAAGACAAAATGGGCTGTGGTAGGTATGGTCAGTGGCTTGAAGCTGGTGGGAGTAATGCATGGCCCTTCTCTAGCCAGGATGCCACCAAGGAAAGAAACCTTCCTAGGCTCCTCCTTTGGGTTCAGCTTTTCTTGGCTTCTGCAGAAAACACAATAAATATAACTTCTTTTTTTGGGGGTGGTGGAGTGGTGGGGGATGTTGTCCTTTTTTTTTTTAAATCTTCTTATGTTGATAATAAAAAAGAATTTTGGGTCTTCCTGACATTTTTTTGTGCATGCAGAAACAGTCTTGAGTCAACGTACTTCTTTTCTGCAGCTTTGCTAACAGAATTACTACACTGAGTAATAATAATAATAATAATAGTGACACAGCAGCACACAGCTGCTAACAATTTGCTTGCTGTGTTTGGACTAACCTAGCTCCTGAAAAATGCCAAGTGTCAAAAATCTAAGAAATATGTCCTATCTTGATATAAGCATAGAATGGCTTGGGTTGGAAGGGACGTTTAAAGATCATCTAGTCCATCTTGCACTGCTAACATTGCTCAGAGCTCTGTCCAAACTGACCTTCAGTTCCTCTTGACCTCAGGGCTGGCCTTGGCTGGGCTTTACCCCCTCCCCAGAAGGAATAAGCTCTCTACAGTGCCTGTTGTTCAGTCTGCACTATTTTGGTTGCCTCTGTGGTATACTGAAAGATTTTACAGATTAGAGACAGGAATGACAACTACGCCCAAGGTAAGTTTGTTCCCTACAGTTTGAACATCATATGCATTTTAAGTTCAACAGTTTTCTTATGGCTCACCAAGAAATCTCTTCTCTCATCTTCTTGTTAAAATTCTCCCTTTCTTAACATGATAATATTACTTTTTTTTTTTTTTTTACAACCCTATCCTAAACTGCCCTAAATTGTTTGGTCACCCTCTATTATTTGGATAAAAAATTTGCAAGGCAAGCTAAAAAGGGTCAGGGGAGATGTTTGTGTGCAGGACCCTGTCAAATCGCCTAAGTGGAAGCGTTCAGAAGACATATGTGACCAATTTTCATGGTTAGCTGATAGGAGATCAGTTGCCTAGGGTAAGAGCTGAAACTCATGCATCAGTGAAAATTATCAGCCCCTGAATCTCTGGCCAGATGTGCACCCCTCATCCGATCCCATATTATTTTCAGGTGTCCATGTCTTTGCTCAGGTATTGGACTGAAGGCTTTGAGGCATGCCTTTGGAATATATTTCAGACTCAGATATTTGATAGGGCTATGACAGAGCTTTTTTTCTTCACTCCTGCCACAGTGCTGATCATTGATAAAATATATTCAGAACATGCAAAAATGTTGGTCACCAAATTTACAGCAGCGTAAACAAGACGAGGGCAGGTGCTATGTCACTACAAAGCTGAGGGCTAAGGTATGAGAACCATGAACAATGCTCTTAACACACCTTGAAGTTACTCCATGTTAGCCCCAAAGGCTCCTTGTTTTATAGATAGCCACGGGACAAATATTTCTTCTGCAGAAGAAATGACATTGTCTTTCAACACATAATCCAACCCCACTCAAGAGATGTGTATGGCTGTCTGCAGGGCCCTGGGGGGATACTTTAAAAGATTTGGCTGTGAGGGAGGTGAGGGCACAGGGTACATAGTCTTCATACTTGTCCCTGTTGCAACAATGGCCATTTCAAGCACTGCTTATGGACTGGTGTCATGTGATAGGCTAGTAAGGAAACTGAGGGAAATCCTCAGCTCCTAAACATAACTCATATGACACACTTGAAATGTGCCGTAAAGAATGCGTGTGAATTATATGAAGGCTTGGAGTGAACTCCAGAGGAGTTACTCTTCCAGTGAGGAAGGGAATCTGGGGGACAAATCAAAGAGGATTTCCCACTAGAAGGTATGGCACTGTGGCAAAATCAGAGGCAAGAGATGCTACTTTCATGTGAATTCTACTCAGACAAAGCTGAAATGTGTCCAAACTTATTAGTAGGTACATGTTCCCAACTGCACACAAAGTTAAATGGAGATGAGCTCTTTGTGCTAGAAGGAAAAGCACATTTCCTGCCCAAAGAACTTGTAAAGGTAGTAAGAGAGTGCAGAATTTGGCTTCATTTGTGGGTACGTATTTGGTTTTTGTTGGACTATTGCTACGTGATGTTTTATTAATACCCAAGAAGCCACTTGGATCCCTAGTCCCTGGTTTCTAAGCTCAGGCACCTTTTTGAGTGTTTAACAGTGACCATTGGTATTAGTCAAGAATATTATATTCTCATATCATGTTCCCCTGTGCTGTATTTACTACATTTATTCCAAACCTCCTCCTCCCCCCTCACCTTCCTCCCCCCCCCGTACTTTAAAACACTAGACTAGAAAGATGAAGAGCATGTCTTGGAGTTTCAAATGATACAGAAGGTTGATTATTAGTGACCTAGAGGGTCAACTGAAATTTAGGGCTAGAGTTTCTAATAATGGAGGAGAAAATTACTGAAAAGCAAAAATCCTAATTTTCTCCCTTTAGGCACAATAATAGCTATTGTCAAGTTTCAGAAATATAACACCGTGGAGCTGTCTACTGAAGGAAGCTGCTGAAAGCCCTATTAGTAAAGTCATAGGGAACAGGACTGAACAAATTTGGGGAAGGTACCCGGGGGAACATTCAGGAGGGTGGTGAGATGATGTGAGGGCTCTTTTGATCTCTGTTATTTATGATTTTAAACCGTAGTATTACTGCAATATTATTGCATATCCCATAGTGAAACAGGAGAGAAGGAACAAAACAGTGGGATCCTGAAAAAGACAGGGAGACTTCTGCTAATGTGAGAAATAAAGCCAAACATCAGCAGACTTTTGGACTGGAATGGGTGAATTTCTGCTGTAGACTTGTGGGGAGAACTATCCCTAGGGGTGAATTACCAGAACAATTGCCCAGAGGGCCAGGACATGGGCAGAGGCTCGTATCACTCTAAACTGAGTAGTGCTGAGAGTCATCTAATACGAGGGAAGGGAGAAGGGCCCACACTTTAACCTCTGCCTGAGGTCCCCATAAATCCAATGCTGACTCTGCCTGAGAAAGACAGAGATGAGAGGAGATGGGTAGAAGGCAACCCTTGTCACACTGGCACCTCTTATTTCATTCCTCTCACAGCTGCAGCTCCTGTCTCTCTTGAGGACTGACACCGTTCTTCTCTTCTCATACCCCAGGATGAGGTTGCAGATTTAGTAACGGATACCAGGCACACCATGAGGTGGGACAGAGTGCTGGATATTAACCTCCCTGTATTTTCATTTTCTTTGTATATTCTGTGAGTGAGCCAGAACAGCTTAACTGGCAAGGCTCACAGAAAGAATAAATCAGCGTAGCGGGAATGGAGCTGCCATGATTTATACAGCTGAAATCCTTGTGTCTGTATTTTCAGTTTGCTTCTGTAATTTATTGACTTTTTGTCCTTTTAGCTTGACTCTGCCTTCCTCCAAGGGTATCACAATGCCATTCCCACTTCATAGTATTTCATCACAAAACAGAAAGTCATTTACTCTTTGGGGGTTATTTGATGTCTAAGAAGTCTTTCATCTCCATGATGCTATTTTAGGATAAGAACCAAGGCATTCTGGATGATATTACAACTTAAAGAACACTTGTAAATATTTCATTATCAAGAATGACCTGTTCCCGAGACCTCCCACATCAGAGTTTTAGATCACAAAGAGGTAACTGAAGGCAGTCTTTCCCTGATGAAGGAAAAATAGCAGCTTTGAAAGAGGAGGTTCTCAAAGACCTAAAAACGGAAATTGATTCCACAAATAAGAATTTGTTACCTTTAGGACTTTTATGAAATTAGGATGTTTATGAAAAATGCTTCTGTCTTCTGACTAAACTAAGTGGCATGGCTGTGCATGTTAATAGAGTCTGCAGGCAATCAGATAAGGCTTTTCTTTTTGACGTAAGTATTTGTGGAAACATCAAAATGATAGGTGTTTCATCTGAAATTGAATCTAGAAAGATAAACTGGGACAAGCATGTCACACAAGCATGATTTTTACCCAAGTATGGCAGGAAGAAATAACCTGTCAATATATCATATTAGGAGGTTATATGATTAATCATGCCTATTTTTTTTCATTCTAAGTGGAGGTAGATACATGAGAAGGACAAGACAGAAAGATATTTCAGATAGAGATAACAGACAAGAGAGACAGCAAAAGAGTGATGGGGAAAGCATGAGAGAGATGCAATTACTTTTGAAGATGATTGGACAGATTCAAGTTCCACTTTTTATTAGTGTGAATTTTGAAGAGTCCCCTTAGGCTTACATGGTGCTCTTTAAGGGTTTATGATGGGCAACTAAAGTCATAGGCAAGGTCATTGTTTCATTTAAATGTCCTCCCACTGAAATAAAAAATGAAATTTACGTGGGTTTGATAATTACTTTTGCTCTCACTTGATTTTTAATATTAAAAAAAAAATTATTTCAAAGAATAAATAAGTCGTCTCTAAGTTTAGTCCAGTATATAAATTGCATATAATTGATTCCCCATTCTAATTTACATGAGACAAACCAGGAATATCTATGTTACTGTTAACAACTAGAGCTGGACTTGATAGGACCAAGGTCTGCATTTGCACCTTACTGTGTGCCTGCCCTTGTAATTGAAGAAGCAGTCCCAGTGTGATTAATAATCCTTATATTGACAACAGTTGTGGGGAAGCGGTTTGCATCAAGATAAAGATTTAAAAACAGCTTTACCACTATGGATATCTGTTTGTGAAACAGTCATAATATTTTATGGGTTTTTTGTCTCACAGCTATTAGCTGCCACCATCTTCATATTTAAATTCACTGCTGATATTTAGGAAGAAAATGGTCCATAGAACTTTCCTGGGGTCAGTTTACCTGTTAATTACTTAAACTTACCAGTTTATCTGTTACTTGAATTGTGGGGTTAAAAATTTGAGGTGCCTTTGTAAGCTGCCATAGCTCTTGTACAAGCAAATATTTTGGCAACTTGAGATCTTGCACGGCTTCCTCAATATTCCCCTGCCCATGCAGGGCTGAAAGAACTGTTTGAACTCCATTTTCAGCTGCTGTGAAGGTATTTCACATGCTACTTGTAGAAACAATGATTTCAGTTAACACTGAACAAATGTTGGAAATATTTTGAAACCAAAGCTGGTGTGGGCTAAGTATACTCAGAGGTTGCAACTACCTATTTTGGTGATGCCTGTTAATACCATCAGGAGACTATTTCTCATTATTATTACCATTTATAAAGAGCAAGAACATTGTTAATGTCATGGTTGTTATTCATCTAAACAAATCTTAAGGGAAAAAATTCTGTTTTAGTGCAGAGATGGTCCTGACACATTTATGCATTGCTTAAACCCCGGTGCCTTATATTGTAGGATTTCATCTCTCTGTGCTGGATTGTCACATATTTCCTGGTGCTCAGGCAGATGCTTCAGTTAACCATAATTTTGGTAGCTTTTCCTGATTCTTAATTACAGCAGTAAAATGTCAGGAACAGTCTTGCTTGTCAAATGTTTTAAATACCAAATGATTTTAAAGCTGCTTGCTTTATATAAAGATGTTTGTCAAGTCAAAGAAGCAGGGAACATATGTGATCCATTTAACAAAGTGAAATCTAAGGATTTACCTAAGGACACAGGAATGTTGTGAGGCAGTTTTTATAAATGTCGCAGGTGTTGTGGTAATTGTAAATTGGCAGCCTTACATCATCTTGCTCTAATTGGCTTTGAATTCCAGTCTCTGCACTGTTATTTGAAGGTCAGTAATTTCGTATCATTCTTGAAAGCAGAATCAAACAACTCTTTCAACTGGTGAAAAACAACCCTAGTGACTCTGGTGCCTTCCACTGCCATTTGGAGATGTAGGCTGGAAGGGCTGGGATTCTGGGGGCACCCAATTTTCATGTGGGTGATGCTGGGTCATGATGCATCCCAGCATATTTCCACCGCTAGCAAAGTGACCTGAACTCTTGCAAGACGTAAAAGCTCGTGGAACATACAAAATTTATCTTCTTCAGTGAGTAAATAAATCGTGGTATATAACAACCAGCAGTTTTATACTCAGTGGAAAAATTGACTTCTTATATTAATTAAATTCTGTGATCTAAAAATTCATAGATACCATGAAATGCAGACTTAAGGCTCCTGTTAAGTCAGCTGCAACTCTGTCCCATATGCCTATGCTATAATGGGACATAGGAAAAAGGAAAGTGAATATGCAAGTTATGGATAAATAGAAACACTATTTAAATCCAAGTGCAGAAATCATATAAATACATGTTTATCTGTAAGACTGTGATTTACCATATCCAAGCCTAATAAAGTGAATATAAGTATTGATATGTGTAAAAGATAAGCACATGCTTAAGGTTTCACTGGACCCGGGAGTCTCTCTGTCCTGTGAGATTTGTACTCTTAAACATGAAAGGAACTTCAGTGCCTCTTGTCAGAATCAGGGCTATCTAGATTATTTTCTAGATTTTGGAAACCTTAAAACCTTTATGACTTCTATGTTCTGGTCCGACAATTCTTTTCAGAGTTCATAAAATGATGTCAAGAAAAATGCTTGCACATCTTAATTCATTAATTTCTTGGATCTGTTCCTAACTTCTTTGCATTCCCCCCTCAAGTCAAGAGAACTGCCCACATAAGCAAGATTTATGCCTTTATTATTAATAAAGGCATAAAAATACTACTTTCATTTAGAAAATTCAGATTACACAAACTTGTAGGCGGTTGCCTTTGTGACAGGGTTGATCTTATTTGCAACTGTCAAGGTATTAAATAGCATGTGGCACACTGGACTTTGTAACATGTGCCTGATCGTAGATGAGAAAATATGTTCTTCTTGCGAGCTGCTGTATCTGCAAACACTAAGGAAATTCAAAATGAACAGTTGTGTTCTCCATAACTTTATTAAATATGTTCAGCTGAAAAATAAATAAAGAACTAACCTCCTTTGCCATTGCATGCCTTCTTCTGGTAAGGAAGGTCAGCTTCCTTCCATTTGCTTTTAATGGGCTTTAATATTGGGAAAAAATTTGGATACTGAGAAAATCAAATTAGTGTCCACTTCAACAATCATACATAATTAACTTTCCATGCAAAAGAACTTTTCATGTCTGTTCACGTTTTATTCTATCTATCTCAAAGTGGGTAAGTTAGGAGGAAAATAAAAAAGAGTAATAAATATTCAGAACATTGACTGCTACCCTAGGAACCACACCAAAAATTAAGAAGCCAACATGATAGCTGGCGTATCTAGCTGTAGTGTCACGTGAAAAAAGGGACAGTCAGAATGTGAAGGAAGAAAAGTGCCTCTTTCCACAGACCCACACATATTTAAAAACTGAAAGGTGTAATTTGATATGTCATGAAATATAACTTAAATGGGTCATAAGAAAGAAGCTGAGTGAAAATCAAAATACAGATGCAGAGCTGAACAATGTCTTAGCAAGACCACTGAAGCTGCATTTTGTGGATAAGCCAGAAAGAAATATAAAACTTAGTGCATATTACAGACAACTGAGCAGGGGATATCACTATCTCCAACTTGGACCATGTTATAGAGAGGGACTATTCATATACGAGTGGAAGATCCAGTCTGAGATCTCACATCCCCAAGAACCTGGATACTGGTATCACTAGTTGCTCTAGAGAAACACACAGACCATGAGACAATGAACACACTTTAAATCTGGTCATGTAATGTAGGAAAACAAGAATTTTATTACAATGCACCTGCAAATGTTCAGCACAGAAATATGTGGACAGGCTGCAAGCGCAGGGAGGTGTCATGAGTATGGGAATTTGGGGCTTCCCTGCAGTAAGCTGATATGTCCCTCTGGCTCGCAGTACAGCATGGTACTTCCTGTTGTCCTCTAACAGTTTGCTGTCCTGTCCTGTTCATAGACAGCTGGAGGCATCTGCTTTGCTGTTAGGAGTGTCTTGGCTCAAGGGCTGTCTTTTTATCACACATTTGCCTTTTAGTCATACACTGGCTGGCACATGGGGTTCCTGTCACACACCTGTAGCAGCTACTGGTGCTGTGGCAAGACAAATAGAGTGGTTCACCTCAGTTTCGCTCAATATGCTAGTTATTTTCCCAAGTACTTTTTGAATAATCTATTAAAAAAAAAAAAAAAAGTTGATTTCATAGTTGTCGATGTTTACGAATGGTATTTCCCAATTTAGTCCTCCCACCACAACTGCACCAGCATTCACTTCCTCTCTGCTCCAGTTGGAAGAAAAAAAGGTAAAGATCACGGGTTGAGACAAGAACCATTTACTAGAAACACCAATGAGACCAGAACACGAACAGTAACAGCAACAATATTAATAACGGAAGTGTACAAAGAGAGGGTGATTTATATGTGAAATTCTCACCAAGTCTGGGACAATGATAACCAACAGTGGAGGGGTTCCTTACCCCGCCACACTTTTTTTCCACTGCAAGCCATGCCCTTCTACCCAGAAGCCAGAAAGTCCCTTACCTCTGGATGAGCTGAGGTGGTGCAGATCAACAACCTAGAGACTCCCACACAGCTCCAGGCTCCACCCCTACACACCTACTCCAAAACAAATTTAACTCTGTCCCGGCCAAAACCAGAACAACAGTGACTAAAATTTCCGACATGTTTTTCTGATTAAATAGATTTGTTTGCAGCTTGTAAAAATAAATAAAGATATACAAAGCCTTTAGTTGCCTGGATTTCCATGGCCCTCGGTGTATGTTACTGAGAGTTTAATGTTACTGGTAAAGGATAAACAGTCTTCTGTGATAGATTATACATAAGGTTGTCCTGCAAATATTAAATAATTGATAGAGATTCAAATGGGAAATAAAAACGGACATTATTTACTTGTAGAGTTCTTCGCTGCCTTGGAAAAGGAGTGCCTATTCCCCAATGTATTTGGGAGAAGAAGGTAAATTTGTTTGCTGCTTTCATATCCCTATTTTAGTGCTGGTGGAAGGAAAGAAGCAGATTTTCATGGAACCTTTTCTCCTGTGCTGTTATATCTTCTGTACTCCTTAAGATTCTTACCATAGCTGGTGGCTTTCTGTTTCAAGAACTGAATTGAACTTAACACGAGCGACAAATTACACACCCCCTTGCCTTCACCTTGGCCTTGTTCTGCACTTACAACCATGCTGAAATTTTGGCATTAAAAGAGTAATCTCTACTCCCAACACTAATCACTTTGGCTTTAGGGGGATTTTTTGCATGATACAGGAGGGAGAGTTGAACAACTGCACCCTACAGGCAGATGAAGAATATGAGAAGCTGTGAAAACCAGGCAGTTATGAGTAGGCTGGGCATTCACTGACCCTCAGATCCCAAGTCTTTTGCTTCTTCCTTGCCTCCTGCTCACCAAATTACAAATACATCCAATTCTTCAATGTGTTTGTAATTTGGTATCTTCAAGTTCAGGAGTGGAGGCCAACTGAATGCAGGAAGCATCACCTACTGTGCTGTTGTTCACTGGGACCTTCATGAGCGTGTCTCCTGACTGATGCTGGTATTTTCATTGTCAAAATAAATACAGAAGGCAACACTCAGAGGCCATTCCCCACCTGGCTATGTTTCCTACAGCAATGAATTAGGAAAAAATGAAGAAAATGTGATTGCACTTTATTATGGTTTTCCTCCTAATAACTTTTGGGTCTACAGGCCAGTTTCAACTCTGTTTGACAGAAGGTAAAAGGCTTTAGGATTATTACCTTCCTACAAAGCTGGGGAAAATAAGCATCTGGATAGAGGAGATAAGGCCAAATGAGTGCCCTGCAGTTGGAAAAGCAAACAGATTCATTAAACCTGACAGCAGCCTGCTGGCCACCAAGCACAGGCTACCTATGTCACTGCCTTTTCCTGGGTGAATGTGTCAGAAGAGAGGTCAGATGGGGACAGAGTAATTCTGAACAGTGCAGGAATACTTGCCCAATATATAGAACATATTCCTATACTTCTGATCAGGAAAGATTTTGCATAGTAGGAAGCATTGGAACCCCTGAATTTTCAAACAAAATTGAGTGAGCACTGATATTCTCTTATGGACCATGCTAATCCTAAAATTGGACCTGTGTATGAAGCTCAGTTTAGTGTAGGTGAGATGAGGAAACCTCGAATAAAATCAGAAAACAGGTAAAGTCTAGTGTTTTGAAGTACTTATATACAATGATCTAAATCTATGCATTGGCTTCATTTGTTATGGCCAGATTTCCTTGCTTCTGAATATCTGAAACACTCAGCAACTTATAATAATATTCACATTGAGGTCAATTCTCTTTAGGTGCCTGAATAAAAGTGGATTTAAAGGAATAATTCTAGAAACTTGAATGTTATTTTGTGATCTGATTTTCAGACATGATGAAAAGTAGAAACTGAAGCTATGGGTATCTGATCTTTGCAAAAATAATTTAAATATTACCAAGTTCACAGTTGGAAGTTACCCCTAGCTCTTCATTTTGGAAGGGAAATTATTAAAATACTGAGTTACACTGTGAGAGGATAGAAAATGGAGAACATTTCTGAGAAACCGTGTAATCTGTTGCTTCAATAGAAATCTGCTTTCATTAGCCAAACAATTATCAGCAGACTATCAATATTAATGGTGCTACAGTGTCACTCTATTAGGGAAATTCCCCCGGATGAAAGACAAAGAGACAAATTGTTCAGCTCTTACCTCTGCTGTGGCCTTAATTTTGCCACAACCCCCTCTAGGGCCCACCAAAAGCCCTCTGTCCTTCTTCCCTTTGCATGTGGTCTCCACGGGTGGGTTGTAAATAACTGGGCTGTCTGTATGAGGGTCCTATGGCATTTCAGGCCCTTGGGACAGTGCTAAAGAGGTGTTAGGAACTGTTTGAGCTTTTAGGCTGGCATTCCTTATCCAGAAGAACTGGGTGGGGAGGAATGTGAATCCACGCTCTTCCTAAATTCTCTTCAGGAGTTTCGGGTCTGGCATTAGAATAAGAGAGAACCTCTTTTTCTTTAAGGGTTATTTTGAACTGAGACTATGTGGAGGACCCCACCTTAGGTCTCACTACTCATATAAAATTTGAACAAAAAAAAGTAAACTGCTATAGAAGCTGTAGTCTCCTATTATCCATAGAAACAGGAAAGCTGAGTGTTTTTGGCAGAGGATCTGCTAAAAGCCTTCCAGAATGATCTGGAAATGAAATGCACTGCACAAAACCATTTCGTAAACTAGGAGTTTACAAAGAAGGACACATTTAAAGTGTATTTAAAACAAGAAAAGTATTGAAACAGCAACTTTGTTCTTTTACCACAGGGACACTGACAAAGGAGGAAAGTCTGTCTCATGATGAATTTAGTATTGAAAGGACATATGAGATAATTTTTTTGAAGTAGTTTTTTTGTCAAAAGGCTTCTGGCACACCCTTTTTTGGAATCAAAATTTAACTACTAAGATTCTGACCTGCAAAGACATTTAAACATCATTTTTCCATTTCCTGAATGCCTAGTAAGGATCTGTTCAAGAGATATACCTTTTGAATCAAAACCTATATTTCTATACTACATAAGACAGCTGAATGGGGTAATGGATATATGGTGTCTTTCTATTTTGTGATGTGTCTATTCACATCAAATAGCAGAACAGATAGAGGTTTGATGCAAAAGAATGTCTCCACATTTTTAGACTCTGAGGCAAGCTCTTGGGTTTCAAGGCAGTGAGAAACCTCCTCCTCTGAGATCTGAAACACAGATGTACAATGTGGTAAAGATCACCTCCACTTCTGATGACCCACCCTATGTAGGGCTTTGCCCCGTGATTTTGTGCAATACTGCCCCTGTTGGCTTGTGCTACGCTGGTTTTTTCTTCTCTACATATAAGTGCAGAATGTCACAAGAAGACAGGGTTCTTTGGTATTTCCAGACTTCTGGGATACCTCCTAGTGTCCACAAATAAATAGTACATGCTGCTCTTCAGCCCTGACAGATAGTTGATTCTTCGTCAGTGTGTCATATTAATTAAAAATGTAAATGTTGAAATACATTGGAGGCAACCTTTACAGATCTGATCTGGAGATCTTCTCACAAAGGATTTACTATTGCTTCCTACTGCACCAGCACCATATTCTTGGTATGAGTGCCGGACGGGTAAATCATGACATTTGTCCTTCTCGCCGTGAAGAAAAGAGAACAGAAAAGAGGGAAGCCTGAGTGCTCACTGCCCCTCTCCCATTGCACACTTCTGATGTTGATATCTGGCAGCTTTGGTTTCCATGGATTCGTGTATGTGCGTGTGTGTGCTTGGAGACTGTGTAATTTGCATGGTTCACTGCCAGGTGAGAAAGAGTAATGCCTGAATGTACAGAGCAAACATAGCTGGAGTATCAGACTACAGCTTGCTGGAATGGATTGAAATGGTAGCTGCTCAAGACTTGCAGACCTTTGACAGGGCTGTAAAAATACAAATAATGCTAAAGGAAGGGAGACATTCTGACCCTAGCAGCAGCAGGAGGCCTTTGTGTGCAAGTTCATCCAGGATCTGACTGTCTCGTAAGGTCCATGTGGAACGTGTGAAGATTTGTAGTAATCCCTTACTGAAACAAGACAGCAAACTTGACAGCCAAAAATGGTGCATGCAGCAGGACCCTGGCAGGGGAACAAGTCTGAGCACAATTCCATATGGAGCTGAGCTATCATCCTTTCATGTAGCTTGGCCTTAATACTAATGCCTGACATAATGCCCTCCTAAGATCATCAGACCAAACAATGGACCAACCAGCCAGCCAAGGCAAGGAATAGAAGAGAGCTGTGACCATTCAGCTGAGCTGGACCGTCCTGTAGCCAGCCCTCAAGGCTGGATTTTAGCTGTGATGCCTGAGCCCTGCCCCAGGTGTGGTGTGAGACTCAGAGGCACCGCTAGCAGGCTCTCCCTCTCTCTCTAATTTTGCACTTTCATGCCATCAGTGCTCCCTCTTTAGCCTATTGTTCTCACAGCACTGGAGCAGGACTCAGACTGCTAAGCTGAACCCTGCAAGGTGTGAGGGCAGAGGCTGTGAGCATTGCAGAAGGGACAAGTCTCCAGCATCTTACTTGTGCCAGTGCTGCCAGGCAGGACCACTCTACGTCTTGGTTTGTAGGCAGGGATTAATCAGGCAAAATTATTTTAGCTCCCTGGGATTTTCACCTGAGCACACATATTATGCTATATATTATGCTATATTAAGTCACTAATTAATTTAGCTTCAAGTCAACTAAGTCAACTGCACTAAGGTTATTTATATTGCTCTTACAAATAAGGATTTGGAGGACAAGGAAGACTGAAGTTTCTCAGTGTTTGTCCTGCTCCCCCAAAGCTTACTTGTCCTTGGTGGTCCTTGACAGGATGATGGGTACAAGCAGTGTGTCCCAGTCCTGCTTATTGCCTGACTTCACACTTACAGCTGGTAGCTTTTTCGTGTTTCACACTTCTCTTCTGCTATCATCAGGATTAATAATTTCTTTCTGCAGCACTTTTTCTAGTGAATGCAGCCCCAGCTACTGTGCCAGAAGTGTAAATACAGCCAGAATATGGCTTTTATATGAATGCATTTGTGTGTGTGCATGCACATATATGTGAGTGTAAGAATAACAATCCTACGAAAATTTCAATATTGATAGCAAAAGCGGAGAGACTTAATTAAGCCAAGCTCTTAGATGAAAGAAGAGAAAAAGGTTAATAGCTGGTATTTAACATGGAGCATTTGTTATGATAAAATCCAGTTTACAATAAAAAATAGACAAGGGGTTGTGCAACTTAGGTGTGATAAGTGGAAAACGAGCAGTTTGAAGCCATGCAGCCCTCACTCTTTGGCACAGAGTTAGTTCCCTTGCAAATACAGCCGCACAACCAAGACCACATTTCCTTTTGTAAAGAAGTGTCGTTTTGGGGGGCAAAAGGAAAATATGAATACTGCTCTGAGCAGCACTCCTGGACCCAGTCTCCTATAATAGCCCTAGAAAAACAGGGCAGATGATGTCATGGCAGCTGCTGATTGTCTGACAGACAGTTTCCGCAGTGCAACATGAGGCCCTTTGGTCTCCCTGTCAGGGAGATTGGCAGCTGAATGGCACCAATGAGCGCTGGACTGTATTCCCTCTGGGAATGCTGCCCTCATTGATGGACAGAAAGCAAAGGGAAAGATTGTCTTTGAACCTGAAAAGAACCCCCTTTTTTCTTCCTAAAGCTCCTGCCCCCGCTCTCCGCAGCTCTTTTTTTATCCCCCTTTTTTAAAGGTGTTTTGTTCTACAGCAGTTACTGAGCTTAATGGAACTGAATGACTTTTCCCCTTCACAATCTGTCAGTCAAAAGCTCAACTCCAGAGCTGTTAAATGAAGTCCTTTCAGAGTCAGACAGAGGAAGAATGTGTCAGTCATCCAACAGACCCTGTTGTGTATTAATCTGTCAGAGGGGTGATAGGGAGAGCAGCCGGGCTCGGCAGGGGCACGTTCCCAGCAGCAGCTAAGAGGCCCTGACAAATCCAGGTGCTGGAGCCAAAAAGTCAACCGGTCATAAACACGGCGAGGTATGGTGCTCCGAGCCCCCAGAGCTCGGCTTTGCACTCGCCTGTGAAATGTTTGGGCAAACTTTCAGCAAAGGTTTTGCTGCAAGCATTTCTAGCAGAAAGGCAGCCTTTAAGCACAGGATGGGTCTGTGTAAGGCATGGCTTTTGAATTAATATAACTCTTAACTAAAACACTGGAGACAGTAATCCTCCGGATGAAATGCATTTGGATGGACTATGATTCCAAGCCATTTCTGCCGAATTACCTTAATTTTTTGAGTTTCCCCCATTATATGACATTCCATTAATCTTGCCTATTAAGTTAAGACTGATATGCAATTTGTTCTGGGGCTGAACAGTTGGTCCTATTCACTCAAGCGCTGGTGTTTCACTATACATTATGAGAAGTACCCACTGTTGCTCTAATAAGAATAATGATCCTTTACTTCCATTTCAAGGGTTTGCTATTTCATCTTTTTTTTTTTTTTCCAGTGAGGCAGTAGATTTAAACAAACAGCTCCTGTTCTTATCAGATCTCATAGGAAATGTCTTTTGCCTGTTTTTACAGAGATGGCAAACTGTGGTTCAGCACACAATGTGGTTCTGTGTTACTGTGGCAGCTGGACTCCTGATGCACTCAAATACACTGGCTTTCCATCTGCAATAAAGTGGGTTTATGAAGTGGGTTTATGTCCCCTGCAGGGCTGTTGCACTTTCCCTCCAGTTTTCCATACCTGTGCTCTGATGCCAGGCCCAGCAGAGCTGGCAGAAGGGATTCCCTGCCTGGGAAGGATGCTGTATGGGATAGAATTTTCTTTCCCAACCTGTCTGCCTGTTCACTTGTCTGCAATATCAGGGAAAATCAGTGCCCTCTCACAGCTTGCCATTCACAGCTAGTTTAGATAGTCTATCATGCCAGTATTTGCTTAAAAGCTTCAGCAAAATGCATTCCCACTGCCTTCTCCCACTATGTCCCCAAAACTTTCCCCTCTGTTTGCTCAGTGATGAAGACCTATCTGTCTGTGGAGCTGTAACCAGTCCTGGGCAAAAACTGTTTTGGGGCTTCAGCTGCTTCTAGAAACCTGTCTGTGATGAATGCAGATAACTATGGGTATAGAAAGTGCCACTGCTGTAGAAAACTGCCTATTCTGGTTTTCTGGGAGGTTAAGCTCAGAAATACAAGGCTTGCTTGAACAGAGTCCTAAGCACAGCACCTGACTGATACAGTGACAGAAGAGGCTTACAGTGATGACAATTCTTACCATAAAGTTTCAAATCAGTGGATATATCCTAGGATAAACAGAGTGCTTTCCTTTCATGGAATTAGAACAACAACCAGAGCTAACAGTCAGTGGGGTACAGAGCCCTTGCAGGGATGTAAAGTTGTGTAAGAAGTCACCTCTGCCTGATCTTGACTCGTTCCCTTTCACAGTCGAAGGGAAAGATCAGAGAAAGATACATTTTTTGAAAAACTGCTTAGGTGACACTGTACAATTTTGTTGAGAATTACCTGAGGTGGAGAATAACCTGATGCCATCCTGCTAAGCAACATTAACAGTCCCAAAAAGGATGGTAAGGTGAAGTCGTTTGCGTTTGGCTGCAGAAAACTCTCTGCATCTGTTTAGATGGACTTACATTCTCCAGGAACCAAGCTGATTTGCTGGGTACCTGAGTTAGTAGGGTATCTGCTCTGTATCTGCTGTGCCCCAAAAGGAAAGCGTTGCAGTGTGGCTGGGATGGCCAACACAAATCCATAAGAGGGGAGCCCACATGGACTCTTGCTCCATCTGTCACTCAAGACTAAGCTTAGGGTGGAGGAGGTGTGGGAGGGCATGAGTGAATGGAGTCTGTTGTCATGTAGATTATTTATCCTCAATGTGGAGGAGTAATTAGGCCCAGAGGGCAGTCCATCACTGTCCTCAGGCTGGATCAGTGGAGACGGACTGGCTCCTCTTCCAACGATGCTCGGAAAAAAACTGTGCCGCACACTGGGCCCCGTGTGGAGCACATGGTGATGGTGCATCTTGATGTGGTCAGAAAGGTCATCGTCCCCACTGAAAAGCAAGAGAAGCCCGAGGAGCACTGGCTGACAAAGGCGGTGGCCTCTTGTCTGCACATGGACAGGAATGTAATTGCTGAACATAAGCTGTCCTTGTTTCACAGAGAAGGATCAGACAGCCCCGTTGGGGTTCAGCTGATCTGAGGGAAGGCATGGCCCTTTATGTGTATTGAAAACCTCTCTGTAAAGAAAGGCTCCTTTAACAGTGCCATAGCTGATAGCTGAAACAAAAACCCAGCCCCACAGCCCGGGCTAGCCTGTAACGTGGGCTGCAAAATGTGGGAAACAGAATTTCTGAACTCTCAGAATGCACTGAGATCTTCTCAGGCTGGTTAATGTCCTTACACTTTTTATTGGTGGTTTGGTTTTTTTTTTTTTCTTGTTTTGTTTCGTTTTTCTCAGATCTGTAACTTACAATTGACTAAACAAATTTCCTTTGCATTTAGTTATAATACATGTTATTAGTAACCATAATACATGATTATTGTATGTTTTTAAGTATATATGGTGTGATCCCATGTGCCTGCAGGCAAGCAAAATATAATTCCATTGGTGGGAATGAATGATGTATCAGTATGGATGTCTATCTATCCTGGCTGCAAGCTCAGCCATGGAAAATCTTTGGGCTCTAGCAGCTTGTCACTCACCCAGCTAAATAAGTTTCGAGCCATCTCAACATCTGCTTAAAAGTGGCCGGACTGCCACTGAATTGCAAAGGTTCAATTCAACCCATATAAATGGAAATTTTTACTGCTGGCATAAAAGCATTTACAAGCTGAGACATATATTATAATGGGAATGAAAATAAACCCTTAAAAAAATCTGCACCCCATTTGTTCAGGCTGTGCCTGAATGTTCCCATGCTGAGAAGCACTTCTTGCCATTTATTAACTGTGACTTTAACTAGAAAGTGAAGCTGTTCATTCAAATAAAGTGCATTCCTGGGTCTCCTACTGGAATAGCTGTCGTTTTGCTGAAGGGCTGTGTCTCAGTGACTCATATGCCAGCAGTAATGGCTGCCCGATGGCGCCACGTCCTTATACATCCAGTATTTCCCACTCCTTGCACTGATGCTGAGTGCAAGCCCTAAAACTCCCCCGTGAATTTCCCTGCCAGAGAGACAACAAAATATTTTTAACAAGGTGTTACTACTTGTTTTCAAATGTTTGTGCACTGAATTTTTTTGACAAAAATCTGTGAACCTGGACAATCAAATAGTCATAGTCACACACACACACACACACTTTTAAACACAGTTATCCCTGTCCTCACCAAGCACAATGTGCAGCTGCACAACCAATTAGTGATATGTGGGTGGGTGGATATATTTTAGGGAGAAGTTATTCAAAGCTTGTACTTTTCTGCCCAGAAGGGTTTGTATGTGTGTGTGCCCCTGTTAACCACACAGGGGAAAAAGTGCAGGTGTTCCTGTTTGTGAAATAATGCCTACAAAATCAGAGAGCAGGTCAAGAGCCCAATGAACAGGAGATCCTTCCTTCATTCATTTCCTTCAGTTAAGCCCTAATGTGCTACAAACTTCTTCTGGTTATTGTTAAAGGGGAATGGAAAGTTTCACAAAATCTCTCTCCTAAGGAAGCTTATATTACCCCTAAAAAGAATGGGGGCTGGGGGGAGGAAAGACTCTCATCTGTGGTATGGCGATTTCAAGCAGTGAGCTTGGAAACCCTGCTTTTAATCCAGGAATTTAATTTCAAACAGGTGCGGCTGTCTGTCCTGCTCAGGACCAGGGAGGATTTGAGATCCTGCTTGCTCCAGGGAAAAGGTTGTGCAGTTTTTCCTGATGCTTGAAGGTGGCATCTTCAGATCCCTTTGGTGGGTGAAGGAAGAGGCTGGAGTTTGACGCAGTGGTGAGAAGGGGTAGCAGGCTGGGGGCCCGGGGGCTAAGTGTTGAGTTTCAGTGTTGGGTAACACACAAGTTGCAATCCCGCTGCTGTAGGTAGACCATTCTCACTTTTGCACAGGAGCTGGAATACTCATCTTTTCTTTTGCTGACATTTCCCTCTTGGAGGTCTGCAGACCACGAGGTGGCATCTTCTTCTCCCAAGTGATTTAACTAACCCCACCTGAGGCCCCTCCCAGGGCCTCGAGCTGTGCCTGGACCCACACAGCCATATTCTTTCAAGATGTTTAAGCCTCTTTTCATTAAGTTTGCACCAGTTCTTCCGATGCTGCTCTTGACCCTTACTGTCAAGTGTTATAGCAGGATATTAAACTGGCACCCTCTGTTACACGTTAAGAAAACAGCCATGAAACCGGAGAGCTTGGCTGACACACTCTCTGCAGCCTCTTGGTGAGGGCATCCTTTGAACATCATCCCCCCTCCTCCCAGCTGGGTAAAGTCAGCCCCAGCAGCGAGAGTCCCACTGCCTTTCCACAGGCTGCTGGGTTTGCTTTTGGGATGAGTGGCAGCTGTACCTCTGGGCCATCACCCTCGTGAGGGCAGGGAGAACCACAGAGTATCCTGATGCTTTTGGGCTGCCTCTGCTGGGGCCTGGGAGCTTGCCTGGCCCACCAAAAGCTCTTTGTTTCTGCTTCTTTTTGTGTGCAAATAATTATAGGTGCAATTTAAGTGACCTCAGTGTCTCACTACTTGATTTGAAGGCACAATTAAATATCTAGACATATAAATAGCCTAAATTGGACCTTTTAGTTGATGTTTAGACCAGCAATAGGGGCCAGGTTAGGAAACTTTGACCTTGTACCTGAAAATTAGCTATACTATACGTTTAAACTCCCTAACTTGTTGAAACCTTATAGACCCTGGCTTTTAGTTAAACCTCTAAATGTCAGCTTTGCTGACTGGGAGTACATGTCCTCTGGGGACTGTTCATTGTGCAACAAAATTCCCTTCTAGAAAAATTAGTATCACCCTGTCTTTTTATCTGTTCTGTCAAAAGGAGCAAAGTGTGGAAGAAATGCTCCTTTCCCTTGAGCTTTGTGTTGTGAGATCACTTTGGAGACCCAGTGCATTCACCTTACCTTGTTGGGTGTACTATCAGTTCCAGTGGCGCAGCTCAATGAACCTCCTGCACATGTGGATGAACCACTTCTTGCTCAAAAGGTCCTCTTAGTGTTTTCAGGATAATTTGGGTAAATAACAGTGACCAGAGTGAGCAGCTACACCAGAGTGTAGCCTTTCCTGAGCTACATGAAAATGCAAATGTCTCCACTACTCCAGTACATCAGATTCTTCCTAGAAAAATCATGTTTGGAGAAAGTAAAATAAACAAACAAACAAATCTGAGCTGTTCAGCAGCCTGTGACAGAAGGCAACAGTACTGGATTCTGTGGGATCAAAAAGGGTCCTTCAGCTGTGCCTTTGAAACAAACAATTTATTCTGCTGGCGAAATCCGAAATGCATTGTGAACATTTGAACTCAGCAATAATCCACAACAATGCTTCCTGGTAACTGTTGTTGTTATGAATAGATGTAGCCATCTGGATTCGTCTAGCTATTGTTAAAAATGATGTTTATATGATGTCATGTGCACCTATGCCTCTATATAGAAATGCAGTTTTCTGCACCAATGGTTTTGTATTTTGAAAGTTAACACAGTAATTTTCCATCCTTTTATGATTAATGTATCCTTCCTCAACCATTCTCCATCCAAACTCTTTAAAAAAGCTGCATCTGTAAATCACTATCTAGTATTTCTGGTCTTATTTTCTTTCATTGTCTTGCCTTGACTTGGAATCTCCCAGAGGTCTTCAGATCACTGGCTGAAAAACAGAAAGTAAGATATACCTTTAGAACCACGTGGGAAAATGATGGTGTGAAGCTCTTAATATTTCTTTTGAAGGGAGCCTAAGGCTATACCCCAGTCTTTTGCTGGATGCTGGTGGACCATAAGAGTAGGGGCAGCATTTGCTCTGTGTTCTTTGTGCAGAGTCTTCTCCTTACAGGTCAGCAGTGTCACAGCAACAAAGGGCCAGGCAGGATGTGGGTCTGTTTTAAACTGTGTTTGGCCAGCTCCACTAATAAACAAAACTTCAGTAATCATTTTGCAACATGACCTGACATAAGTTGTGCTTCCTGTTATTTCCATCAGCCCTGAGGGTACCTAGATGTTAGCTGGGAAACAACCTCCATCAGTGGCCTTAAGCCTACAGAGGGTCCCTGCTTTTGTTGCTGCTCAAGGCATGTGGGCCCTTGACATGGGCTTGCAGGTTACTGGTTAGTAAGATGCAATGCCCAGGCAGGTCTTGATGTCCACCAGGACTTGGTGAATATCTCGGCTTTTCAGAAGAAGGATGGACTGGGAGGGATTGTGGGCTAGGAGGCATGGCAGGGCAGCCTGCACCATCAGCATGGTTTTAATTTGACTCCCAACAGGCAGGGCAAGATTCGATGGCCTCCTCTGCTGTTTGCTGCTTAGTCCATGAAGTCACTCTTCCTTTGCAAAGACCCGTTCCTGCCTCAATAAATAGAGCTTTCCACTGCCAATGTTTATTTTACTGGGAGGGGGGGACTCTTTGTGTCACCTTTCCCTTTCTTAATTTCGGCCTCTTATGGACTACATGCTGGTTTGCTAAACCTGCCAATCTGAATGAGTAGCCCAGGGAATACAAGTTCCTATGGGATAAATGCTCTAACTTATGACTCATGGACTAGAATAGTAAAAGCTGATGCATAAAGGGCCCTGGGCACTAGCATACCACTGATGTTTTAAATTTATCTTCTTCAAATGAGAAAGATGTTTTTCTTCAAGACATACAAAAATATACCAGCTCAGTGCAATCTAAATGAAGTTATGTGGGAACACTGCTCTGCTCTGTATTGCCAATCTTTTGTGTTTATGTATAATTTTCCATAGGGCATTCCTGTCTGTAGAAGTACTCAGAGCACTTTCCTGTGGACTCCTTTTGACTGGCAGGAATACTAGCAGCCCTAAGTGTCATGTTGTTCATTTGTGCACAGTGTTTTTACAGCTATTCAATAGCATCTGTGAGTCATTTGCCTGCTGAGCCTTGGCTCTTTGGCGTGTGTCAGGTGGAGGTCTCAGGTGAGCGGGGAGAGGGAAGGAGGGCCGGGCTCTGTGACAAGAGGTGCCCAGCTGGCAGCTGTGGTCCAAAGGGAGTGTGGTCAACTGCCCTGTCTGCGTGGGTATGACCCCAGGGAAGGTGTCAAAGAGTTTGGCCCATAAGTTCCTCCAGGACAAATAAAGTGGAAGGGTACTGTGGACGGTTGGATCGCTAACTCTGTCTTACCACTGCAAGAGTTGTTCTGAGAGGTGGCTCACTTCCCACAAAAAGGGTAGGTAACTTCTTTCCCAGGGCAAACTGAAGACAAAACTGATACTGTCTATTGCATGTGGATATCTGCTCCTTCCATTTACTGGGGCTGACAGGGAGGTGAGCCTTGCCTGTGTCTGCAGACTCACACATCACTTTGCACAGATTGATTTTCAAGGCTTGTGTGTTGTGTGTTGTGTGGTGACTTCCACAGAGAGAGATGGAATGCTGGGAAGAAAGCATTTTTGAAGCCATTCCGCTGATTTCTGTGCCCCTTCTCAAATATTCAGCACTTACTTCCTGAAACTTGGCACAACTAAAGGTCCTAGCTGTGCTTTGAGTAAAAGGCTGCCCTTGGCTCTCTTAGGTGAGATCCAGTCTGTGTTTCCTGGCAGTGAGGTGCTGCAGAGGAAGGGAGAGGGGAAGGGGCAAACCTGGGTTTAGCATACAAATCCAGAGCTGATCCAAGAGAGAGCATGCAGCCTGTCTGTGGGGCAGAAATGCCTCAGAGATGGGGACAAGGGTGAGCCAAGCCAGAGAGGACCTGAACATGGAGTGCTCCTGTCCAGAGCCCCATCTTGGCAGCTGCCATCAGCAGAGAGCCCCTGGGCTGATCGTCCTTGGTGAATCATTTGTGACTTTTAACAGTGAAGAAAGACACTTCTTTCCTTTCTATTCCCTGAACCTCCATGGATTTCAATTCTGGAAGAAAAGGGAAGGGGAAAGGGGCAATTTGCATTTAGTCATGAGGGAGACGGTGCATCTAGATCTTGAAATTTCATGTCTAATTTAAAGTGAAAAGAGGTAAAAGCAGAAAAGTACAACACTGTGCCATAGTAGGCATTACTGTTGCTGTAGAAAGAGTGAAAGAAAGCACATTTTTTCCGGAGTTATTTGCATGTAATCCTTGGACAAAATTGCTCTGTATGACTCACTCATTCCTCTGTTTTCCTTGTCATACTGAGTTCAATGTCACATAGGCTCCTGAGAATAAACAGTCTGTAGATTTTGGGCAATATATAGAAAGGGCAAAGACATGAAAAAAGAATAAAAGGATTTTATAAAAAAGCACAGACTACAAAAAATGTTTTAAAATATAGCAGAACCTCTGGATCATCAAATATATTCTAAAAATTTCCTGAAGACCAATGTCTGCTTTTTCAGCCACTCTTTCTTGTGAGATTCCAGCTGCACCAAAAATAAAATTGCCATCCGGGTTGGTTTTGGATGCAGTTTACAGAATTGGTATCTATGGAAGGCGTAGAAGTGAATGTTGAATGTGAAAATGTCTTAGATTTCAAGTTACTGTTTTCATGATCTGTACTTGTAAGATTAATTGAACTGTTTCAATTTTACAATCAGAGGCATTAGAAAAATACTGTCACTTTTCATGTTTAAGACCACAGCTGATGTGAATCCAATATTGGTTTTGAAACTGTAGTGAAAAGCTGAAAAAGAGCAAAAGGAAATGATGAAAAGTTCTTATGTTCTCAATTATTTATTCACTGTTTTTCCCCCTTCATTTTCACTCCAGGGATAGTAATGAGTTTTACGAATGTAAGGTGTCAGCTATAGGCTTTTCTGTTGAAACCTCTAAATTTATGGCTCCTTAGGGCATTACAGGCACGGATAATGCATAATTTACAAACAGACTTGAAACTTTCATCTTCCTTTTCCCACTCCTTTTCAGAGCTTTTTGTTCAAGGAGTGATTTGTTTTGCTGTAGTGGAAACCATATGCTCTTCTAAATCTCAGCGGAGTGTAGAAATTCTGCAACGTTGCCAGATGTGGCCAAAGAAACTTCACCTGACATAGAATTACACACGCTTCTTTTCTTCAGTCAAAACCATCTTCCTCAGGGGGCATTTCTTCCTGCTGTTTGGTAGTGGGCAAGAGGAGACCAAACCACAGCCAGCTGCAGCAGGCACAGTCTCGACATCAGACTCCTGAGGTCTGTGCCCTGTCTCTGGTGGGGCAGGAGCTGGAAGCTTTACTGATCCATCTCACAATAAGATAGGTCGATAGCTATTAAATTGGAATCCTGCTTCTGGCATTGACTCTACTTTGTTATTAAGGTCTTACCATATGGGATAAAACCAGTCTAGTTCAGAGTTAGTGTGACCATGGCCACACACTTGTGTGTGTGCTGCAGAGAAGGGTGTAAGAAACATCACAGTTGAACTGATAAGAATTACTTTGGCTGAGCTCTCTCTGTTATTTAACAGTTAGCATATGATTTTAAATACAAGATTTTGTTCTCCATCTTTTGTTCCCTGACAAATTCTACGACATTGGATGCTCTTTTCATTCTAAAAATTCCCCTATTCTGATATGTGTCTGCATGACCGCTTTTCCTCGTGGCCATAAATCAGAAGGTTGAGGAGCTTAGGGTACGAGGGTGGGGGAGGAACTTTTCCCTTCAATGAAAGTGCAAAATTGTGAGGAGAGCCTCCAAGCAAGGGATGCTGAAGGAACATGGGCTGAGCAGAACTGCACAAAGAGGTGTGGAACCTTATACAACCAATTTATTCCCAAACTGAATAAGACTTGGGTTTCCCAGGTACCTTTGTGGTCTACTTAATTGCAGGTTGTGGATCCCTAGAAATCTGATAAAATCCACTACCACAGGTTTGGTGAGTGCTTCAGTGACTGCCATTTAGGCTACATCTAAAGTGAGGTGTCAGTAATCTGAGAATTGTGTTAACAACTTGGTTTTGCCTTCACTCCCTAGTGTGCTCAAAATGTTATTTCCTCTTAGAGTTTAGCTGGGAGCTGTCTCAAACATTTGTGCGACCATGGGGAGTCACGAACATCCCAGCTGTATTACCTAGGGAGTCATGCCTTCCTACACTGTCTTTGGGACAGCTGGGGGCTGAGACCTGGACATGGCTCTTGTCACAGGGTTAAAGATACTCCCCTCTGCCTCCCATTGATGGATCATGGACATGTTGTGAAACTGTCCATCTGGTGAATCCTCAAACTACTTTGCACCTCACCCTGGGGCCATACTTTCTCTCCCTGTGTGCCGCTGCCTGCATTGCTGGGGCACTGGCACTTAGGCACTTTCTTCCACCCAAGCAGCTGAAACAGCTGTGAACCTGCCCTTCTCATTTACGCAATGTCTTAAATATAATAATTCCGAGCCCGTGTGGTCATACTGCCTACAGTACAGTTATCTCCTTCAGGGAACAGGCAATGCCAGATCAGGAAAACATACAGATTTTGTTTACTACTCTAGTATGTCATGGGTCTTTCCCAGGATATTTGAGAGAAACAGAGCAGGAAACTTTCTGAAGGCAGTGCCCCATATCACTCTTCCTCTGGGCACCACTGGTCTTCTTGTGCAGCATTTCCCTTCACTTCTCAGGTCCTGAAGTGATGCAGATTCCCCAGGCAGGTGCAAAGGAGACTCCTTTATTGCAAAAACCCAGCCTTTTTAAGCACTTAGCGAGTTATCAGTTTATATAATTTGAAAGCATAGCAAACATAATTCAACCAACCACCATGTACCACGATGTGTACACGCGATGGTCACACAGCATGTTTTTCTACCCTTAATTCAGCTGTGTCTCTTTCCCACAGTTCTTTTCTACTTAGCCAAAGTAACAGGTCTGACCCATGATTTTACAAAGGCAATAAGGCCTTCATGCAACACTGACACAATTCTCCCTTCTAGATAAACTGCTCAAAGTAACTTAAGACTTTATTTTGCCCCAACCCTTCTGTAAGTCCAGGCAGATTCCTACTGGTCTCTTTGTTTAGCCTTCCTCGGTCCTACTCCATACGATTGTCATGCCTCCTTGCAAAAAAGATGCATCTCCTAGATTCCAGGTAGTCCATTGATCCAAGCAGCATCATCTTCAGCATTTTCTACCGAGACTTACCAGATGGCTGCACTTACTGGTCTGGACATGTGAGTCTTGGTGGCAGAGCCTCATGTGTTCCCTAGCAACAGCTCTCAGCTCTGTGTTGTGACAGGTATTAGCTGTGAAAACTGACAAAAGTTTAGTTTTCTGTGTATTTAATTTGCACACACCCATGTACTCATCCCCATCTGCTGTGCTGGAAGTCCCCTTACTGTGTATGATGGTGTGATGGAGTGTGATTTGAGCCACTTTGTTGTTTGGTTTGTTCTGCTGTATTGTGTTACATGTGGTTTGAAGCCCAAGATTTCCAGCAGGAGTGAAATACAGCATTCAAATGCTATACTGTGAGGTTAAATGGGATGGTTTAAGTACAGACAATCACACATTACAAATTGATCCCTCAACATTATAGGAAAATATAATTTATATGGGAGTTGTGTCTTTTTTTTAACTGTAATACCTAATTCACACAAGGAATGCTTATGGCAGGTAGGATTGTTCTTTTAGCTTAAAAACAGGATAAACTTTGATAGCTTTATTCAACAGGGCGCCGCGGAAATACAGCAAATCAGCACAAATACACGGCCTGTCACAGTCATTCTCGTATAAAATATGACTCACAGTTTTGAAACATATGGTTACACAAGTTTTAATTTAAGTGCCATCTTCTTCAGTCAGCAAAACGAGGTCTGGCTTGCCTGTGGGAAGTGGAGTCAGCACCTTCACCTGCTGAAGTGAAAAGGCTCCCCCAGTGACTGGTGCTGGTTTCCACTGCTGGTGTACGCCTGAACAAAAATGTGATGCATGCAGGGAAAACCCAAGAGCCTTCCCATTCATTATCTGCAAGCTGCTAGAAGTGCAGCTCATCACATACCTCGTGGTCACACAGCCTGTGGTCCCACAGCCTGAAACCCCCCATGTGGATAGCCAGATGCACCTCCATACCATAAGCACTAAACTTTCCCACGAACTCTTCTTTTCAATTTTGTCTCTCAGCCTCGACAGGGAGAGCCCCTTACCATTCCATCTTGCCAAATTATCTATCTATCTATCTATCTATCTATCTATCTATCTATCTATCTATCTATCTATCTCTATCTCAGATTATTTTACTGGTGTTTTGAGATTTAAAAGCCTCCCTTGGTCCTTGAAACGAAATAATAATTAGCACCTACTCTTGCAATAGGAAACTATAATCTCTTCTGGAGGAGAGGAACAGGGCTTGTCCTCCCACTCCTGACAGCTGCTGCTGGGAGACATATCTGGGCTGTCAGAGCCTCTTTATGCACAGATTCTTTTGTAAGTCTTCATTGCCCACACCAATAGGTCTACACTTGACATCTGTTTTTCCCTGTGATTATTTTTTTTTTCACCTTTCTCAATGTTTTTCCTATCCAATTCATTCTCTACTTCCCCTCCCTTCTGGTCATTCTTTTCTTTCTACTTTAACTTGGTCTTTATTTGATGTTGAAAAAGATTTTGGGGCAAATGAAATGTAAATCAAATCTAGATTTGTATCAGGATCTTCTGGAGTTCTGATAAAAGGTGAGTTTCCTTTGGACTGGGCTGAGTTAACCAAAGGAGGAAGATTGGATGGCCACTGAAAAGGCAGGTATTTCACTGTAGAGATCTCATTGCACAGCAGTTCTTGTAAATTCGAGGAGAAATGTATCTCTAAAGAGTTTGCCCAGGCCTTCCCAGCAGGCTGAAATGGAATCATCTGATTTTGTTTAAAGTTTTTTGATTCAAAGAGCAGGAGAGCATTTCACTCATAAAGAGTATCTACAACTGTGTTTGAACCTTTGACACGGGAAACTGAGGAAATTAAACCAGCTGCTACCAGTTTCTCTGGAGCCAGAAAGATATAAAGCTTACACCAGAAAGATGTAAAGCATACAGAAAAACAAAATGGTCTTTTTTCCTCATGTTGTCATTTTATAAGAGAAAAAAAATGGAAAAAGCTATTTTTGGAAAGGGGGAAATATCTTTGCTTGCGTTTCTGTCTGCAATACAATGTGTGGCTGATAAGAGGCTTATGGTTTATATTGTTACTGTAGGGTATGAGATGACTTCTGAAGTTGGAGAAGGGCTGGAATGAGGCTAGCTCCTTCTGCTGCCTTTGTCCTGCCCTGAGCTGTGCCCTGACAGTGAATTGCACAGTATCTTAAAATGACCTTTCATTCAGGCTGTATGGAGGTACTTTTAGTCAACTGGTAGGAGCAAGTGACCTCTGACCTTCTGATATTCAGTGAGTGCATGAAGGCATTTTCTGCTGCGGATGGGTGGTCCCAGTAGACGGTGGCCACAGATGTCTGCTCTTGATAAATTCAGTGTTCAGCTAGTGGGAGGGGACCTGTCACTGGCTTCACTGGAGAGTGAAATATAGAAGTTATAGGCAAGGGTTTCTGCTGGCTTTTAAACCCCTCTACTGACTGTGGTGAAGACTGAGGCTCTGACGGTGCCTTGCACTGCTTTGGGATAGGTTTCAGTCCTTAAGTCCTTCCACAGCTGTTCTGGTCCTGTGCTGGGGACCCAGCTGCACCACTTGCAGACAGCTCTGAGTTTCCTCCACCCTGATAGCTGGGAAACAGGGTCAGTTGCTGGTCATGTGAGTTTGCTTTTGGTTCTGGAAGTTGCTTTGTGCATCTGGTAGAAAGCAAACTTGACAGCATCCCCCTTACAGTGAGTTAGCCTGGTTAATTTGTAATTAGGACTTTCTTGCACTGGAAACCTTCACCTGAGAGCCCGTTCTCAGAAATTTCTGCTGCTTTGGTCATAGCAGCTTTACAGAGTGACTAGCCAAACCCACTATCATTGCTGGTTGGGACAGCTTATTCAGCTTCACCCAGCCCTTCTTACCCATCCCCTTCTTGTTCACCTCCTTTCTTCTGGTGCCAGTAATTTCTCTAAACTATTGTATGCTGCTCAGTGGCAATAAATATTAATAAAGGCATGTCACTTTACTGCTGGAAAAATGGGAGAAGAGGTGAGCAATGTATGTTTTACTTCAGAGGCTTGGCTCCCTTTGGCATACCCTTTCCTCCCAGAAGAATTGCCAAATTATACTTGTTTCCCTTCCCAGATAAACTACATCCTCACATCTGTCTGGCTCTGTTCCAAGCTGCTCCAAGTTAGTAGGAGCTGGGAGAAAAGTTTAACATGCAAATTGAAAATGTCAAATTTTGGTTTTGTTTATTGCTAGTTTTGTAGAAAGGAGGAAGTAGAAAGTCTTTCTGTCAGAACAGCTCACTGTTATTGTCTTGCTTTGAGTAAATGAACTTCTGAATTGCAGTAGAGGGAGTGTCTGTGATGCTAGGAGAGGCTGAGGGGACGGTTCTATAGGAGTAGTCTTGGATGTGCTGGAAAAGCTGGAAGTGTGGTACTGGGAAGTGTGCAGCATTGGAGTGTGCCTTTAAACAGTTGAATGTTTTGGACACTGAAAAGCAGTGGAGAAGAGACAACTGCACAAGAAGTGTGTTGTTGCACTGAGGCAGGTATGATGAGACTTCTGAGCTCAATAGGAATGCTACATGCTGCACTGACCCGGTGTTTCACTCTTTAATTACATCAGTTCTGTCTGAAAGACACAATTTTGTGATCACACATCCCATTAAAACTGCGAGTATTTGTTTATGCAAATTTAACACATCCTTTGGGAAACACAATTTCCGTGAAGAGCTTTTGGGGTGCCCAAGGTGCTCTGCTGTGAATGTAATGCATTTTAATTACACAGAGCAAGTGCATTCTGTATAGATGATGTTTTGGTCTGGAACAACCTAGAAGACCAGAAATGCTAGGGTAAATTTGAGTAATAAATATTAGTAATTCCATCAGAAGACAAACGTACCAGGAAGAGAAATTAACCCAACAAAGTGCATGATCATGGCAGGACTGACGCTGTGACAAGTATCTGCGCTCCTTTGGTGCAGAAAGAGAATGATATGAAGGCCCTAAATAATGAGAAAGCTGTTCATGTGTGAGAACTGATGTGGAAACATGTCTGAAAATTATGGGAAGCTGATATTAGCTGATTTTGAGAAATGGAGGACATAATGAAAAAATCCAGAGTTAAAGGTACAATACTGGTAAATTTGAAATTGATTTACCATAACTGTTCCAACTGTGTCTATTTGTTTAGTTTTCTTGTAGTTGTGTTGTAAAACTGGAGATGAGCAATTTTTCTGACACAACAGCAAAGAAAAAAATGCCACATGCCACCTAAAATTGAGTGTTAATATACAGACAGAGAATAAGGCTTCGCTTGGTGTTGTAAAGAAGTCCATGTCCTTATTTATGGAAGCTGAAATGTTATCTGAAGTGGACCATAAATCTCTTGCTACCACTGGCAAATTGGGTCTGTCCAGCACTCTGCCTAGAACAGAGACAAGTTTTGACTGCAGAGGTGTGATTTCTGTATGGAATGCAAACCTAATGGAGAGGTGTTAATAGCAGGCACATACAGGTGCATTCGATGGAAATCCCCCGACATGTGCCACTTAAAAAATATCCTACAGCTTTAATTGGAATATGGGTTATGATCCTTGTGATGATTCCATGATGAAAACCTGTAAGAAGTCCTTACCACAAGAACAGTATTCTCTTAACTTCTCTCCCCCATTCAGAGAAGCAGCTCCTCATAATAGAGGGGATTTTCTCTAAGACAGCAGCGAAGTGATTCATAAGGAGTTGAAGAAAAATTGGTGAAAAAGATAGATGAAGGCTGCTTAGGGACAGAACAAGAGATGAGCTAAAGATTCCCAGTGAGTAATGATACTGAGAAAGTTGTCTAGCCTTGTTGCATATGTCAAAAATACAGACCACACTGAGTGGAATAGTATTATATTGGTGTTCCAGGGAAAAATAAGCACATTGCAATCCATAAGTACTTACAGGACTAGTAAAAATCGTTTGAAAAAATCATAAAATAAAGGCAGTACTGTAAAATGGAACATATTTGCATAAAATAACTTTTAAATTGAAAATTTATCAAGAGAATATATTATTCTTTTTTTTAAATATATTTTGCACAGCTTTTTTTGATTCTTGAATTTTCATGTGTTGAATCAAAATGGAGACTGCCTTTAAAGATTACTAATGAACATCTAACTTAAATATAAGTTTCAACAACATCACTGATACAGGTGGGACTAAAGAGACAGATTACCCTATGGATGCTGATATTGTTTTTTTAGTCAAAGTGGAACCCCTAGTTACAGAGCAGGTAGGTTCTCTACCGCCTGTCTCTGTGGGGCAAGGTCTGTTGAGTTAATCACTTCACCTAACTAAAGCTGGATTTGAAATAATGGGGGAAGAACATAATTCTATATTTTTTTGTGTGATTCTGAAGTCCTTACCTGCAGAAGTAGGGCGAGTTAAATCAATGAGACTATTCACATGGATAAGCATTAATCATATGAGTAATGAGAAAAGGTTGAAGGGTCATTCTTAAAGTTGCTAAGAAGCTTTGCAGCTGCTTCACACAGACTAACTATCATTATATTTCCCCAGTTACTGCTTCTAATACAGTAGTGATTAATTAAACTAGGGTGATATTGACGCCAAGCCAGTTTGTTCCCTGTTCAAGCCCCCTCTAAATGGTGTCTGGAGGACTGAAGTGGGTGTGAGGTGTGCAGGCCAAAGCCTACAGCAGTGTCTCTGCATGAAGTGCATTCCATCCTCCGCTGGTTTCAGATTTCCTTTCTCAAGAAAATTGTCTTGGCGCCTGAAATGGAGTTTCCAGTCCCCACCCCCCTCTTGACATCCCTGTCTGAACATATCGGTTATCATCTCATGCTATGGCACAGAGAGCGTAGAAGTATTTATAGCTGGCCATGGCCATCGAGGGAGATTTGCAGTAGTCTCTTCAGTGGTTCCACACATGCCTAGAGTAATTACTTCCTTTCCCCAAAAAAAGTAAACTCGCTTCTTCCAAAATAGCAGCAGCTGCCTTGAGGCTGTATATTCTCCCAGGTGTTTTGTTCCCTCAGCATTTACAGACATTGGATGTCATTTCTGCTACCTCTGACTGTTCAGGGATTGTCCTTACTTAGCTTTAATACCATTACCAGAAATCTCCATCAGCCTTGAGGCTGAATGATCCAGCAACCCACTGTTTCAGTTCTGAATTTGCCTTCTGAAGGGACAGTTGTGACCGTATCAAAACCATCTTCTTTTCTTGTATTGGGGGGCAGAGTATGCTGTATTATATGGCCAGATTTTCAGCAGCATGGGAAAATATTTCCAAGCCTCTGATTTTTTTGAATCAGTGTTATCCTTGCTTCATACATGGCTGCAGTGCAATATAAGAAGAACCTTTTTGTATTTATTCACCCTTTCAGGAAGAAACTGACTGTTGGTAGTTTTTCTTGTCTGTTTCCTTAGTCTGATATATTTATTTATGGGATATTGTTGTCTTTGTTCACCTCCTAAGGAGAGCCTTAAGAGGAACAAGCCACTTTGGTTTTGAGTTTCGCATTTCCTTTTGAAACGTATGGACGCTTTTGAAGGCCCAGTATATAGTGATTTTCTGCATCAAGGTGTCTGAGTTCTTATTATCTTGATTAAAACAGAAGAAAATTTAAAAGGACAATGATAATAGGCATTCTTATCACAAGCAGTAAAGTATATTCCTCTGTAGAACTTGTTATCCTTGCACCAATGAAAATGCCCCTGCCAGAAGGAAAGAAAAAGGAAAAGTAAACACAAGAAATAGTGTGGGAAATTCCCATATTTGATTCTCACTCAGTATTTCAGAAGAAGATGCTTCAGGAGAAGATGCTCTACCAGAACGGAAAACGTTATTTACAACTCCAGATAAGTTATTTCTTACCCAAATCTGCACTTTGTCTTTCTTTCCTGTTCCTTTACACACTGTGTTTTTCATGAACAATTGTCTGTTAAGCCAGTATCACACTCAATAAGTTATCTGTTTCCAACAAAGAAAGAGGGAAACAAGAAAACTTCACTTCCTGGGAAAGAAAGGCCGGTGCTGCTGGCATAAATCAACAAAAAGTTAGTTTCTTCATTTAGCTATCCAGAAAGTCCTAATATGTCATCATGTCATGTACAGCATTCAGCTGCTTTAATAGTGTTATCCTTTTCTCTTTTTAGAAGGGAGCCCATTTCAGTAAGCTTGTAAAGTACAATATACTGTATTAGAGATTTCATTATTCATGGGGACCAACAGAGAAAAGAAAGATCTTTCCACACGTGATTAATACTTCAGCTGAATACCATGTGCTGGATGTGAGCCATCCATCAGCAGTTTAACATCTGTAATCTGGCCATGGTGAGTCACTACTAACATCATGAACAAATCATGGATGCTCTGTGGTCTTAACATAGTTTATGGGTCTTGTATGAATTGAATGTGTGTTCAGCCTGGAGATGAAATGTGGATGATCTAAATTAGAGGCAAAGGAAGTTATGAAAAGGAACCTTGCCATTTATTTATTTATTAAGTAGATGTATATAAGGTCTGTTTGAAAAAGTCTGGCTCTCAGCCCTTCCTCAAGAGGGAAATGTTAGAGGATGGGAATCAGTGGAATTTAATAGAAATTCAGTGACAAAAAATAATAAAACAGAGGGAGGTGATCAAATTCAACACACAGGGACAACCTCAAACCTGTAAAGGCATGCAGAGTGTTTGATGGCAAGTCTGATTTTGTTTAATTACACCCAGCACGATGAGCTGTGGGCACCTGCACACCACTGTGGTGGGTGGGATGGGGGCTCCCCCTCCACCATCTCCCTTGCTGAGGACAGATGTCCTTTTTGCACTGTGCTTGCTCAGTGCTGTGGCTGTGCCAGCTTTGACTTGAACAGGGAGCTTACAAATGACTGAGGGTGGAAGAAGCTGCCATGGTGCTCATCTCCTGCGTAGGCCGATGTTCACCTCTAACTGCACTCATTAATTTGTCAGCAGGGAAACCACACCCTTGAGCAGACAAATCTCCCTGTGCCATGATCCTTTTATTTTGGGCATGCTGACAGCAAGTGGCATGTCTCTGTGATGACTCAGGTCCTGCCATTCATTCCCCTTGCCCTTCTGCCCCATCCCACCGCAGGGTTGCTCACGCTGGAGGTCTCCTGCTTTGTGCTTCTGGGCCTGTGAGGGGCAAATATGCTCAGGGAAAGCCCTCATCCTTCCTGGGATACTCTGCCTTCCTGGGTCTGATGCACAGAATTTGTTGATCATGAAGGAGCATTATAGAGTTTGGCTAATCGTTCAGTCATTTTCTGAAATGGAGAGTGAATTTGGATTAGGACAATATTTTTCTTTCTTTGGCTTGGGGAGAGCTACAGTGGCTGCTGCCCAGTTTAGAGAGATTCTGTAATGCACGTTTAAACACACCAATTGCTCCTGCAACTGGATTATATGGTAGTTGCTTTGGCAATGTGAATAAACAAAAAAAAAAAAGGGACATGCCTGGCACTGTTCGGGGCTGCAGAGCTGTGTAATTTATAATTTTCAGCCTTCTCCATTCATGAAGAATAAATCTGATCTGGTCCAGGCTTCTGCTTTGGTTTTGTCTCTGCCTTCACAGAAAAGCAGTGCAATAGCTCTGTCAAGGTGAGTTTGGTTAAATGGCAGGTTCTGGAGGGGAACATGAATGATTTCTGTAAATTGCCTTCAAAAGCAGCACAGGATCTTTCAGTCAATTCTAAAAGAACTGTTTACTGTTGCATATGGCAGTCATTATTTTGAATAATAAACCTACTGAGAATCTGAACAAGCATGGGCTAACAGATGGGTCATCTTGCTTAGCAATTTAAGCAAGTAATTTATTTCAATCACCAGGACAAAGCACATGAAGATTATTAATTCTTTTCAAAGACACGTGCAACAAAGTCTCACAGCTTTCTGAATCTTGTAACTGTTATGGAAATGTACACCATCTCTTTTGGATTTGGGACTATTTTTGTTTGCTTGCAGCACTTTTTTTTGTATTTCTTACTAATAAATCCCATTTTCTGATTCAAATTAAGAGAAGATAAGAAATTAATAACTATAAAATTATAATGCAATGCAATGTTATTTTAATGTTATTATAATGCAATGCAAAATTATAATGCAATCCGTAGTGCTATACAAAAGCTATGCACTAAGCAACAAAAAGAGAGAAGCACTTATTTTATTTTTAGTAATAATTATGTATCCTCTCTTCCTTGGAGGTGATTAGAGCCAGGAAAAAAGTGTAAATAGTTTCAGCTACCTCTGGTTGCAAACAAGATAGAATGGTTTGCCAATTGCATTAGCTGCGAAAGTCTCCTGTTCCTTCTCTTTGAAAGTAGATGTTCAGCTCCCAAAAGCCACTGAAGTGATGACTCTGAGAATTTAAAATTTAATGTAATCCCAATGGGTCAGGATGTGCAGACAGCACAAGTACCTAAGTACCATTGCAAAAGTGTATTTTCACTCTGATTTAAAGCTATTGTCACCAGGGTAGTTCCGAGTCCATGGAGTGTTCCAGAGTGTCTGCTGTGACTGATGTGAGGGTGCAGCTCATCCTGCCAGTGAGGACAGCTTGTGTAACATTTGCTCACCAGTCCAGTATGAGAATTTCCTGTGGGCTGTGCCACGGCTCTAGTTGAGGAGTACATCATCACTGCTGGAGAACCAAGTGTTAACCTAAGGTGTGTTCTCTCCAGGTGGGACAGCCCTGTTTCAGTGGCCCAAGTTTGCTGGCATGAATGAATTCTACAAGAAAAACAGAGTTGCTTTGGGCGCAAACTGGCTTTGAAAAACCCCCCAAACCCTGCACTGGGTTTCATACCGTTAGCATGCCTGATAATTTGTAGTTGTAAAACGGTGCAGCCAGAGGGGGTCATGAAACAACAGGAGTGCTTTCGGTACCCAGTACCAGAGCTGCTGCAAATCAGTCACACAAAAAACTTCCTGCAGGTCTGTTCAACGTTTGTGTGTCACAGAGCACTTGGAGCTCCCTGAAGGCAACATCATGTGGTTGCTCTGACCTAGACCATGCTCAGCCCTGTGGTCGATGACGTGAGTTATCTGGTTCTTGAAGAGGCGGCTGGGCTGCAGTCGAGCTGAAGGACCCAGTAGGCATGGTGGGTTCTCATGTGAGCTCTCTCAGCCCATGGCAGATGCAGCCAGATACATTTATCTAAACCAGTTCATTTAACCCTCCTTTCAGACATCAAGGAGCTCATTAAACCTATGTAACTGGATTGTGTGCCTGATTTTTACAAATAGCCAGCTTTTGTAAATATGTAGTGTGTTTACCTGAATCTCTGTGGTATGATCGATGTTGTCATGCAAAATTTAGCTACTGATATTTCATTTTGAGCTATAAACATTGAATGTTTACTCTAAAATTGCAATATTTACTCATTAGCCAATGCCCTGTGTGAGTCGAAATAAAACTTGTCACCAGTGTGTTGTCCTAGACATTAAAAAAGGGTGAGTGAGTTATGAAAAGAAACTCCTGCCTCTTTTGGGAAATCTGTGGCTGGTTTTGAGAAAGCTTATGGAGTGCTAAATCGGCTTAAGAAGCAGTTAGTACCCCTGAAAGATGGAAAGGGAGAAAATTTTAGAAAATCAAAATAGCAATCTATGTCCCAATGCATACTTGTCTCAAAGACTATTTCTCCTCAGAATAAAAAATTTCTGCCAAGCTTATAAAACTCAAAATATTTTACTTTGATATTTTCAAAAGGAATTCTTCTGAATTAATAATTTCACAATAATTGTTTCATCAAGAAACAATTGAATTGAAAAAGCTTGGAGATTGCCTTTTTTTGGGCCCAGAACAGAATGAATTTGTTTTTCTTTCACCACAAATGATGAAACATGATTAGTTTTGGATCTGAAACCCACTCCCTTTGAAATTGTGCTGGATTTTTTCCCTCTCTGCCAAGACCCCATGGCAAACCTGAGCCTTTTGCCAGGCTCCTGCCCTCTGTTCTCCACTTTGTGCCCCCGAACTGACCAAATGTCTCTTGGGCAAATGCTGCCAGGCACAAAGAGCAGTGGAGACTGGCTCTAGCCTGTGTGACTTCACCAAGCTTCTTCAAAACCAAAATGGAAATTCCTGTTGGGAGCCAGCTGCTTTTGGATACATTAGTGGCTTAGCCCTACTTTCCCTTTTATCTCTATTTTTTCAGCAACATTGCTGTGGTTTCTAAACTCTTTAGTTACAGCACACATTGCATCTCCCACCCATTGCCTTCAGAGACTGCTGACGCCTTCAGTCCTCTAAGAAAGAAAAGCCTTAATGCATTTGGAGAAGAAAAAGTTCCAGATGTTTTGCAAACTATCAAAATACGCTGGATTTTCTTTTTGTAAGGAACATTTCACAACCTGATAAAAGCCTATTTTCCTAGCAAACAGATTATATGTCACCCAGAGGTGTGAAACCTTAAAAGAAAAGAACCATATGCCAGTTAAGGAGAGAAAAAAAGAGGCAGTCTCTAAGCATCATTATGTGCTTTCCAGTTCTCTTAAAAAAATAAAATTCAATATCCAAGAAGAAAATTAAAACAAAGTATGTTAAAAGTAGTTAAAGGCAAAACATAATTCCAAATGTAGTATCAAACATATTGACATGGAGTTTTAGCTAGCTTTTCTTTTTTTTTCACTTTAGACAGAAATCACAAACTACAGGGCTTTTTTAAACTACATTGAGTGAATCTTTACAGAGAGTGGATGAACCAAGCCTCATTTACTGAAGTGGTAAGCAATAATCCCATTAATGGAATAAAATGCTGAATTACAGTAGTACATTTCCTGCATCTTGTATTAAATATGTTGAAAAACTGGTAAACTGACTTAGCAAAAAACTTATCTGTGTGAAGATCTTGTTTGGTGTTGTGACAGACAGAAAGAGTTTTATAAAAGTGATGCCTGATAAAGCATCAGCAAAGCTCAGAGTGCTCTGTGGAGACAGAGAAGTTAACAGGTACTCTCTTTTACAGGTGGGAAAAGAGAGATGCAGCAGCTTCTGAGAGCAGAGCTGCAATGGACAGGGATCTCCTCAGTTATGGAACTTTACTCCAGCTACCACACACTGCCTAAAGGGAACACAGGCACTGGAGGGATGCCTCAACACACCTTCTTACTCTGTTCTCTAACTCTTTCCCAGGTGGAATCTTTGCACTGCCCCAGACAATACTTGTTTCCATACTTTCGTAGGAGTATGTGGAGGATTTGCAGGTCTAGCAGAGGAGCCTCTCCATGCTGGGCCAGCCGCTGTGGCTTGGAAGTGGAGTGCACTCAGGGAAAGCTGGAGGCCAGATGGTGCTGCTGAGTGCCACATTAGGAACAGCCAGACACCCAGACACCCAGACAGGGTGGCTCAGCACAGGAGGACGTGGTAGAGTGCTCACCAGTTTGCAGTCAGGAATGAGCCCAGCAAACGCAGCAAGGACACCCAGTAGGGATTAGGGGGATAACGAGTAGAGCTGCTTGCAGACCACACATGCTGCTTGAATGACTAGTCTCTAGCTAAAAGCAAGGCGCTTCGCCAGTGGCCAAATTCCTCAGTATGCATTGTTTTGCCATGTTAAGGGATTAAAGTCACATGTTGTATTGGAAGCTCTCAGGATGAAAGGCTTACTGACCTATGTGGGGTGACGGTCGCTCACAAAGGGCTGGTAAGTTTCCAATCTCTTTTTGCTGGGTTTAAATATCAATTTTTTCTCCTTAATTTTAAGCTATGGTTTTACCTTTCAGAAGCTTGCTTGTTATGCCTTTTCAGATCTATATTTCAGTACAGTTTTGGCATGATTGTGAGTTCTTGTGTCCTTCCCTGGGGTGAGCAGCAGCAGGCAGCTATACCAATATGTTGATCTATATTAAACTTGTAAATGCTTGCCCTGAAAAGCAGCGCAAGTCCAGTTGGACACATTCACCATCACCCAAATAACCAACATCTCTTCAAGTTCAGAGTAGAACTGTATTGGAGTACTGTTATCAACAGGATGGGGGCTCAGGCAGATGTTCTATGAGCTTTTCTATTATTTCATTTAGGCATCAGCCTCATGTACACAAGAGAAGGTATACAGCTCACGCTTGCGCTGACAACCTGAGGTTTCTTATTTACAGAACATTCTTAAAAGTTTTTCAGCTAATAGCATGCTTCTAAAGTTTTCTGAAACCACTCAAACTAAAAACCTTCTCACCTTTTACATTTCCCACATAACTGCAGCTCATCCTTTGGAAACTGGACATCAGAGAAAGTTCAGGGAGTTTTGCTGACACTGAGCTCCTTGCTCACTTGTCTGCCCTCCTGTGTCTGCTCCTGCCCAGGGTGAAGAGCACTACAGGTGCACTGCAGTAGAGACAGGAGGGATTTTTACTTTCTCTGCAGAAGCCCACTGAAGAAACACCTGTGTCTTTTGTGAACTTCCCTCAGGCCAAGGCAGTGAAGAGGAAAATCTGAAGGAACACTGAGTTGCAGTGAAGAGGCGTCTGGCGGGTTCACATCATCAATGAAGGTTTCTGAGCATCTGCACTCTCCCCTCCATGCAAGCTTCCCTGCAAGCTTTGGAGACAAGTTGTATGTACAAATGACAAAAACCTTTTCTGGATCTAAAATGAGGCTTTTGAGGAGCAGAAAGTGTGCACACTCTGAAGATGATAAAGAACTGGGTGAGACAGGAGATTTGAAGTAGTAAAGCATAAGTAAATCAGGAAAAGTTATACAGAGTGCATGCTGACCAGCAAGAGCTGAGTCAGAAATCACAGGGCAAAGCATGGGGGAAAAATCACCTCACTTTGCAACAGGTTGTAAGGAATGTGCACATGAAACCGATTGACAGCAGGGTTACTGTCTTGAGTACAGTATCACAATAGAAAATGAATCAGGACCATCAGGTGCAAACAAAAGGTTTTCTTGTTTAGCTGGAAATGGCCACAGGAACATGATCTGGCTTGATGCTATAAAGAGTGATACAATCGTTCCTTTGGCAGTGAAACCAGCTGAAAGAGAAAATAGAATATGAGCTAGGTCAGTCACCTTTTCTATGTGGAGTGGCAGTATGCTGCATGAAACTGTTGAAAAGACGCAAAAAGGGAGAAAATACATATACAATATGTGTAATTATAACACAATAAAATGTGTCAATCAATGGGGTAGAAACACACCTAGTTTTTGATCTCAGAAAAAAGGCAGAGATCATGTTTTCTGAGGAAACCCTTTTAAAAGTGGCAGAAAAATCGAAAGTGGAGATGGAACAAGACAAACTTTCCCCAAACTCAATCTGAAGGCAAGTTCCTTTTGCATTGGAGAAGGAGTGGGTTGACTTTTGATCACACAAATATAAGTAAAACCCCCAGACACTCAAGGTGCAAAAAGGACACAATCCCTTGCTTAAGTATAAGCCAAATGGAAGAAATTCAATGTGTAAAAGGATCATATTCCACTGCTTCTGAGTGGAGATCTTGCTGAAACCAAATATTTTTTTACATATGATGCATCAGCAGGGTTCTGAAACTCTTGTTAGGAGAAACACAGAACACGTTTGTTCAGATTTAACACCTTATATGTGCAGAAGAAACTATTTCCCTTGCCTAGTGGTTGGGTTTTCCTTGGCACCTATGGCAACTCACTGGGAAAAGCAACAGATTTGTGATGGTCTGGAGGTTACTAGAGTCTACCTAGATGACACTCAGTTTTGGGAAAAAAACCCCTGAGGCTCTTAGCAACTCTGGACTGAGCCACATCTGCTAGCTGAAAGTTAAACTTCACCAGCATACCATGGAAACAGCAGGTGTGTGAGAGCAGGTGACAGGGTGCAAGGTCCTGAGCAATCACAGTAAGGCTGTGATCATCACAAATACAGCTCCTGAATAGGCAAAAAGATGTTACAGAGACTATGAATCATGCAGGGAAATGCAGGTTTTAATTCTCTACCTGAAGGAAAAATTCAATATCATAAGGGCAGGGGACTGATATAAAATTTGCAATTGCCCTAGCTGTTATGAAGGTATTACAGAGACCCTTCCTCTGAAGCTTTCTGATAATAAGTACAAAATTAGGATGTCCCCACTCTCTTCAATGTCAAGGGCACAACGAATTATATGTCTTTCTGGAGTCTAAAACCATCGCTGCTGCCTCAGGGAAGATCCAGTGGGACACACCCCAATGCAGAGGCTGACCATCACTAATCACTGTCAGGTTTATACACTTAGCGTCCAAGTCAGCCTTTTTCTTCTCTCATGTCTAGCATGTACTAGCATGAGAAGCCCTGCCAACTCAAATTCATGCATATAAACACCCGAGGGGAGGGTATAAGAAGATGGAGGTGAAGCTGCTATGTGGTGTGGGCTTTCAAGATGTGAATTATAATGGTCCTGAACAGGCAGGTGTGCTGGGTGAGTGAACTGGTCTCTGAGGGCTTGTTCTTCGTGTTTACTGTACCTCCCACAGGAGACAAGGAGCCCTGTTGTGCTTGCTTTGCTTTTGTAGGTCCTGCCTGTGTGTGCTCACTTGTCTTCCAGCAAGTGCTGCCTTAGGACAGGTCCATTCTGTCCTGACTGATGGTCTCCAGCAGCGGAGGACCTTAGACCTACCTGAAATATTGTGAAAGTCTGAAAAATTCAGGACTTAGCAGTGCTTCCTGTTGCTGCTTCATATAAGATAAATGGAGCATCCCTTAGGAAAACACAGCAATATGTGCAGCAGACACAATCATTCCTTGCCCTATCTGCAAGATGAAGAAGTTGATGGAAGAGCCTTTTTCCCTTCATACACTAACTGCATGCAGGTAATTGAGTTTGGTACTGATATGTAAGAGGCTAGGATGATCCTAGGTATAAACACCTACTGCTGCTCTTGGAAGCTCCCACTAAAAGAATTCTTATCATGAAAACTTTAAAGGCTGCTTCATGTGGATAAAAGCATCAGGAAACATCACAGGGAAACATTAGGAAATAAAAATGAAATAAGAATTTATATGGAAAGCTGGACTTTTTATTGGATGCATTAGGATGAAAGAGCAGATAATAAAGAAGGGAGAGCTGCTTGATGTCAGGTCAGAAAAGGGTTCTTCAAAGTTGGATCTCCTAGATACCTTTTAACTAAATATGGGCTTGGTTTTTTTTTGTCTTACCTTTCACTGATGGATATCATATAAGCAACTGTTCCTTGCAATAACTCTCTAGAATTGTGGATGTTTTTGCATCATTATTCTTCTTCATTTGTGTCATTATTATTCTTCTTCAAGCTACCCTGTTACAGTCCTTAGTCTCCCATAGATGCATGTTTAAGCTGTGGTACATAATTTCCAAGATGATTAAAACCTCTTCTCTTCTCTTCTCTTCTCTTCTCTTCTCTTCTCTTCTCTTCTCTTCTCTTCTCTTCTCTTCTCTTCTCTTCTCTTCTCTTCTCTTTTTTCTTTTCCCAGGAATGGCTCAGGAAATTGTTTTAGGATACTTAATACATCCCTGTTTTTAACTTCAGTCATCAAACATTATTTTTCAGTATTTGCTCAAGATATCTAGTTCTAAAGCAGAGTGGTTATCAGGAACAAACAGAGCAGTGAAGTGAAAAATAACTGTGATATGCAAGATGCAAAGAAGAGGAAAAAGATATAGGACAGTAAGAACCAGGAAAATTGTTTATATACTTGAGGAGATCATTAGCAACACTTGGTTAAAATTTCATGACAAACTCATTCATAATGCTAAGTTTCTGGCAAACCTTCTTCACTCTGAGGAATATGAAAAGTCACTTTTCAGCTAGAAGCTGATATATAAACCAGCAGACATGAGTCTTTTCATGGGTTTTTAAAGCTAATCTTTTATACAAAAATTTTGCAGTTCTGGAAATGCCATTGCCAAATATTTTGATGTTTTCATCTGCAGCAGAGCAACAAAAAGCCATATTCTATGATTTTACATTGGCAAAGCTGAGGCATTTCACAAAAAGACCAGCTTGACAATTGCTAACCAATTTTTCAATAGCCAATGCAGATGGCACAGATTATTGTACACAATAAAGCATTCATATGGATATACCACAGCTGGACCCAAGTTAACTTTCTTTTCTTAAAAGGAGTCTGCAATTTGAGCTGAATTGTGGGAAGGAATACTATAATTTTTCTGACCACTGAAAAGCACTTGATTTCTTGTTGTGTAATTCTAGTGAACGGAGACATTTTGATAGAAATAATTTTAAATAATCCAGATGTTAAAAATACTTCTATTCATCATGGTTGCAAGTGAGTCTGCCAGGATTCAATGACAGATTTCTTCCTAGATAATTTAGGGTTGCTTTTCAAGTTTTACTGGAGAGTATCTTCTCAATGCCTGTGACCTGATGGTGGAAAACAGTTTGTGTGTCTTTTCATAGGAGGCTTGGCTTGACTGTCTGCATCACTTGAAGGTAGAGACACAACTGACCACTTGATTTGAAAATCCCTAGCAGGGGCCATTTATGTCTTTAAAAAACAGATGGCATATTATCTTTAAAAATAGTTGAAAGAGGATAAAGGCTCACTGCTGGAGAAGCAAACAGAATTTGAGACAGAAGCCACTGAAGACTGTATGGATCTAGCTGATCTGGAAAGGTTATAGGAGCATTGCCATTGCATCCTGATGAAAATTACAGACTTTTACAAAAATTTTGCCGTTCTGTACTTGATAAAAACATTTCTCCCTATTTTCAGAGCTGCTGGGATGACTAACAAGAATCTGCAAGATTTTTTTTAATGGAATCTAGATTCAGAATGGTGGGTAAATATTACTAAGGGGCTAATTCAAGTCATGATCTTCTACAGTGGTGAAGAAAACAGTGGTGTGCAAGTTTAGGGATAACAATGTTTATGGGCAGGTCAACAAATCTCTCTCTTTCTTGTAATATTGCAATAGTTTAGTAGGCAATAACCAGCATATTATAATTTCTCTCAGACAATTGCTTTCTTCTTTCACGCTCAGTGAGATTCTTTAAATAAGCCTCAGACACTAATTTTTTCAAAGCTGAAACATGGTAAAGCATGTACAAAATTATGGGTAATGTTTAAAGACATTCTTGCTATTCTGCAGAATTTTCTATTTTTACACAGGATGGGTTTTAGAAGCTGACAGGAATTACTCAATACCATTTTATACTATTCTGTAAGACTTAAACTATTTTCCACCGCATGCCCTTGAGCACTTGAAGTTTTCCCTCTATGCCTACTTCTCGATCAGAGGTGGACTGTGACCCTGTTGGGCAGTAATGAGGTGTGACTGGATGTCTATTTCCTGTCATAAGCATTTTGAAATAAAGATTCAGCAATGGATTGAATCAAATAAAATGTATAGAAGGACTGCCATCTATTTTCAGCTTCTAACCAAGGGTTTTGACATTTTGAAAAATAATGTTTTCTATTGAAATTATTAATTGCCCCTGTGTGAACAGTATAAAAATTTCTCCGGAAGATGCCTTCAAACTTCAAACAGAATTTGCTCCAGCTGCATTTATATTCTTGTGGTGTTTGTTTTCTACAAACCACATTTGGCTCCCAGCATAACTGATGGCAAGTGAAATAAGGTCACATGCTCAGCCACTTGCATCGGAAGTGATGGATTTTATAGGGGATGAGACACCAATAGGTCAGGTTTCCTCAAACCATTAAACAGGGCCCAGGTACAGAGCCAATTAAATTGAACATATACCAATCTAGCTGCATTCTTCTCAGCCAGGAACCAGATGCACAAGTGATTATGTGATGTCAGTCACTAAGGTGCTGACAAAAGTTACAATCAGCAATACAATAATGTATCAAGCACATTTTATATGGGATTGGAAACTGTTTATTAACAAGCAGGGGAGTACCAGGGTCATACATAGTACGAGAAGGAAGACATTTATACTCTGCTTCCAGCTAATAAATTTTATAGTAGCTTTAATAGTTTTAGGTATGTTGCTGAAGGGAAGTGTTATGAGACCCAAAAAGAAAGATTTTAGAGGCTCTAAAATGCTATAATCCAATGTTTATTAGAACTTTGTTTTAGTGGGCTGCTTTCTGTGAAATAGTCAGGCTCACAGTTATGCCTCCTTGTAATGTGAATTAAACTCATCTATCTGATCCAGGAAAAGAAGTGTTTAATTAAAACAAGGAATGATTAATCAATACAGCTCACATTCCAGAAATCACTTAGCAAAATATTTCACTGTTGGTCAGAAACTGCACTTGAGTTCAGTATCAAGAACTTCAATATGTGAACAGAAGATGAAAAATTAAGAGAGGTCTATTAGCTGTGACGTTGGATTAAAAACCTGAGCAACCTCCATCAGAAACTCAGGTTAAATTCATTGGAGGCATTACTCATCCTTAGGTGCTTCTGCTAACCCAGCTCCAGGAACTCGCTGGGATTCCTGTGGAGTGGGTATGAGGTGCCTGAGGGATATTTTTCCCAGCCCCTTCCCAACATGAAGACACTCAGCAGCATTTGCTCCATTGTCACCGTGGCCACCACAGAAGTCCAGTTAGTCAGCCCCCATTCCTGTGCCTCCAGGTTCCAGTGGGCAGCCTGATGCTTCCAGTGACTGGCCATCCACAAGCACAAAAATTACTCTTTCCTTTGGGCCTTCGAAGAAAGTACCCTCGAGGTTTACACAGGTTAGAAAATGTCCTTGGATCAAAAGTTACCTGGAAAGTATTAAGAGTTGTACATTATTATTTCAGCTCTAGTGATTAAAAGGATCTGATGCCATTAAGGTTTGTACATAAACATTTTCTTTTAGGAGTACCTTTATCTGCACATTAATACCAAGCATACTGTTATTTTTCTATACTGTTAGCTGTGTTAGACACTTCACTACTAGTTTCCTATTCATTGTGTGTTCTGTTGTAGGGGTTCATAAATGGCAATGAACAATCTTAAATTCTAACTAAATATGATATTCAATTTAAGTTCAAAATGAATTGAACTTCTTCTGTTGATCTTTCTGTTTTGTAAATTCATTTTTGCACAAAATCTAAATTTGTGTCATTTTAAATACTCCTTTACATGCTAGCTGGTAAGAGAATAAATTTTAAATGAGGAAAGTAACTGCCAGTTTCTCTGGGGTTTGTTTGGTCAGCCATATGTCTGATTTTAAAAGGTAGTGTCTTTCTTTTCTTTCTATAAATGGCTGGACCTATGGATCCACTGCCTTTATTTTAAAACTATTTCCCATGGGTCTCTCAGGCTTTGGAAATACAGAAGCTTAGGCTGCAGAGTCAGGAATCTTTTATATTCACCAGTTAGTTCTTGGAGTTGATAGGCTATAAATGTCCTCTTCTGAGATCTGTATCACTGGGAGATTGACGACCTGGGCTACAAGAAGGGCCCCTATAATTGTGCTGTGATGCTGTTCAAAAATGTTGCATCTCTGCTTGGAAAAGAAATAATGTGGTTTTATTTGTCCTTACTTTTTTTTTTTTTTTTTTTTTTAAGTTCTGGTCTTTCCAGAATGTTGGTGTGATCAGAGACATGTAGGTATAGTTTAGATAGCTATGCCTTCTCTTTCTGTATTTGTGACATTTCAAACACAAAACAGGTGTTTGTGCCTCTGTACATCCCATGTGTAGGTACCAATGGGCTGTGGCAGCGTGCGCTGCACACCACAGCTATGCTGGAAGAATATGAAAGTTGCAGATGCAATTACTCTAAAGCTGAGAAGTGCTTGAGCAAAGTAGGCTTTGCTAATGGCTTTCCCAGATATTTGCTGACAGCAGATGAAATCGGAGGGGGAGGACTCCTTGGATCCATTTCAGCTCCAGTGGCAGCTGGCCCTATCCATTCACTCTCTCCTGACTCGATGCACTGGTGTTCCTCTCTGTGTCTCTCTGCCATGCTGCTCCTTACTTTGTTTCGTGTCTCCCGATCCCTTGCTCCCTGCTTTTGAGGTGTGTGTGCTAGTCTTGGTGCCTGCCATGGCCCTGGCTCCCCCTCCTCCAGGCACTGCCTCTGCTCAGCCCTGGAGGGGCATCCAGCTCCGTGCTGATCTGGAGGCATGCAGCAGGTTTAGCAAGGACATAACTTTTCTGCTGTTTTGCCACCGATTACTAACTCTCTCCTGAGTAGACATGATTGGCAATTGCTTAAAATCCCAGAACACAGTGAGACAAAAAGTCTCAGCAAACCTTCAGAAATTTTTACAGCGCATTCTTGAGGCACATCCTGAGAGAGAGGACAGACCTGACATACTTAGGTTTTCTCTGAGGTTAGGTGGTCAATTGCTTCTCATGGAAAATATTTTCAAAGCTTTTTAATGCTCTTTTATGCATTTTACATATTGAATGCTCTTTTCAATGACTTTATTTGCAGGGCGGCCAAACTGTTGTAGATAAAGTTTATGAATAAACAGAAATATGGATGTGCACATAGCACAGAGAATTTCAGCTTAACTGGTTCTAGTTTATTGAGGTCATTGAAAATGGGGTCTTATAGAAGGAACTAGTACATGCCCTTAATAACAGGATTTCACTGACAAAAAATACCAAAACATGTTTTTTCTATTTGACAAATTCTTCAGTGGTTTATGTGTCCTCAAGTGTGTGAAGACTGATAGCCAATTAAAAACAAAAGTGCCCTGGAATTAAAATAATCCAATATATTTTGCATTTTTCTTGAATGAATTCTTACAATCAAACTTATGTTAGATATGATACAGATTTAGGATTTGAGTAACAAAAAACTCCAACCTTGATACCTGGCTGTGAGTAAAACATTTTCAGGGTCTTGAAGCTAAAATAAACCATCAGAAGGCAACACTTTAAACAACAGCCTAGTAATGAATATGTCATCCACATAATAAAACACCCAGCAAGAGGAAAAAGGATGCTTCACTGGTAACAAAAAGGATAAAAATAGTTAGTGCTCTATTGATATGAAGAGACTAAGTGTAGTATCACAGATTATGATCTGCTCTTATATATTGATCTCCAGTTGTCTCAAGCCCAACATCCCTGACATTTCCAATTGCAACAGCATAAAGTCCATTATTCCAGTGTGAGCTTTGGTAGTAATATTTTTCTAATCTTCATTTGGTTAGGTGTATTAGTAGATTATCCTGTGGATTTGTTGAGATTTATGGTGGCAAGCATTTATGTGGTTTTTTTTGACAGTTAATAGCATGAGCAGGCACCAGAAATAAAACAGTTTACACATCTTAATAGGCATGCAATAAGAAGTTTTGTTCATCAGTCTGCACAGACTTCCTTCATCTCTTACCATTCATTGACTCTGATACATGTATTTACTAGGTGACTCATAGTGCTGCAGCTCTCCCAGCTTTCAGGCAGTGGAGCTCTTCAGGTTTTGTTTAGCTTTAAAAGTTATTACTTGCCAAGTTCAGGCTGACCTCTTCTTACCCTTTGTGAGAAGCAAGTGTTGTGAGAAGTTATCTCCTTCTGTGTATCCTGCAAACTCCAAGCACACGTCTGTCTCAGCAGATGCTCCTCTGGTAAGCAAAGGGTCTCTCTACAGATGGGCCTGGTGGAAATGTGGGGAGCAGGAAATTGGCTCCTGTTCAGCCATTGGATCATGAGAACAGAGGGGCTGCAGTGGGGCAGTGTGAATTTCAGCTTTCCAAAAATGTCAAGGAGGAGGCTGCTGTTTGATTTGTCCCACCATGATTTAATGGCATGTCCCACACATGTTAAATCACCAAAAGGACTGCAACAATTTTCTGCATCTTGTCAAAACCATAAATTTTAGTGTGCAGCCTCAATCCTTTTCCTGTTCCCTGAAATAAATGTTCTGGTTGTGAAGACAAAGAAAAATCCAGTTTAGAGGCTGTGCTAAGATAGAAATCAGAAAGGCTCTCAGTCTCTCAAATGCTCTGACTCCTGCTAGCCTGCCAACAGCTGATGAGCAAGTTTGCCCTAGTAGGTTTTCTGATGCTGGAATTTCAATCCCCACATGCCCATCATATTCCCTGGTGAGCAAGTGGAGTAGTGCATTTTTACTGGAAAAGTCTGTACATGAGGTTGAGGACCCAAACTTCTCACAAAGTCTGCCAGTAAGACCTGGGGCAAATTTGGTTTTCTTGGATTGTCTCTTGAACTGACAGTGAAGACACAGAGAGGTAAAAGAGAGATGGAAATGATGAGGGTCTGAGTCCTCGTCTGTAGGATGTTTACGTAGGGACATTTGTAAATGTATTTCTTGGTGGTTTTTTTGCAGATGTATAAGAACCAGTGTATCCAATCAGAGTGCTGTACAAAGATCCAGGAAACCTCCATCTGCTCCCCAAATTGCTCATAACAAGAGACAGACTGCCCTCTCATGAATCCAAAGCCAGCTGAAGAGAAACTGGAATGGAAGCTGGAAACTGAAGTGTTGAAGAGCCAGCTGGGAGAAGAAACACTCACATTCATCCTTGTATTTGCTGAACCTAAGTGCTGGCAAAATAGGGTTCGGGCACTGTAAATTGAAGCAAGAGGAGATGAAAAAAGCATTCTAGGAGGCAAGGAAGAACTGTCCTCTTCATCTTTGATATCAAATACTTTTCTGGCATCTCACAGTCACACACAAAGAACAAAGGTGAAAGTGTCACAGTCAAGAATTTTTCAAGAAGCAGAGTTTGACTTGTATCCAGTTTATCAGCTGACCTTGCATTTATTAGCAGAATATTATGGTTTAGGAAACATACGAGCAGGGGCATGGATAGCCTCCAATCCTAGGAGAAGATCTATGCAGATCAGTCAAGGATTCTTGACAACCTGCCACAGGCAGTGCTGCTGGCTGGTGTTTTTGCTTTTCTTTCACTGCTATAGCCACAACTATATATTTATTGCTGGCAACTTTCATGGCATTGAAAGGGACTGTTTCATATTTTCTGTTCCTGGACTAAACTGATTACTGCTGAATTTGAATGACTCCAATTGTTTTCACTTTGCTTTGTGGCACTACGATCAGCAATAATTAATATCTCTGTACCTTAGGTTTCCTCCAGATGCCTGCTGTTGAATTAATGAGTTTCCCATCTGGAAAAGCCAGTTGCAACCAGTGCAGTGTCCATTTTCTCTTGTGTTGGGACACTGTGGAAGCCCTCCATCCTTCCTTTACTGTATAGTAACAAGTATGCATGTAGGCATTTCCTTTCCCGTTCTGTTAGTATTCATTAGCAGTGATTAACCTGTAAATAGGTAAGGACTGTGAATGCTTACCAAAGAGCTCTGTGGTAAGCAAGCTTGAAGATAGATGACAGCTTTCCACAATAATTTTTTCCATGCTATATTTTAACCTGTAGAGGCATTTGATGCAGCCAGCAAAAGCTGCTCTGTGAAGTGTGGTATAGAGGTGGATCTGCGGAGAGGGAGAGAAAGGCCAGGTCAGGACTCCTGTACAAACGTTCCTCCCAGCTACCTACTGAGACTCCCCTCCACTTCAGTTTTTGAGGAGATAATCTCTAAACAAATCAGGCAAAATCTTACTTCTCATTCTATATGAAAGACGCTCCTAAGTTTTTGTTATTCTCCAAATAAGTTAGAAGCTATACTTGCAAAGGACTCTTAATAAACTCTGCTGCCTGCAAGCACAAGTTGGAATAAAGAAAAAAAATCCTATCCTCTCCAAATTGTTATCAAAATTTTGTTTTAATAGCAATTTTGCAGACAACTCCAGTGATAGATGAAAAGCAACTGTTCTGCTAAGGAAATTTAGGAAATTCCTTCATCATGCCTCTCTGAAGAGGATACTGTTATAAAAGATTACTTTTTTTTTTTAATAGCCATTTCATCTTTAAAATAGAACAAGATTTGGAGAATGGTCTATTTTTTTGGTCTCTTTGTCTAATGGTCTCTCTGAGCAACACTAGACATCTAGAAGAAACAGGACTTTTAGGACAGGCATCCTGACTCTTAGAAGGAAATGGAAGATATCCTCCTGATTTAATAATGCTGAAATTTATTCTGCCTAATGTATTTACCTCTTAAAGAGAGAACTCACTTGAACAAAATGTTTTATTTCTTATTTGGTCTTATACCCACAAAGTTTATTCTGGAGACTTGTTACTTTCCCTGTCATGTTGGAAAGACTCTTCTCTCTGCTGAAGGCTATCTTTTCCTGAAATCCTCAATCCTGTAATGAATCTGGCATCTGATAAGGCACAGAAACCCTCCTGTCAGCTTTAAGACAAGGCAGATGGGACTCCTTACAGCCACGGAGAACCCACTCTGTAACATGTGTTCATTGAATTTGACATCTCCAGATCTGCAGAATCTAGTCGGCAGGGAAAGAATTTTCTTGGTGGTGACTCCAAATTTTCTCAGTTGATTCCTGGCAAAAAAAGAAAGCACAAGCTTGGCCACCTTTAAGAAGGGTGTTGCAGATTTCACTCATTTGTATAAACTTTTACAACTCACTTTTACAACTCATTTGAATTTGATAGCAAAAAATTGTGGATTTTCCCTTTCTTGCTGGGACACCAAATGTTTCATTCTGTGGATAGCTCTGACACAATGGAGATGAGCATCAGATAAATAAAACCAAGGACATAACACTGGGCTGAAAATAGAAGAGTAATTTAGCAAAGTGTATTATTAGAGTTGCTGTTTTCGTATCTGACCTGTCTAGAGAAAAATGATTGTCTTTACATCTGCACAAGAATAAAGATAAATACCTCTTTTTAATTAATTAAGTTAAATTAAATCCAAGACTTTTGTCAGGGTATGCCAGTAAAATGAGAATAAATCCTACTGTTAATAATGAAGGGTGCTCCAAAACCTGTTGGAAGTATAACACTGACACCAATAAATACAGCTGTCCTATGACGTCAGGCTTGGGATGGGAGCTGCAGGAAGAGGGATATTAAAAATGGGTAAGAAAAAGTCTCCAGTTAAAGATTTTCAGTATCTATAAAGTTTAATATAAGGTGTTACAACTTTGGTTTTACTGACAATTGTTTTGGGGAAAGATGGGGTTTTTTTGTTTGTTTTAATCATATCTAATTTTTTTTTAATTTTCATTAACACATTGGTTGGAAGTTGGACATGTATGTAGAGAAGCATCCTGTGAACTACAGCCCGTATTTATAGATTAGAAGAGCAATTTCTCTGCTGCCCTGTGCTGTTGCAGCAGGATTATTATACCTGTATCAGCTGGTATTACACACTGATGAGTAACAGCTCTTTGGTGCATTAACCTTAACTCCAGGACATTAATGAAAACAATTTTGGATTGTCAAATCCTACCAGAGGCATTGCTACTGTAATCTATATTATAGCTGGTATTCAATATTTTATTAGAATGGAGAACGGTATATTTTTATCACTCTAAAATGAATAATTTTTGCAATTCAATGTTTGAACCATTAAACAATGTTTCTATAAACAGAGATATATGTATCCAATAAAGATCATCAAACATGGAGCTCTAAGGACATTCAAATATTTCAGTTTGGGGCATAAAAGGTTTAAAAGCAATAAAACTGAAATCTATGCTCTTTTCCTTTCTCCTCAAGGGATTTTTTAGTTGTTTTTCCTTCCTGACTGCAAGTCAAGTATTTGAGGATGAAAAGGTAGAGTTTGGTCTTTGCCAAGGACAAAAAGCAGGAGAGTATACCTAGTTTTTTTCTCTTTTGAAGAAACTATCTATTTAGAAGGAGAAATGAAAGCATCAATTTTTAACAATATAGACTTAAGAAAGTTTTAAAAATCTACTTAAAACTATTTTTTAAGACTAGCACTTGTGATCTCCATCACAGACATCCCAAGCTGCATCAGGTCATGTTATGCCTTGAGAAGAAGCACTGAAAACTTCTTGCAGTGCCTGCAGCCACCACAGTGTCATTTCTGAGTAAACACAACACTGCTCGTGACACATATGAGGTGCCTTGGGCTGAAAGCTGCTGTAGCCTTATCCTGTAATGTACAGCAAAACAACCCAGGCTATGGAAACAGCTGTGCCCTCTGGGCAGCCCTGGAGGAATCATGTCAGCTTCCTAGTGATTAATAACCATGGGCCTTAACTAAGATGGCACTTGGTTTTGTTTTTGTTTTTTTTCAGTAACTGTAGCTAGTGAAATGACATTTCTTAAGTGCCACATTTTACACAGAGCAACATCATACGAAGTTCTGGACTTCAAGTGAGGCATTATCCTCTTTCTGAAATATTTTGCATCTGAAAGGCCGTGCTGCTGGAGTGCTGCTGCCAGTCACAAAAATTACTGGCTATATTTTATATTAATACAATTCCTTTTTCTTTATTCCCAGAAGCAGACAAGTTTCAAACTCATGGATTATGTGGGACCATTTGAATCAGTCATTTGAATTTTAGTTTCCTAACCACTGTTATCATCAAAACTTAGGAAAAAAAGCCACACAAACATGAAGAGGCTTTTTGATTACAAGGTTAGGTTAGGCTAGTAGGAAATGGAATATTTTTTACCTATGTCAAGCTTCCAAGTTGGCAAAATTAGCTCTGAAATATTGAGAAATTCTGGGAATGTATTTCTACATTGAAATCCACAGGAACTGTAGATGCTTCACAGTGTCACAGGACTGGATTAAAATTACATTACAAAAAGCAGAAGGGAAAAAGTGAGCCTTTTCCACGTCTACAGCTGCTGTAGTACTAGGGTGGAAAGAGCTAGACATACAGAGGAAGATTGCTGAAAGACCACATGTTAAAGCCCCTTTTAAATTCAGGCCATGATAGCTTCTGCCAAGACTCTCCTGGCAAGTAGCACAAGTTCCCTATGGTGATCTCAAATAAGATGCAAGATGCAAAAAATTTGACTTGATAAAACCATCAGGGAAACAAATAAAATTCAGATATGTTGTTTCTTTTACAGAAATGTCACAAGGTCTTTAATGTTCACTGGAAGTTACTTTGGCATTCAGAGCTCTCATTTCAATTCAGGTGAAAGTGAAGAGATCAGAGCAATTTCACAAATAAAAATACTGTGTTAGGGAGAGGTGCAAGTGACGATGCATCCCAAAGGTCATCCAAAGTGGTAGTGGAGACCTTGAAAGTGAATGTGCCACAAACCTCTGTGAAGGTCAAATTCTGCTCATTATCCTGGTTCACAACTTCAAATTTGGGAAACACAAGCATTTAAATTCAGGCATACCTGCTTGGCAATGATCTGCTTTCCAGAGGTTCTGGTGACTCAGTTTAGCCAAAAATACAAGGGGATAATTTGCTATATATAATTTGCTAAGTTTTTGTCCCCGTATGTGGCCTGTGTCATATTTGCTTGCTGAGGTGGTGCCAGTGCCAGCAATCTCTCCTCTACCTATCCACAGATAATCCTTTAAATTTTTCATAAAATGGAATGTCCAATAATTCCTTGGGGTGGTTTTCCAAAGCCTTAACCTATTTCATGATATTTTGCATTGAAGGTGCTACCGTTTACCTGTGGAAAACGGAAAAAACTGGGATGAACACCAGACTTACAGCGTCTAAAAACTGATAGAGTGAACAATAATAAATAATAAACAGTTAGTTATTTTATATGTTAAGTAATCATGCCAAAGTTGTGTATCATATGGCATCGAAAATTTGGAATCTTAAATGACCTCCACCTGAAGGATGAAACTTCTGTAATTTGTATTTGGAAACCCCCAGCGAGATTGGATCTCATGCCCAGTAGCAGAGATAACTTCATTATTCCATTCCTCAGGCTGTGTATTTCACTGTTTGGCTGAACACCTCAACAGCCCGGATCACATCCTTTCCTTTTGCAGATTTTTTTTTTCCTAGCAGAGAAAGCACTAAAACCTGAACTCTGGGAAGAGCCTTTTTGCCTGGCTGTGAGTGGAAATGTGGAAGACAAGGCACCCATTGATATTGTGCTGCTCCTGGGATCCTCATTTGGGCATTTGGGACAGTGCCCTACAGTACAGCATCACACGCTTCCCTTGCCTGGGCTGTGCCTCTTCCTCTGTCTGATTTCTCCTCACAGAAAAGCAAAAGGTTTCTCTAGATATTTTGCTATAAATGGCAGTTGAAAACCTATATGATTATTTTATTTAGCAATGCACATTTCCAGTTTTACACAACATGCTAGAGCCTTGCAGACACTGTGAGTAAGGGTTTTGTTGGTTTGTTATCCCACTCTTACTCTGTTGCTATATATCACTGCAGAAGCTCCCTTTCAGAGACTTTTTCTGTCTTAATATGTCGTGAAATCAAATGCTCTCTGTGTAATATTTCCCTTTGGAATCAAAATCCAAATTCATGCTGGTTACAGTAGAGGGAATTCCAGCGAATTTGGTGGTCCTGTGTGTATTTTTATGTGAGTTCAGAACTAGGCTGGCGCATTAACATCAAAAGCAACCTAATTTTAATTTCTACAGAGCTGTTTTTCACACATATATTTTTTTGGGATAGTTTATACATTTGATTATAATCTAGATGTAATTGTACATGTTGCTGTGGTTTTGCTGTGTAATCTTGGGCAAACCCACACAGATTCCGCAGCCTTTTTTTCTTTCTTTTATTTTTATTTCTTTACTGCACAGGGTGGTGAAGAGATTAATTGCTTTACAAATTTTGAATCCCTCTCTTGGTAGAGGTCATGCAAATTCTTTAAATAAGTTATAACTTTTACAACAGCAATGTACAATTTTCACTAACTGTGAATATTACTAACCTATTCAGTGCAGATGCATGCAGAAACACAACTAAATCCCACAGCATTCCGCCGAGGAACACAGTCATCCTTTCAGGTGAATGGAAATGTTATCAGTGTCAAAAAATTACATTAATCCTATTTATTTTATCTGCATATTTCAAAAATTAAGCAGAAACTGTAGTGTGAGGTTAAATTGCTCCAGACCTTCAGGTGACTTTGGATCCAAGGTTGAAAATGGATTTAAATTTTGGAACTCCCCCCGCCTTAACAACTAGTCAAAGGGAAATGCCAGATCCACTTCCACCTCTGCCCCATAAAACATACAATTGTACACCTCAGTACTAGGCAGGAAACTTGCAAGCATTTTTTAATTGTTTATGTGAGGAAATCTTGTCCAATATTTTTTTTTCCTTTATGCATTTTGCTTTTGGAACTCTGTAGTGTTTACAATGTCATCCTGAGCATGATATTCCAGAAGAATGATATCATTATTTATACTTTGCCCTCAGAAATCTGTTTAATATAATTGTGACTTTTTCAGTTTAAGGTAAACATTAACATTTGATGAAAGCTCAGTCCTTTACCTCCTCCCTTGGTAGCTGTTTGTTAAGGTCTGCTATGGAGCAGCAGTCAAATTAAGAAAGTGGTGTTATTTCAACAAAGCCAGAGACCTTCTTTTGCTTGTAAATATTAGTACATCCTGCAAGCACTGGTGAGTGCTGCCAGCCATCCTGTCACTTGAACAGAGTCAAGACTGATGGAGGCCAAGTTTCTGTCAAGATCTGAAACTCAATGCATTAGCTCAGGAGCTCAGTGTAGACATGCATACATTTTTATTTTCACATCTACTCTTTTTATGTCAACAAACTTTATGGGTGCTGGTTTCTGTCACACTCCAAAATAATTAACCCTGAAAGAAACATTTTATTTAATGTTTTAAGAAGTCAGGATTTGGTAACAGAGTAAAAAAGCCAGATCATGAGCTGACATCATGTAAAACAGCCAAGTGGCAGGATATTTAATAGATGGGTGGCCCAGAAAGCCACAGAAAATGTGTATGTGTAACACCTAAATTAGGGCTATCATGAAGATTCAGATGTGTTACAGACACTCTTCCTTCACACAGAACAGGTAGGATGAAATACTGAAAAACCACGAATCAACAATAGGCAAGTGGTGATTTACAAGAGTGTTACTATGTACATACTCTTGTTAATGTAACTGATGGCTCAGAAATATGCTACCAGGAATTAGTGCATTTGGTCAACTTTTTGTGATCAAAGCAAGCATGTTTACTCTGTTGGAAATAGCAAAAAAGAATTTTATAACATAAATCTGGACTAATTCCCTCTTTGAGGACTCTGCCGGTTTCAGATACTTCCAGCTCACACAATACTTTTTCTCATGATATTTTACTCTCTTCTCAATCCTCACTATCCCCCTAACTTTTCTTCTTCCTTTGCTCTTTACTTTGTACCCTGAGCTGCATTATCTCTGTCTCTCCATCTACAGAACATTTCATTTGTTTGCTTTGAACTCTGAGGCTTTTCTTGTTGATTGCTTCATCTGTCCTATTAATTGGGAGCTTTCTTTGCTGTTTATGCCTCTGTACAAATTTTGCTAGCTGGAAGAAAAAATCATTCTAACAGATAAATCCTTCAAGAATAACCCAAAGAAATAGCTGGTGGCCTACAGACTCAAAATCAGTTTAAATCCACAGTCTTGATTATTCCTCTATGTTTTTAAACAAAGAGAAAAGAAAAGAAAAGGCCTGGACTTTCCTAGACATTTTATTTTCACCAAAAGTATTTCTAAACCCAGAAAATAACCCTTTTTTTTTTTTTTTTTTTTTTTTTAATGGAATGCCAGACTTCTCAAGGTAAGTTTGTGGTTAAAAAAGAAACCATTTTTGAACACACAGCACACCCCAACCCCAGAAGACAGTCAGCTGAATATCTGACCTGGCTTGAATATTAGACTGCATTGAAAGAGGGAACAAAACTTTCATCTAATGAAAATCTAGTTTCATAAATCATGTTTAGAAGGAAACTGTTCTAATGTTACCAGTTCTAGACCAGCTGCTGAAGTTTTGAGGCTTGAATCACAGCACCTTGGCTCATCTAGTGAAGAGCACAATAAAGGCCAAAAGTCTCCAAACCACCAGGAAAGCTTGCCTTTAATTTCAATGTTTAACACAACTCAGAGAAATACATTTGGAAATAATACAATTGGAAAAACAATAGGGAATTGGAAATAGGGATTTTTTGGTTTGTCAGGCCTAGTCCTTTAGAGATGTATGCAGAGGGTTCTGCTCGTGATGTTGGGAGGGACTCAAGAAAGTCAAAGAGAGCAGTCACGTGTTAAAGTTGAGCACACGCAGAAGTGTTTGCTAGAACAAGGCCTTAATAACAGAGACTAATAAAAAATAATGCTTTCCCATATATTAGAGAATTCTCCTAGGACCTGTGACTCCCAGCTATCCTTTTTAAATTGCATGATTAACAGTGTGCTTCTAATTACTAACTAATCAAATCAAGTCTTTCTGCATGTAAATAGGACTCTGGGAGTTTTAATAAGGTCTTCACTGCATGATTGTTCTTAGAATAGCAATTAGTTTGGTTTCTGCTCCCATTGATAAAAGTGGCAGTAGTGTGGAACAAAAGTGTTTGTTTACCCACCAGGTCATAAATGAAGTTACTGGGAGGTGACCTTTGATGAGGTGAGGGGGAAGGGCTTGAAGGCCTCCAGTGAAGAGGTGGGATTGCCTTTACTTTCATGTCATTCTGTGATTTGTCTTTTTTAATGGCATACCCAGATGTGATACCTTCTGCTTTTATAAAGCTGAAGGAAGTATTTGCTGCACTAGTGTTATCAACAAGGCAAGAAACTGTGCCAGTTCCCTACAGTGAGTGGCTAGAATACATGTCAAGAGTTACAAAAAGTATCCAAATGCGGAGTTTTTCCCTGCACAAAGAAACTATAATTCAGGAATATAACTATCACCAGATAGAGTTTGGATATTTCCTCTATAGCTCATGTTTTTTGACAGGCCAATTAGTTTAAATCTGCTATGAAAAAATGTATTTTGATCTGTAAGGAAAAAACACTTTTTTTTTCTTGTCCTGGACAGCTGATCTCCCTTGCTGAGAAAAAAAACTTGAACAAAACTTTTTTTAGCAAATCATTCTTACAAAAGAGCCTCAGATCAACAATCACTCCTCCTTCCCTCTTTGGAAAAAAATATGAGCTACGACTTAGTTACCCTGAATTCCCCATTTCACAAATGCTTCCTTGTTTTTCTTTTCTCCTCATCTTCCTATGACAAATATTCCACAGTAGGCAGATTCCTGACCTGCAATACAGAATGTTGCTAAAAGAAACATTGCTGTCAGATGCCTGCATCAAATCCAATAAGCCACATCCAGCTTCATGTTGACAGTTGCATTTTTTTCCTAATGCATATTTTAGCCTTGCTTGACCATCAACCATATGGCAGGTTTGTCCTGTGGGTAAGTTTATTATTAACAGCTTGCAGCTGGAGGTACAATAACTACATGTAACTGTGACATTGCACTAATTGATGAAGACATCTCCAAAACAAGATGCAGAAAGTGGCCACAGCAAAGAGCTTCAGATTAATGTTTGGGGAACATTAAGGCAAGCAAGCACCTCTGTCATGCACAAAGTATCTTAAAAACTAGGGGTTTCAGTAAATGGAATTAATTTCAAACAGACTCCTTTTGATGGGAAAAAGACATTATTTAAGCCAAAGTTAAGCCTGCACACCAGAAGCTCAGACAATTAAATCACCAAATCTGTTGGGTGCCTTTAGTCCATACTTTCCCTTCTAATCCTGCTGTCACAGCAGAGAGTGACTGAGGTTTAAGAACAGCATGTGTAACGTTAATCCATCACTTCACATTAAGGTCAGAGTGTTAGATTTTTGATGGGAGGGAGAAAAAGCAACCTTGTTAGGGATTAGGTAGAAGTTAGCTGGCTACTGTTCAGAGGTAACTAGTAAATAAACTGCTGAATGTGAATCGCTTGCCTTGTAAGTTTCTCCTGTTAAGTTTATTTTTCAGATGTTTTTGCCAAGCTTGACTAACTGATCTTGAAATGAATGGAACAAATCAGATGAATTCAGTGGTTTAGTGTTGTATCTTTATAAACCGAAGCTGTCAAACTTTAAAAAGTGCTCTCAAGTGCAGAGTGCTTGTCAAACAACCTGCAGACTTCAAGGTTTAAAAGAGAAAGCTCTCCAAACTCCTAATTTAATGAAGCTTATGCAGGAATGTAGAGTGTGTGTGAGGAAGAAAATATGATGAGTCCATGCAAAGTATCAGATAACTAGCACGGGGCTTCAACTGGAACAAAAATTAAAATCACTTTGTTGGCATGTCAAGACTGCAAAGCATATTTTGCAAATTCTTTGTCAGTGAAGCAGATTGGAGGAAGCATGAGAAAAAGAATCTGTCTTGGTGCTCTCTTGGTTTAATGCTTGGAGGGAAGTGAACTGTAATCACAGCATGGTTTCACAAAGAGCGTTCAGTGTGCTGTGTTTAGGTCTTGCTTCACAAATGCTGACAAAAATAGACTTCAGGTCGCACTTGGTGATCCACTCTTTGCAGATTCTTGGCAAACACATTGTGCAAGCAGGACTTGTGATTTGTGCACAAGCTAAGCCCTGTGAGTAGGCACCTTAATATTTCTGCTTGAAGTAGAATGGGTGCATTTTAGTCGCATGGTGTCTTTTCTTTTTCCCTTCTCTAGTTGTATGACCTAATTCCTGTGAGCAGCTGGAGGGCTGTCTGATCCTGTGGGTTGCAATTCCCCTGTGGAGAGATTGGGAGAGCCTGAGTTGTGGTATTTTGGGTGATTGTTCCTGAAATGAAATTTCTGTAAGGGACATCTCAGTTTGAAAGGGTCATCACTGATCTTAACAGAGGGGTATAGCCTAAGAATGCCTGCTTCTGGAACAAGTTTCCAACAGAGTTTATGATTTTCTCATAAAGTAGCTCTAAAGCTGGTCAGTACAGGCATCTTCTAAGGGAAGATGAGTTATGAACATGCTCAGATCGTACACTGGATGTTATAAATGTTATATAACTAGAAGAAGCCAGGACTATTATTACTATTATTATTTTTGTTGTTGTTATTTTTCCCAGCAGAAAGTGATTGTGTGATCCAACAGCTGTGAAGCCTAGTTGATTTTGGTCTGTGGGTGCTTTTCACCCTTGGGTGCCCTACTGGGGACTGTGTACATGTCTATGCTTTAGTAAATATCCAAGTCTAGTGGAAGTTATCTGAGATTTTGTACGCAGTTAATTTGCTAGCATCCTCGCGTACACTATTGCTCTCTCATGAACTTACACAAGGTCTGCACAAGCTTAGCTGCTGAAAAGTTTTTCTCTTTAAAACCAGAGAAAATATTTGACAGGAGGAGATTGATAAATCTCTAATCCATATAATACCAATCAATAGTCTTGGTAAAGAACAAGGCAAGGAAAGTATTAATGTACTTTTCTCCATGGGAGGAATAAAGTACAATAGCAAGCTTTCTGTGTAAGTATGTTATTTTATTGCACTGGTTTCACACTGAGGAGGTATATTACACAAGATGTGTCATCACCTACTAAAATACATGCTTGAATTTGGATATTCTGGTGGAAGATTTGCAATGCAAGATTTCATAAAGCTGAGATTTTTCGGGGCAAAAGTTTAACTCCATTGCTGCACTTGCAAGAGCCCCTGAAATGTGTAGCACTATATAGATGCAGTCCTCGTTACTGCATCCACTCAGAAATGTGGGAGTGGACCTTGCTGTCACAGTGCCATTTAATATACCCCACAGTGGGTGTCTGAGCACTGTGAGCAGAGCAGGGACTGTACCCCAGGACCAGGATCAGACCTCAATGGTCACTAGAAAATTCTGGCCTTTCTACCTGTGTGTGAATGATCCTATTAAGGTTTTTGGCAGACTATGTAGTTTAAGGGGGCATGTTATATAATTTAAGGCAGAATTTGTCATACTGTAGGCATCTCTAGTGCCATTCCATAGAGCACAAAAGCTCCAAGGCCAAGCACAAGCCACAGGTCTGTGGGATGACCCACACCCAAGATACTCATTTCCCTGTGAAGGCTGGGGAGATGAGAGTGTGTCACTGCCACCAGCTGCTGGTGACACACACAGCTTCTGATGCACCTTTGCAAGGATTGGCCCCAGGGTATCCAGTATGTGAGTATATATGTGCTGGAAATTTCCCTATTAAGTTACCTTCAGTCAGGTGACATAATTTCCAGTAGGTTTAGCAGAAGCTTGTGTTCAGCTCAGTCTTTCCAGCATGCAGCTGCTTTGGGCTATATTTGATAAGTGGCCATCCAAGTGTCAGGTTTTCTGCGAGGTGGGGTGGAATGACTGTCATCCACAGGTGTTTTCCAAGGAAGTTGTTCACTCGTTACTGACATACATTGTGACCCTGCTGCCCTCAGTTTTAGATACTAGTGGAGATGTTTTCCAAACTGCTTTTAAAATAAAAATACCATTCTTAATTTCTTCCCTGAAATAATAACCGGTTAATTCACCCAGGGCTCCTTGTGTGGTCAGAAACCTACTCTAAGATTTCTTCAAATCTTTGGATTTCCTTGTGCCTGACTCTGACAGAATGATGATGAACACATGCATCTTGAAGAGGTTCCATAGCTGCTACAGAAGATGTGTAGCTTGGCCACAAGCCAACTTAGTCACCCTCTACTACACAACCTTGACCGCTGCCTCTGACTGTCTCGGATGCCTTAGGAGCCTCATTGTTCAGTATCACTGGACAGACAAATGCATTTTTACGATAATTGTTATTTTACTTTTGTTGGGCCTTGATGTTAGTAGTCCTTTCATTCTGGTGCATTTTCCCCATTGATACAAAAGAACAAAGTATTCACCTGATGTCTTATTCCTTTCTGGTTTATAATGACAAGAAATGGTTCATCACACTGATCACCTCCAGCAGCCCTTCGACAGAAACCTGCTCACACCTCTGTAGCTGCCAGTGTTCGTGTCACAGCTCTGCTTTGAAAGCTTTCAGTGGGATACAGAGGTTCTGGGAAAGAACATTGTTCTTGCAAAGTGGCTATGGGCTTGAGAGCAGAGTTTGATAGGAAAACAGGATAGTATAACATCATGATACAGCTCCAGGATCGTATTTGTCCTTCCTGCATTCTGTATCAGGCTAGGTGGGAAGTACACAGGCAGACGAAACCCTGGAGAGCAGTCATCTTCCAGGGACATACTCCACTTTTACCTCAATTTCTCTCTTTTAGCTGGAATGTTGCCTGAGGTGACCTCAGTGATTATAGTCAGGATTTTGTCATCAGCACTGCAGTTTCATCTTCTACACCTTAAACTCCTGTTGTGTCTGTAAAGCTGTGGGATACTGTATTGACACAGAAACCACTGTCTTCCACTTTACCAAAAAATACTCTGGCATTGCATAGAGGATGAGTAGGATCTGTAAACTAATGTGGAACAGCCCTTAGTGTGACTTTGTTAAACCCTACAGGATGGCTTTGAAAATGTTGTAGAAAAGGTTTTCACAAATTTTTTGTAAAAATTGAACTATTTAGTCTGAATGAATACCATGAGAAGTTATGCAGAGATCTCTGAACCTTCAGGTTATATCCAGCAAATCCAAATACAGTAGTCTATGCAGTCTTGGTTGCTCAGAACCAATTGCCTCTTGCACAAGCTACCCTTGCCCTTACAGAACAGATACTGTGAGGCAAACGGAGGTTGGGGAGGTATTGTTCTCTAGCACCCAGTTATCAAATAATGGCATCTTCAGAAATCTGGGGATCTGTTTGTAACTACCTTTGAAGATCTCTGAGGTGAGAGGGATGGCTCCTTTGAGATGCTGTGTGTATCAGCACAACTGAACTGCACACAACATATTATCTAAAATATGTAATGTGTTAGTTCCTAGCTTGCTCTTCCTGAGCATACAGTGAGGTCAAGTTTTATAAAGAAAACTACATAAAATATAAATCATGCACATAAAAAGAATTTGTTTGATTCCCCCCAACATAGCATATTACGCCTTCCCCCTTTTTTCTCTCAAGAAAAAATCTCACTAACTAGGTGTGAATGGATTTTATTTTTAAAGAAACCCTCAAAGTGTAGCTTAAGAGCCTCAATAAAAAGATTTCATCAGCTTTGTTACACTAAAAGCAACTCGTGCTTTGGCCTTTAAATACCAGAGCCAAGTTTTAGAGCTTTAGGAAATGGTGCATAAACAGTCTGGCACGATGCTGTGTAACATGAAGAAGAGAGGACTTCTAGGGTTCACTGCAAAAATCACAGATAACAATCACATTCCCTATCACTAGTGTGTTATGACCATACAAAAGACATGCAGATACATGGAGAACCAACATCTGTACTTCCACCTACACCTCTGTGCACATACATGCAGCAGGTAGACAATGGATGGTTTAATCCTGCCTGGGTGAACAATTCATACTTGGCTACATTAGAAGTGCTATTTAAGGTATGGATTGGTGCCAGGAGTTATGTATGAGTGCTTTCAAGTCCTTTGCAGAACAGAAAATAGCAACCAAAATAACCTATGCTCATTACAGAGAAGGGGCCATGAGGCAACGTCCTGTCTGCTTGTGGTTAAATCTGCCACTGCTGTTATTACTACTGTTATTTTTCAGAAAGGCTAAGCATGACTGAAACCTGAGTGTCACAAAGTTAAGATGCATAAGGGCCAATTATGCAATGATCCCTTCAACCAGAAAAAAAACACCTCCAGGTTTTTTGGAGGCTTGAGTGTTTTTTGTGGGGTTTTTTTTTCAGTTTAGTCTCTTTTCTTAGTGAAAATTTTAAAGCAAAGGAAATATCCATCTAATTATTTGGTTTACCTTGAGGCATTTGACTTCTCCTTATATGATGGGGTCACAGGCTTTTCCTTAAAAAAAATAAATAAATTAAATGGTGAGTAGTTGAGGGAAAAATTACGTGTACAGTCCATTAAATTCTGTGGGCACTGAGCACACACCCATTCCCCTTACACAAACAGAAGAACTTTTATGCCATATCACACTGGCCTAGCCTAGAACTTACAACAACAGTGAGTCTTTCAGCCGCTTGTGTGACTTAATGTAAAATTGCCTTTTAAAAAAAATACACTTTCCCCCTCCCTTTTCCTTTTCAGGATTTGAACCATTCTGCCCCTTTTTTTACATTTCACCACCATGCTGTTATGCATCCCACCTCCCACCAGCAACACCAACCCCTCCATGCAAGTGACTAATGAATATCACAGACTCCTTCCTTAGTGGTTATCAGATTCGTATTTCTCTGGGTTTAGGCTATTATTCCAAACTTAAAAATTCAGCGTCAAGCTTTGCTTCTGGGTTTTTTGCTGGCAGTTTTATAGCTTGACCAAACTTTATGTTGGATAGTGTTTTGGTTGGCTGCCATATTGATCCTGGCTGTTAATCAGGATTTTTGTTGTTTTGGAGTAAGGGCAAGGTGGAAGGAGAGGTTGTGGTTTTGCTCTGTGAACAGAAGTGGCCATGCTTACTGTCAGGGGCAAGCGTCTGTACTTTGTAACTACAAATTCCTTAATGACGTGTTACGTTTCAAAGTGGAGTTGGACCTGGGGGTGAAACCCAAAGTGATAAACAACAACTGCCCTCCCCCCCATCCTCACCTCTAGTCTCCCACAAGCTATTTTTAATGCTGCTATTATTTATTCCCAAGCAATTTTTTCTTTGCTTTTAATAGTAAAGCAGAAAAAAAATTTAATTAATTTTCTATATGTGTGGGTTTGCTGGATGAATTTCTAACTAGTTGTAGTCTGGAACAATTCCAGGTCTAAGTTTATTAGTCAACGAAAGAAGCCATGGCACCAATTTAAGGAGAACCCTCCTACTGAACAAAAAATACAGGTTTTTGAGGGGAATAGGGAATGCCTTCCTAAATTTCCTATTCTGCAATAACCTGCTTTCCTGTGGCTTCTGTGAAGCACCATGATACACCCTTTCTTCTCCAGGTATTAGTGGAATACGGATACATTTGATTAACCATACTACCCTTTTCTCTGTCCCCAAGAAAGGCCAACCTGTCTCTGTCCTGTATTTCCCAGACTTTTCTCCCACATCTTCTGTGGTGCTGATCAAGGATTTTCACCATGACAGGAACATCCAGTGCCAGAAGGAGAAGCAGAGAGGCTGAAAAGGCCAAACATGCAACTCCCAGGGAGCCACCCCAGTGCATGCCCTGGAGCAGAGATATATGCATTGGCATATGAGGTGTACTGGGGTTTTTTTGTCCACCTCACTTCCCTTTGACAGGGCTTCTATGTGCAGCCCCCACAGAGCCCACTCATGGCTTCCCATCAGTGTAGGGAATTGGGGGTTTTGCCATATTGAGAAGTGGGAGCTGGGAGGAGGCAGGAAAGCAGTGGAGCTTGGATGGAGGTCCTGAGATGGGACAGCCAGGTTGAGAGATCAAGAGAGATGTGAGGGGATAATTTCTTTTTGTGGGAAGTGAATGGTCCTCTTCTCCTGTGGCCTGTGGGTAACCACTTAGCCATTGTTCATGATCCCTTCCTGCTCTTCTAGCACTTGCCACATGTGAATCTTGCAGGGAAACAAGAGCCATTTTATCAGCTATCTTCTGTCTCAGCTGTATCTATAGTCAGTCCTGGCCCCTGCCAGGTTTCTGTATAATTTACAGAATGTAAATGCCTCACTTTTCTTCACTTCCTCTGGAGGACCATCCTAATTCCTTATCATGCCAGGTACAAAAGTGCATTGAATGCACTCAGTCCAGTTTTGAATGACATCTTGCAGCCATTCTGACAAGAGCAACTAGCTGGCGACCATCTCTTGCACAGCTGAGGTTCCAGGGCTGCAGCGGGGAGGGATACTTCCAGCCCTGCCAGGTCCATGTGGCTGGACACAGCCTCTGAAGGTGCTCCTAGGCCAGCAGGATTTCCCTGTTACCCTGAGCCAATTCTCTCCCTGCACCTGGAAGGGAAGGTGAACAGTGGCATAGAGCAGTGGAGGGGAAGAGGGCTCCATGAGAAGATACTTCAGGGGAACCCAGAGGATTTTGCTATATGGTTGAGCAGGACAACTATTTCACTTCTGCCCTCATTTTCAGTTTGCTTTTGTGTCAGATTGTGAAACACAGACTCTTGCCCGGCCTGCTCATTTGCAAGAGCCAAAGAACTGGCACACAATGCGCTTCCCTCCTTCCCAGACTGCAGTCAAGCAGCATCCCTTCTTACAGATTAATTTAGTGCCTGTGAATCAGCCTTAAGCCTGACCCAAACTGACCACCCACTTTCAAGGTGTTTATATTTTCAGCCCCAGGCATCTTACTAATAGCTCTCTGGCAGGCTGTGGTTTGCTTCAGGGGGGCTGCTCTCCAAGTAGGATTGGGCAAATGATGAACCACCACTTCAGGGATGTCCATCTTCATTCCAGTGATTTACTCACAAGTGGCTGGGCTTCCAACTGTTGAAGCCACATAATGGCAAATGCCCAAGACATAAACTCCCTTCTCCCACCTTCTTACCAGAATTATTCCTATAAGTGACTGAATGTTTTAGGAAAGGAAATATTTCTCTTTATTAGTACGAATTTGTTGTTTGATGCAAATTTATGAAATACTGAGGAAGTATCACTAATCTGGGTTAAATGGATTTTGCATTTATTATCTGTACCAATAGCTAAGGCAATAAAATATTCATGGAAGGAAAAAAAGAAGGGCTCGATTTCATAGTAAAGTGCAGACAAATGTTTATATAAAACCTGTGAAACATCAGTTATATCATGATAATATTATTGCTTGGACAGCTTGCAAATTTCAGTAATTCATCCCTTCACTGTAACAAAAAATCCCAGATTTTATTAGTGTTTTCCAAGGGATGTTTTTCATTTATGTTTGCTTGGCCATAGTAGAATTAAAAAATCTCATTTATCGACTGTCATACTTGAAGCCAATTGTTTTATTAGGAATCAACTCCCCAATATGGAAGTACTTCCTCTTAAGAGACATTTAGAAAAGGGCAGGAATATTCAGGAATGCAATGTTATCTTTCTGAACTTATCCTGCTAAATTTATAGGGAATTTTGCCTTTGATTATTTGGTACTCAATAGGGTCTTTCACTCAGGAGAGTCAAGGACTGATGTGAGATCAGACAGAGGGATAAGAAACCAAACCTTCTTGTCACCCTCCCCAGTGGAAATTTCATGTAACCCCACACTGACTTACCAGGCTGCTGATAACACTTTCATTCTGACTCCTAATAAAACCCTGACTCTCTACTTTATTTTAATTATTCTTGATCCCTTAAATGTAAAATCCCTTTTCCAAATGTTCATTTAAGTGGCTACTATTAAGTCTTTATCAGTTCTGAGCATTTCAGCCTCTTGTACCCAGAAATTTCTCGATCTGACAGAATAAGAAATGCATTTACATGGCCTAAGCTCTTAAATTGTCCCTTTCAATTAATGCCCCATCATGGAGCAATCTGGAAACCATTACTCAGTAACTCTTCATTATAATTGCTTGCAGCTGAATATCCAGGCCTTGGTAATATAAGAATAAAAGAAAACTCAGTTAGTAACAAGTGCAATTGATTCCATTCAGAATTCCCCTGGTGCTTTGCCATGTTTGGCCTGCATGAGAGGAAACAAGAGGATTTTTTTCTCCTTTTCTTTCTTTCTTTTTTTTTTTCTTTCAGGGCCAGGAAATGAATTGGCAGACATAAGATGGTCTGTGTGCTGCTTGCCTTCATTTTTCAGCTGGTCCTTGTTAAAAACGAGACGGTGGGGCTGCTACTTTTTTTTTTTTTTTAAATAGAGGGCTTTTTTGGTAACAGATAAAACTACAATACCTCAATTTGCTGCATGCTAACAGCAACCAGAAACCCTCACCTCCTGCACTTTTCATAATCAGAAAAAATTTCTCCAGTTAATTCCAGGATTCCTTGCTAGACAAATTGTTTTCCTCACTGATTCCAACTTTATGAATACTCAGGCAACTCTGAAAGTGAAACTCTACCGTCTTCCTCTTCCCCAACAACCTGGCAACACCCAAACAGAAACATGGGGGTCAGCTGGGCCTAAATATACACTCACCTTGACCACTCGCAGAGATGAGACCACATGCCATAAATCAGGAATGAAACTTCACACAAGGACGCATTACCTTCGGAAGAAGCCAAGTGGTTCCCTTCAGATACAATCCTGGCTTTCAGAAAGGCTGTACTGACATTTTACAGAGTGCCTGCTCCTAGGGAGGGTTGTTTCCCGTCAGCTTATTGGAGTCAAGCAAGAAACCCTGCGCTTTCTCAGCCCCATGCTTACCCCAGAGATAATAAACCCTAGCTGCCACAACAATGCCAGATACCATGAAGACAGAGTACCTTTCTAAACATGAGAAACAGTACAGAGGATTAGTAACCATTCCTGAGTCTCAGGCCACGGTAAAGAGGTTGAACAGCCCTGCAGTGTGGTACAGTAGTTCAGCTCTGGTGCTTCACTTTAGTTTGACAGTGATGCTTCAGGTCCGGACAGGACTAGAAGTTTCTAGCAGCCCCACCACAGGGTTGTATTTTCCCCACAGGGCCAGTAGAATCCCACAATGATGACGGGGTTGCTGGTAGGAGACCCACCTGCTGCTCCAGGCAGAAAGAACAGGCACTTGCAGCACCTCATGACCATGACTGCGTTTTAGTCTTGGGAACTACTTCTTCCATAACTATCCCACATGATGAGTATTGGGCTGGTTCTGATCTATCTGAGAGGTGTGGATTTCCCAAACGGACCTCTCGGAGGTGGCCCCTAATGATTGATGCTGACATGTCTGGAGCAGATGCTCTGTATTTGTGCTGCCAGCTTGGGTGGTGGGTGATGAGCAGCAGAGCAGCAATATCCCCCTAGAGAACAGGGAAAGGCTGACGGTGCTGCAGGGCGAGAGCTGATGCTGTGCTACCACCCAGCAGCAAGCTGTGCTTGCAGAGGGTTGCTGCCCTTGCACTGGCAGCTGCCAGAACCACTTCAGAGATGAGGCAGCATCAACAGTAAAGCGAGACAGCCAAGTGGTCTCCGTCTGACTCACCAAACTGCCACCAAAGAGATGTGTGTAGCAAAGAATTCTCACCTCCAGTAAAGCAGCTGGAAAATACAATTTTTACAGTTTTTCATTTTAAAAAGTCTAAACAATCATCTCATCTTTTCTCTTTAATATGCTAGTGGAAAACCAAAGGGAATTCATTCCCAGAAGGGAGACTGCCTTTTCATTCTGGAAAGCTGTTTTCACTAAGAAGTTGGCAAAATTTTAAAATACAGGTTTTCTTTTTTTTCTTCCCCTTGTTTTGAACGGTTGCATGGAAATTAATGACTTTCCTTGACAAGTAAAAGTATTATTTTTTTTCCTTATGGACTTCACTGTTGCTGTAGGCCAGCTCAGTATTATGATTCACATAGGTTTTCTGGATGCTTCTTCAAGAGTGTTGACAGTTAGATAGATGGGATAATTTGGGAATGGACTTTCCTGGACATCCTTTGGACTCTGTGAGGCTCAAAGATCACCTCAGAAGTTTCCCATCTACACAGCGGGATTTAAACCTAATTACTCCCTTCAGCTATACTGTACTTCTCAGAACTTCTCTGGGGTGGAGTATATAGGTCTGTAGCCGGAAAAAACCCTAGGACCTGAGGGCAGGGAATCAAACCCCATGGCACTGTGCAGAATATTCGCAATTTTGTGCTGCCTGTCATTTCACTTTGGTGGTATGGCTGTGGTTAATCTGTCTCACCTGTAATTTCAAAGCATATGAGATACTCAAGGGTGAAAAAATGTGTCTCTGTTTCCCTTTCTAAAGAGATGTTGTAAGGTCAACACCCTGATGTGTAAGAATTAAGGGGTAAGAATACAGAGGAAGCAACCTGTTCTTGGAAAGAGGTTTCCAAGGAAAAGATCTGGACAACTAAGGATCCACAAACATCAGAGGTGCTAGGTGAGTCTGACACGGACTACCCGGTCTGTGTCACATACACAAGCTCAAAAATATCTCACTTCCTTTGTGAATTTCACCAGGAAAAGAAGAATTATGCACCTGAGCAATATTTGTAGGACTGGTTTATAATGAAGTGTAAACCAAGCCCATGTCACCCTCTGTACTACAAAAGCTGTAGTCTGATAACTTTTGTTTCCATAAAAGCCATACAAGATAAAATTACTCTAGAAATAGTGTCTATAAACAAAAGCAGTGTTAGGGTTAACCATAAACATCAAATCACTCCCAAGACATCAATGACTGTAATCTTTGGTGGTTTCATACATCATCTTGAGCCATGCTGGAATAAAACATTCTCCCTCAGAGCCAGTTTATTATCTACTCCAGGTGTAGGTTGCACAGGGTCTGCCCTTCATGTACTTGCTTCTTCACACCAAACCTCCATCTTGTAATCACATTGCTACTGGGTATTTTTTACCACTGCCATCAGCTCGACACAAATGGCTGGGCTTCCTGAGAGCAAAAAGCAGCATTTGCCAGACAAGACTCTTTGCTGTAAGTCAGTGCTGTAGAGGGTCCTTCTGGCTGCTCACAGACTCACCAATTCTCCATATCATGTAATGCCACACTCTACACCCTCCTCAAGCTCCTCCCTGAGCTCACCCCATGCAACTGCTGCACATGTGACTTTTCCACACTACCCACTTTCTTGAGCAGGAGGATTGCTTGGATGATCTCATCCCTTAATTTTTGTTGTCTTTTCTCTTTTTTTCTCCTCAGCATCGCATTTATCCATTTATCTGTCATTGTTTTGGGAGAGCTGGAAGAAAGAAATAAAAATACATTCAGCTGGGGGCAAGTTTGAAGCTGCATTCTTAAATATTGTTGTCCAAGATAAAGGAAAGTCTTTGAGGCTGTCCTGGCATTTTTTATCACCACTTTATTCACACTGTGTTCTTATAATCTCCTAGGTCTTCAATTTTTGTGACTCAGCATAGGTCTCCTAAAGGGATTTTTAAGCTCCACTGGATATCAACACTGAACATTGGCCAGAATATCAAAACCCTCTAAATTACTCACAGGTCTCTGATGAGAGTGGTGGCCTTATCAACATTACTTCTCTGCAGTGAAGGGAGAGACTATGGCTTTGGATGCCTTGGAAGGAGATCAGTCCCGTTATTTTTCAGCTATTTTCCTCAGCACTTTACGGTCAGAATGTATGTAGCAGTAAATTCCCAAATTCTCCAAAGGAATTCTCCAGGCAGAACAGTTGAAATTTTGGGAAGACTGAAATGTCTTGTTTGAAACTCCTGGGGAGGGAGTCAGACTCTTGTTGGAAAATGTTAATTTTTTTTGAAAAGAAACAACTCTTTCTAATACGATTTAAAAAAAAAAAAAAAAAGCACTTTTTAGATTCTTCTCCCAATTTGATTGTTAACAAAACCTGAATGGGAAATATCCCTAAAGTTTCAACTCATCCATTTGATTGGCTATCCGAAATTTAAAATTTGTATCCTAATCTGAAGCAACCCAACTCACCTCTCTTGAGACTAGAAAACAGGATCAGATATCTTGGAGAGGTTAGAACCCTTAGGCACAACAAAGGCAAGTGTACAGCCTGGATGTCCATATGACTACTTCTTAGGTCAAAGCCAATAAAAATATCTTTCCTCTTGTTGTTTGTACAGCTCTATCGATCTTGGTCAGAAGTAGCCAGCGCAGAGAAATTCAGACTGGCCCATTGCTTTTGATCATGTTCCCTCTCAGTGATGAGTCCTAACCACAGTAACAGTGCCATGGGAGAGCTCCATTAACTCAGGCTGTTGAAGCTTGAACCTTCCGACATTGACTTGTCTCATTCCCCTCTTGCTGCAGTATCTGTGAGAGTTTGGACTCTGCTGTTTGTTACACAAGAATGACAACTGGTTTGTTTACAGTTTGCTTGGAAAACTTCAGTACAGCCTCTGAGCAGGAGCCCAGAGGTGTCTCACCTTTCCACTCCCTCCATCTGTCCCTGTAACAACTTAGGCTATGAGTGGCCATGGCTTAAATTCTTCCTCTTGCATTTGTATAAATTATCTTGAAAAGCAATAAAGCTTTTATGCATGTGATTAAGAGGGATCCTATAACTCAGCATTCGCCCTTCTTTCCTGGGTCCTAAACCGGCAGCTGCATGTAAATGGACTACCTCCCATTTTCTGCCCAGTTCTGCAAATGCCACCAATACAGCTTTGTGAAGTTAGTTCTTCCTTTACAAATTCGCTTTTCTTTCACTAAAAAAAGTCTGAAAAATTATTTGCTTGGTTGCAAAACATTTTCTGATTAGTTGAGGAAAGAAATTTTTTTCATTCTGGGTCTAAAAGAAACAAACTCTCTTTATAGTTCAGCCACCAAATTAAAACAATTGATGATTTGCACTGCTCTTGTGAAAACCATGCCCTCTGCAGCAGATTGTGACAATTTCCATGACAATACTGTACATTAATATGCTTTATGGGTACAGTCTCACACTGCAATGTAGGACACTTTTACAATGATCCCCGACTATATCACATGTGGCTGTAGAAAACAATGAATCTAATGCTGCACTTGTAAAAGATTTATGATTCAGAGAGCAGAAGATAAATGATTCCAGTCCCTGGATGCTTTAAGAGTAAGTTCCTTTAGCTCATATGGTTAAAATTGATCTTTCCATTGTCTCTTGTACGGAATGACCAAAACTAATGATGTTAGGTAATCAATATGAAAAGCCGTGCATAAAGAATTAAACCAAGAAATAATGGATTGCTGTGTCAAAGGCCTCTAGACAGTAAGAAATCAGTGCTGACTGGACATGTCAAAAAGACATCCAGACCTCTGGGTATTTCACTTCAGCCTGTGCCCACACCTAGAACAAAGGAGCCCCTTTTATTCAGAAAAAAACCCAAAGCAAGCCAAAAATAACACTGCATTATCACACACATGGCCTTCCTATAACCTGCAACCTTTGAGAGATATCAGCACTCAGATAACCTGCAAAAGAACAGAGGGAGGACTCAAAAGCCAAGGAAGGGAAAGGAAGATAGAATAAAAATCTTCTGTATATTATCTGCATCCTGGAATCTGCTCACTTCCTCAGTCTCTCCAGGATTTTTTAATTTATTTTGTAGGGTCCTTGGAATATACATGTGAAAATAAAGTGCTAGAATTCTAAATAGTAATATCAATGAAATCTGATTTTCAGTGTCTCTGTAGTTCGTGTTTGGAAGACTTTGGAGACTTTGCTGTCCAAGAAGCCAGTAAGTTTTTCTCTGGTTATGGCTGGGGCATTCATAGTAGTGTTCTCCTTGTGGATTTGCTAATGTCTTGTACCTGTGAGTTTGAGGGGTGACTTTGGATCCTTTCTGCCAGCAGGGGAACCATTGGGACCTGTCTCCTCTGCATGGCTATTTAATGAAATTTGCAGAATTTCATATTTTTGAGACCCCTACAACTCTGTAGAATTTGGTTAAATCAGTCACTAAGCTCGCAGGGGGAGAGGAAAGAGAAGGAGCTGACACATAGACACTCTGGTAATGTGCATGACTGCACAGATGTGATTTTCTTAGGAAATCAGAGGACAGTTGCTAAGTAGGAAGCTCTTCTTTGGGGATTTACAAATAGCTCTAGTTGCGTTCCCTGGACAAGGCGTGAAGAGCATGGTGGTTGAAGCCTGCCTTGGGCAGCACACAGTGTTAACCTGTACACTAACCACAACTAGCGACAGGAAAGCTCATGGACGGACAGCCTAGACTCTGTCTGCTCTCTTTCCCATCTAAAATGATGCCCACTGCAGAGAAATGGCTCATTTTTTCTCTGAAATATGCAGAAGCATGAAACTCTTTTGCACACACTGGTCACTGCTACGTAACTCTTGCTGTTTTTTCTCCCTAAGTTCTTCACACATCACATCACTGTCTGGACTTTTCTTCTTTCTTTCCTTCTTTCTTTCTTTCCTTTGCCCTTCCCACACTTCTGAAATAGGGATTTTCTGTTGCATCTGTTCTAAGTCATCTGGTGAGGCTCGGTCTTGAAGCAGAGTGAGACTGAAGTTACTGAGCAATTCCCCACTTGTCACTCTGTCTGGCTGGAGAGAAAAAGGCAGGAAAAAGGAGTGAAAGCTGGGATGTAGAATCATTTTTGAAAACATTTCTTTTCTCCTTTGAGTATTAGAGTGAGAAGAAGTTTTAGTTTCCACTTGAATCTTCCAGGCAGGATTTATACTGATGTGTCCCATGAGCATCGTCTGTTCCTGACATCCAGACATAACAGGTATAAGCAGAGCCTTGGAGATGAGCTGGCACAGTCTCTACCAGAAGGCGTATGCATTTCTGTGGATGATGATTTGGCTTCATGCATGCTAACGAATCTATCATTCTGTTCCTGAACTCTTACACCAAGGAGATAGGCTGAGCCCAGTGCCTAGCTCCTGGGTTCTGGATCCTCATGTGCCACTGAAAGCCCCATATGTCCCTGAAATTCAGGGACTCACAGCTTGCAAGACCTCAGCTTTGCTTTTGTGAATTCCCAGAACAGGAGTCACTCAATGCTGTTCCAGAAGATGGAGTAACCGACTTCTGAGAGATTTCAGTTCCGAGAACTTTACCTAGGGACCCTGCCAATGGCAAGCTCACCACCTAATGGTTACTACTAATTTTGGTAGTTGATGTGCAGCTAACCCTCAGACAGGGCTTAAAAACTTGGAGGCAGGGAGTAGAATGTTGCAGAAGTTGTACTTATATGAAGACTATCTTACTCCTGGGATTCCCATGTGCATTATAAAGGAGCCTGCTTCTGGGGTGTGGTACCTGTAGACTACATCAAAATCTGGTGGGGATGAACCTTGGGATTTCCCCTCTTCTGTGTCTCCAGTAGTGCAAATTTTCTTCCTTATGGATAAATGAGGGATGCCCACTGATGTTAGAGGGAATGGTCACACCTCAGAGGCAGGAGAGAGGAGAGGAGGACTAATGCCTCCGAGATCTCAGCTTAAAGTAAAAGCTGAAATATTGAGGTGTTGGGGTCTTTGCGTGGATGTTATGGACTGTGCTGGTCCCTCTGAGGTCCAGGGTTTTTCTGCCATCAAGTCCTACACCTAAATTCACCCATCACCCATTCATCAAGGAAGGCTTCGATTCTTTATCTTCTATCTCGATGCTCTTTGCACCCCTCCCCTATATCCCATTATATTGATTTTAGCCCCAGTCTTGCTCCATTTAACCCAGTGTTAGAGGTCCAGACCTTAAATATTTATTTACTTAATGTAGCCAAATGCAGCCAATAGCAATTAAAGGCCTGACCTCTAACACCCTCCTGAAGCAGCTGGCCAGTTAGAGGCTCATCATCACACAAGAAATCTGAGGTAATTAGACCCCCCTTCAGCCCCTGCTTCCCTGCCCCCTGCCCCAAATACTCTGTAAAATAATACCATGGCACTAAATTAGACCTCATTACCTACTGAGTCACTCGATCCAGACCTCCCTTACATAGTAATGAGTACTGATTTATTGTGATCATTATTTGGGCATTACAGGTCACTAAATAACATGTTCTGCCCACACATGTCTTCTGAGCTAATAAATATCCTTATAGGAAATATTTTTGAGTGAACTAGCCTTCAGGTTGGTTCAGTAACTTCAGTCACATTAATTTTCTTAATGCATGTAGTGCTTTGATAGGAAAGCCACAGGGATGGAGGCAGAAATGGAGGCAAGGAAAAAATCCCCAAACACAGCTTTTCTCAAGCTGGGGTTCCTGGATGGAAACTAGGGAAGTGGTGCAGAGCGAGGTCAGTGGGAAAGATCAGAAACAACCTTAGAAAATGTATATTTAAAATCAACCAACCCCCCAAGGCTCGATCCAAAGCTCAATGAAGTAATGGAAAGATTCCCATTGAGCTTAATGGACCTTGAACCACATCCAGGTGTGCCTGTGAGTATAATGGTGTATGCATCACTTGTGCACATGCAAACACTGCTATATATTTCTTAAAAACTTCAGAGCAAATTAAAATAGTTCCAAATTTTTTTCCGGGAAGCAAGTAAATGGAGTTTTACACCATTTCCCTTGCTAGTGTAGCTGTGGTACAAAACTGGGGAAGAGTCAAGTTTGTCAGAGCTGAAATGATTATGTTTTTTATATTTATCTAGGTAAAATCTTCTAAGGACCCATCAATTTCAGTTAGAAGATGAATAAAGAAACTCCATGGATATTTCTGTAATATGCAGGTATATGTTGCCAAAGGAGACAACAGTGGAAGACTGAAAAAGGAGGGGGAAAAAAAAGGAAAAAAAGAAGATTCAGAAGAGTCATGATTCAAGAAAGATTAAGAAGAAAGGGATTAAAACCCCACTCCACCAGCCATCACACAGAATGTTTTATTGGCTTACTCCTGGCAAATCCTATAATACATTTTCATTATTTATAGAAATAATTCTGGATTAGTTTGCCATAAAAAATTGGGCTGGACTCTTTCAAAAATTACAGAAATTAGATGAAATCAGGCTCTTTGAATTATCCATGAGCATTGGGTTAATATAATCAATACTTCAGCCATTACAGGTTGATGTTACATCTCGAGACAATTTTCTAACTTAATAAGATTAGAAATAATAAACCGGTATTATTTCTTTGCGAACTGGGGCCTCTGACCTAGTAATTTAATGGCTTCATTATTACAGCCATGGAATGTAGAAAGACCCAGCATGCTCCTTATTTTCACAACTGTGCTTTGTCCAAATTATGTGACTTTAAAAAAAAATAAAATAAAAACTTACCAAACAGTTTCGAATGGCTGCAGTGTACATTTTTCAACAGACATGATATGATATGACAAATCATTCCTATGATTTTATTTTCAGTCCATTACACTGTAATGGTACAGTGTAGGTGCTTTCACATTCAAAAATAATGAAAAAGAGCTCCCTTTACATATTTTTGGAAAGACAATATTAGCAAAGCTTTCAGTGCTTTGTGCTCCTGCTGGATTTTTGGTGGCTGCTACTTAGACATGTTTTCTTTGCAATGGAGAAGGAAAAATAGTGCCTTAGGCATAGAAATAGGGGTCCAAAGCTGGCTTTTCCACAGACCTCTTCACTTCCATGGTTGAATGTAAGCCCTGTGGAGGTCAGGATGAACAGCCCTTCTGGTGCCAGCAGGTCCAGGACTTCACTCTTCCAGTGATCAGTTTCTGATTGGGAGAGTGGGAACTTGGTTGGGAATTTCCTTTCCCCTGCTATGTGACTTTTTTTTCTGTTAATGTATCAGGTCCAGAGTGGGGATTTCCATTTGCCACATCCAGCTCTGAACACCAGAGACTGACCCCAGCTAATGCCTTGCTGGGATGCAAACAATAGCTGCAGCAACCCTCATGCAGTGGTACACAGGGAAATGCACCCAGAGTGTCTTTTACTTCTGCTATCGTGAAATTTAGATGAAAACACCAGTATTTCAGCAGTCTGATAGGAAATGTATAGGAGACCTGTGCATATGGTGCTGTGCACAAGGGAAATGTCACCCTAGAGGGCACAAAGGCTTCAAAGAATCACCCACGCTGGGGAATGGGGCACTCACAGGGGCTGAAGCTGGTTTGGGGGATGCAGAACATACAGCAAGGTGTAGCTCTTCTTCAGCAACAACGTTCAGAAGATTAAATCCTTATTTTACCCTCCCTGTTCCCTTCCCTGTGCAAGGCACACTTCAATCTTACCTGCTAGAAAATAGTCCTGCTTTAGCATACATCTGCAGTGCAGAGATGCAGGCAAACAGCATTTATTTTGCTCCTTATCTTCTCTCTGCACCATTTCTAACTCACAGCAGTTTAGAAAAATAGAAGGGCTTATTCAGAAGGATGCTAATTCAGTTATCGCTACCTGTAAGAGACCCCTGTGCGGTCATTTCCAAATCTCTGGGCTAAGCTCATTTAGATACACACATCTGTTACAGCAAATGCTTTCTGTAAGCCTTAAAGGAAACATAACCCACAATGATAAAACATCAAGGAAAACAGGAGACTCAGCCAAATGGTCACCGCTCTGAATTTCTGCTTGAGAGACGGCTGCTGTTGGATGCACTCACATTTCCCTGCCTAAACATCCATCTCTAATTGGCATGTTTGCAGGGGCAAGGGAGTGAGGATGAGGATGCACTCCTCATGGTGCTTTCAGCCCTGTTTCAGAATGAGGGAGAAAGCTGTGGAGATCTAAGGAGAAAGGAGAAAAAGAGCTATGACAAACCTACCTGACTTTCAGAGTTAAGGCTGTTGCTGTCTAGTATTTTGTACTGAAGTCATTTAATACAGCTTAATTTTAAGACACTAGTTACAGTATGACACACATATATTAGTGGATCCATTGTGCTCCCAAACAACTGCATCATCCTAATTCCACAAGTGGGAAAATTGAGTCCTGGTGGGGTTTGCTCAGAAAGCCCTGAGACTGCAGCTGTCAGGGGAGCAGAGAAATGCAGCATTCCTGCGTCTCGGCAGGGAGAGCCGATGCACATGCTTCCCATTTCATTCTGGGCAATCGCAGGACAGATGGTCTTTGATGTCCTTAACTAAGGAAAGGTATCTCGGGTCAGGAGGGGATAGTGGTTTCAGATATGTGATGAGAAGATCGTGATTGACAGTGCTTTTGCTCAGTCACATAATCACTTGATTACTTTTTGTCTTTGCTTTTAACAGAGAAAAATAATTTTGTTTTTGCAATAAAAGAGTGCTTTGATGGTGAAAACACTTTTTTCAGTAGCCAGAAAATCATAAGATATATGTAAGTATAAATACATTTTTATACGTAGAAAAAATATTTGCTTTCAGCATGGAATTAACCCTAAGATAGGAGGCATTTATACGACCTGTGGTACCACTGTTAGCTTTGTGGAAACACTATTTTCTGTCTCCTACAAACGTGTTGGCATTTTTTACGACACTGTATATTTCCACTCGCCCTGCATGCATAACCTGTGCCCATTTAGAAACAGGGGGCTGGAATAAAGAGCCACAGAGGCGGCAGGCTCAGAGCAGTGACGGGGTATTTTGCCTGCTACACATGCCTTAGGCAGCACATACAATGCCCCCTCCTTGAGCAACCACCACCAGCCTCTGGTTAATGTCTCTGAAACAGCCTGTTAAGACTGTTACTACAAATTAGAGTCTGGATCATTCTAAAACGAAAATAGACTTCTTTCATCTTCCAGATGGCTGTCTGATTGGGAACTGGGTAGGATCACATTTCAGGTTGTGACTTAATGATTCAGGACAATATTTATGGTTATTACCTGACAGAGGGCAGTGAGGAAAATTAAAGCACAGACCCATGCTTCATTTATGACAAAAAACGAATTCATGACAGTTCTGTATATTAGAGGTGGCATCTTTTGCTTGGGGCAAAGTCCGAGCACAGCTCTGCATCTGAGCCAGACCTGCCAGGGGCTGCTGTGAGAGGCTGGCCAGGATGGCTTCACCATCCCTGCTTTGATAGATGTGCTATCCTCACAAACAATCTGCTGCTTCCCTTGGAGGAGGTCTTAGGCAGGCAAGATACAAATATGAGTGAGAGCTTTCAGAGGGGGGAAATAACGTAATTATACAGCGTATTTGCTTGATGGCTGCAGTTGCCTGAAATATTGTTCTTCAGGGCTGGTTTTTGACATAATTATTGCCACGGGATGATCCCTTCTGGAGAAAACGTGGAGTAATTATGCAAGCCAGTTGTAGATATGATTCTGCATGTGATTTTCCCCGCAAATGATGCTCCTTGTGATACCAGCTGGTGGAGGTGCAGGGCATTTTGAAGAAAGGGGCAATGGTGTTCTGCTAAATCAAATTGAAACCGCAGCTCTGCTGGCTCTTTCCTTAAGGAAATAAATTTATTTGTGCTCCTCTCCCGATTAATCCTTTGCTTTGCATATGAATAAAACTAGCACTTTTTTATTGTCAGCTGCTAAAAAAATAAACAGCCTTTATGAAAATAACTACAACCCACAGCTTTGAGCTCCCTGTAAACCAGCTCAGGACTGCAGAGTTTCTTAATGAAACAAAAAATTCTGAGAGATAAGAGGTAGCTGTTGAAAAAATTTTGGGAAGATGGATATCCTTCCCATTGCTTAAGCTTATTTTATCCCTAAGCTAAAATAAGCTCTTTAAATTTGCAGATAGTGATACAAGGAATGTTGTTTCAATTAAGAGTATCTTATTTTAGGGAAGAATATTCTGTCCACATCTGTTAAGCATTACTCCAAATCAATCACAATATTTATTATGTAAGAAATATTTTCCCCAGGGGAGTGGTGCTTCTCAGTTATTATTCGAGACGGACTTTTCTTCTCCTCCTTTTTCCCCCTTCTGCTGTGCCCTCGCCCTGACAAATGCCACATCCATCAGCACCCAGCCACACCAAAAAATCCCTGACTGCCTCCTTCCCCAGCCCAGCTCTGATCCTTCTTGTGGCAGGATCCCTTAGCAGACCACCAGGCAAATCTGCTCATTGATGTTTACTGCTAGCTATTTTGATTTATGCTGGGATTTGCAGAGCTGCCCCAGGGAGAGAAAACCATGGGGTGAGAGGTATTCAAACCCCCTTGCATAGCACAGAAATATTAGTCAAAGTCTTTCAGAGGAAAGTCCAAATTATGAATGTGTTTGGTTTTGTTCAGTAGAATGAGATGAATTTTTATCCTGTTCAAAAAAATCGAAATAGCTTGAGCATCGAGACAATGAGGACAGTTTATCAGTTTCCTTCTGAGTCTTCAACCACTCCAGTGGTCATGAGGTAACATGCTTGGCTCTCAGCTTTTACGTGCATTTCACCTGGATCAGGCTTATTGTGAGGCGTTGTGTGAGGTTCTGAGCAAGGTCCCTGATGAAACCCCCAGCCTCAGCCCAGTTCCAAAAGACCCTCACAAAAATCCTCTGCTGTGTCTCTCCAGTACAGAACCTCCCACAGATGTGTGTTGCCTGATGGCTTTGTGATGAGGGCTGGTCTCTTCTTACCCCTTCACATCTCTTTTCCATTTTTGGTGCCCCTCTCAGCATCCAGGTGGCATCCCTGGCTCTGCAAAAGAGGCAGACTCACCCCAGCACAGCATCTCCGGCAGTGGCTGCCTCATGTTTGCAATTCTTTACACATCAAGCATCTAACAGACACTTTAAACACTTTCTTAATTATGTAGTGGTGAGTACCTCACTAAAAATGGGGCTGTGATATACAATTAAAGGAGAAATGTATAAACTATCTGATGCTGTCAGTATCTGTAGCTCAGTGTGAAATTACACTAGGAACAGGAGACTCTTGTCTGAAAAATCCATTTTCCTGTCATTTTTATGGCTCTGTTAGATAATAAAATCAAGAGAAAGATGACTAGAATAACAATAGTATCTCTTCCTGGGTGAAAAGATAGGGGAAGAAGAAGGAATGCAGAGATGAATGTATGAAATCTCTTGTCTAAGTAAACAATCTACATACATTTGCATTTGCTTGCAATCATTGATATAAAATGTTGTCTTCATTAACATTAGGAGATAGAGATATATGTTACCTCGACATCCCTGATTTAGCTGCCTATTTTAAAATAAGGACTGATGGCTCTAAAACCCATCAAGCAGTTTTAGTTCTCATTTGACTGTATTATTTCAAGTGCCTTAAGATTTACGAAGGAGCATCTGACAATAATGAGAGCTGAACATCCGGATCCAGAGGAGAATAAGCCAAATTTAGGTTTCATTGGAATAAATAAAGGAGAGGTCACCTTAGGCTAAGACAAAAATGCAGGATGGTATTGAGAAAAAATTGTGGGGAAACATCTGTGGGTCATATTCTGCCTAATCCTGCTCTGGTGTGGAGTTTACCCAGCCTGACCCTTCTACCCTAACCCACACTGAGTGAGCAGGGTGAGTTTTGCATTGATCTGCCACAGGAGAGAGGCCCGAAGACGCCAACTACACATTGATTTAATCTTTATCTCTTACACAGAGTTGTGCATCTGTCAGATTTTGGGATAGTTAAGATTATCAGTTTTGCCCCCACCTTCTGCTTCCAGCCCAGCTGTTTCCCGGGATCTTGGTGTGATACTACCACCCTTCATGATTTGTAATATATTAACATAGCTGCTAATGAGTTACAAAGTTACAAAAAAAAAAAAAAAA
>VZRF01006453.1:793356-818190 GCA_013396875.1 Vireo altiloquus
GATGGGGATTTCACTAAGTAGATTTTTCTACTAAAATACAGTACTAAAGGGGCCATCTCATGTATCTCTGTAAAAACAAACAAACAAACACCACAACATCATCTAGTGTATTGTTTACAAAGGAGTGGTGCAGCCAACCCAGTAAATTCTGCTGCTCTTCCCACAAGGCTGTTTCTATTGTAAAGCAAACTGGTCTCATGCCAGATATTCCATAGTGTTTCAAAACAGCATTTTCCCCTCCTTAATTAAAAAGAAAAAAAGAAGAGAAATTGTTTAAATGCAAGGTTTGAAGCAGCTCTACAGCTTTGCAGAATGACTGTGGTAATGAGGCGTTTGCAGGAGTCAATCAGGGCAGACGACTTTCACAGGAAAACTTGATGCCTTTCAGATTTTCAAAGAAAAATAAGCCAATGACAAAAGCATAGCAGCTGCAAGCACATGAAGGAAATTAGTTATAGCAGACTTGTAATTAAGCATTGGAAACTGATCAAAACCATTATCCTGTTAGTTTATACCACAACTTCTATCTACTACAAAATCTATTACACAAAAAATAAACTACACGTGGTCTGAAGTTTTCTCATATGAGCACAGCCTATGCAGCCTTTGGACTGTAAAGTATGTTTGTTTTCTCAATAAAATATGCAAAACATAGAGCAGGGAAAAACAGAGATGAAAAGGGAAACAGAAAAATTGGAAGAGAATGTTGGCAGAATAAGTGACTCTATCAGAACCACACTTGCCTAAAAAAACAATATTTGTGCAATGAAATAAGCACCCAGGGTTCTCTTTTAGTATATGCATTTTTCCATTTTCCTCTGGTGAGAGCATTGAGTAAGCAGGACAAATTGACATTAAATGATAGCAATCATTTAACAATAATAAAGCAAAAGAATGCAACAAAAATATAGAGATTTGAGGGAAATGTATACACAGGAAAAGTTGGGCAAAAGTTTGTCTTTTGAAAATCACATGTTATTCCCATTAACTGTAACATGAGATGGATGGCGGAATAAAATAGGGGCTATGTGAGCTGGGATTTTCATAGAAGATTGGGGCCTGGTTTAGCACATGTTTTATACCAACAGAGCTGTTTCAGTTAAGAAAACAAAAATAAACCCTGGCAGGTTACAGACACCCATCCTTTCCTGGCATGGGCAGCATGCTCCCCTGCTTCCCACGCTGGCCCTCTGCAGGGCACCCCTTCTTGGGCTGTGCTGGCAGGGCAGCTGTCACTGCTGCCGTGGGAGTTTGTTGCTCATCCTGTCTCTATTGATGGGATGGGATGGAGAGCTGCAGGATTTATGAGACCAAAAGGCCATATTTCAAAGCCAGGGTGACAGCAATGCATTTCAAATAGGTCAGCAAAAGCCTTTCGTTGGTATGAGGTGCTCTGCACAGAAGTTTTGGTGTGTAAAAATGTGCTTGAACATGAGACAAATATTTGTAAGCCCCTGAAAATTGAAGCTGTGATGTGCGAATTTTCCAAAGCTCATGATGAAGGTTGTCTAACCAAACTGGGTGTTAGGTCTTGCTGCCTGTCCCCATTCCCTGCTGTGGCTGCCGTGGTGACTGCCTGTCACCAAAACTTGTACATCCAAAGAACTGGTGCAGTGGTGCAGCCACAGACACAAGATTTTCATTTTACCCTGGCAGTGAGTGTCCTGAGCAGTGGCATTGCACACCACCAATCCCGTTTGAAGTCAGCCTCTCCAAAATTTGGGCTGTAATTTAAGGGCCTCGGCGTGAACATAAAATCCTAACTTCAGGCTCTTTGCTTTATAACTCTTGGCACAAGATCCTAAGACGAAAAGCAGAGCAGAAGCACAGAGCATTAGTGCTATCACTGTGCCATGTGCATAAGAAAAATATATCAATGTGTGAATACAGAGAAACGAGAGGAGGGAGACAGAGATGATGTGCTTTTAATATATCTGAAGCACCAGAAAATCTTTCATGAGCAGGAACAAGACAGAGTTCATGAAAAGGTAAACCCCAGAATAAATTATGAAGCTCATTCCATTAGAGGTATATATTGAATACCATATGTTGGTGAAGGGTTGGTTTTCTTTTCCTTTTTGCTTTTTTTCTCTTTAGAAATCATTTTGCTAGTAGCAGATATCTCTTACTTCTAGATTATATTTTCTCATGTCATATTTATTGAGGTGAAAGGTACCTGACTTGAAAACCATAACGTTTTTTTTTTTTGTTTTAATTATATGAAACAGATATAAGGGAATAGATTCAGAGCAGGGATAACCTGAATGGATCCAGTGCAGTTACACCACGAAGTAACTTGTCTGACTACTGTTATTAATGCACATGCCTGCATTGTACTGAGCCATTATTATACCACAAAGGCAAACACACATGCATTCATGTGTGCACAGTGCAAGCCCACTCACCCAAATGCCTGGGATTGTACCACCATTTGGATAACCAAACATTGTGTTTTTACAGTGCAGCAGTTGTTAATGTATGAGCATATTGTACCTTTTCCTTGAAAATGAATATTTGGGGCAGAAGAGAGAACAAAAATTTACATTTTTCAAGCTACATGTATTAAAGATTCTTGTGCAGGCATTGATATGAGCAAGAAGCAGCAGTAGGGCTGCATTTAAGTTACCATTGTCAGAGAATCCCATCTCCCAGACTGGGTTTGCACTCTTGGATTACATGGCCCCAACTCTGTAGAAAAGACTTACACTGAACACTGAAGACCTGTGTCTCTCTCACTCTCTACCTTGCCATTCTGGGCAATCACTGGGACAAAACAAAATGATCCAGTGTTGTATTTCAATACAGGGAACAAATCCTGCTCTGTCTCATGGACACTTTTGAGCAACAGCTGGTATGAGTGTATACGTGGCTGGAGATGGGACCTAAAAGGAAGTGACTAACTCTGAGCCTTTCCTGGATGTGCCAAGGAGAAGTTGAAACTTCATAAAAATAAAAGATCTTTATAAAAATAAAAGATGGATTTTTGGGTTAGGTCTCTAATCCCTTGCTACTGCAGGCAGATATCACATGGCCTTTGTAAACTTTCTAAGAGAAGAAGAAAAAGAAGATCTGGATGTTACCTCAAGGGCCAGTTGTAAGACAAAGGACAAATATCTGGGATGTTTGCCACTGAAGCTGACCAATATGCCAGCAGCTGTCTCTTCCACAGTCCTGCACACTTCTTGCTGATCATATACAAATGCCAGATGGGTCCTGGGAGGGCACGAAGCAGTCTGGGCTCAGAGGTGTTTAGCTTTTTATTTTCCCATACCACCCCCTCTGCAGTGTATCCATGCTGGATCCTCATGGTCTGCTACCTTGGGCACATCCTTTGAAGGGCAGAAAGGGCAGCAGACAGCAAAGCCCAGGAGAGGTGTCGGGAGAGGTGCATCTCTGACAACTCTACCCAGTTGCAGGCATATTTCACACCTGCCAAATTTCTCTGGTTTCAACCTCTTGATCTGTGCAATATCAGAAAAGTCACAAAAGGTCAGGAAAAAGTTCCCAAATCATGTGGAAGTGAGGAATTTAGAGTGAACCAGATGGAAGAAGAGTTTCTCTGATTTATTATGGACTGTTGGGCAGATAAGAGTGTGCAAGAGATAAGGTGGGGTGGGGGAGAGCTTTTAACCCCTCGTCTGCCTCTTGGCATTCTTCATGGACATATTGGGACATATTTCATGGTAGAAAGGTGTCTAAAAAGTAAAGTTTTTGTCAACAGCTGCCACATAGGACACAATCTTTCCACATGCCTCCGCGCTCTCATAGCTCGGGAATAAGAAACAACTGTTGCTTCAGGGAGGTAAATGGTGGTGTTAATCATCCAGAGATCATTCCATAGAGAAACATCCAGCCAAGAATTTGCCTCTCAGTAACAGCAACTGCAATCCAAATTCCCAGGTAAGCTGGAAAGCTATCTTGGTGTGGCCAAGATGTGGCCATGGATTTTTGTGTGAGAGGATATCTTGCAGCTCTAAGCATTTGGAAAGCATACTGAGTAATTTGCTTTATTTTCTGTGTTTATAAACACACATCTGTTATTTGAGTTTCCACTTTTGGGTGAATTTATGATGATAGCCCATCTGCAGGAGCTCTGGGGCTTTTCTTTTTTTTTTTTTTTATTTTGTGATATTGCCTTAAAGGTTTCAAGAAGTCACTGGTGATTGCAGCATAAATATTAACCAGGTTGAATCTGCCAGAGGCATCATGCAGCGTGCAGTGATGTGACTTGCAGAATTTTGCTGTCTGATAAAGCTTATGGAAAATTCCCTCAATGGATTTATTTATGGCAGCAGATTAAACCAGACTCCAAGCAGACTGAACTCTGTAGGTTCAAGAAAGCATTTCTAATTTATTAGAGAACTCTTTGTTTTTTGCTATCACATTTCAGTCACATTTTCACTCTTGATAAGCAATTGGTTCCTTCCTTGGGGATCATGAGGAGGTAGTTCCTGCCTTGAAATTCTTGGAAGGGCAGATAAATCGCTTGGGCTTAAGCTTTTTAAAGGAGACGTTCTGTAAATACTTCAGGCATATTTTACAATTTTTCCCACTCTGTTCCTCTACTGGTGGAAATACGGAATATTATTTCAGTGTCTCGCAATTTTCTTTTGTCTCATGAGGTGGGTGTAAGAGTTCTTTTGCTTCCTGATCAGTCTCATCACTGTCAGCAGAAAAGGGTCCAGGTCCCCCAAAACAAAATTTTTTGGAGATGTGGTGGAGAAAGACAGTGTCAGACCTCCTATCATGGGTGCCTGCTTGCATTCCTGCCGTTGTCCAGAGCAAAGCCAGTGCAGAGCTTTTGCTGAGATCATGGTTTGAGAAAAGGCATCAGCAAAGTGTGGAAGATTCACTGCCAACAAGCAAGAAGGTCAATTTTTAAAAAATATTTTCCTTTTTATTTTTTTTTTAAATTTTTCCTAATTCATCTTTGAGGGAGGAAAATATGACTGTTTAAAGAATTTCTTTGCAAAGGTGGGAAGTGCTGAAATGCAACTGCAAGGAACCCCTCTGAGAAGAGATATTGGTCTTATATCGAGCTGCCAGTTGAGATTATCTGGAGTGGATGTCCTGAGAGACCAGCAGGAATTCTTTTTCACCAAAGACTGATGGAGGCTTCCCATTCAAATGTTTTAAAAGCTGTAGAGAATTAAAAATAGAAGTCCTGCTTAAGGGGGAGAGACTCCTTTGGGGGGTACTTTGTTTGCTTTGGTTTATATCTCCCTGGGTTGGAATGCAGTAAAAAACTGAAGAAATTAGAGTCTTGCAAAGAAATGTAACCTCATACAAAACTGAAGGGCAAGGAGCTCAGTATGCATTCTGGTTTTATAATCAGTTCTGTTTATAGTAGGAAAGAAATATTCCCTTCTTGAATTCAATGTGTGCAGCTTTTCTTAACTGCTCCCTCTTTAGGTAAACATTAAAGGAAATATGTCTTCAATAATTTATTATTAAGAGAGCAACTAATGGTAAATGCAGGTGTATACCACGGGCATGGTGGTGTTTTAGACACTAGCACATATCAGAGAGTGGCAATTTTCTTGTGGAGGTTTTTCCTGATAACAAGCAATCAGGCAAGTGAAGCTGTGCAGAAACAGCACTCAGTGCTGGGGAGAGACATGGGGGTGCTTCAAAACCCTGAGCAGCCTCACTGCATTAGACAGCTTTGGCACCACTATGTGGCTTCTGGAGATGCTTTACATTTCCTTGGAAGGGAGATTACATGGCAATAAGGCTTTCAAATATATTGGACTGAAATATTTCATATTTATTTTGCGGCTATGTTGCCTGTGACTCTTCAAGGCCACAGTCTGCAGCTAAAGGACTGTGAGCTAGAGACTTCTAAAACACCAGCCCTAAGCTCTGAAATATATGACCTATGTTTAAGACATTATTTCCTATATTTTAAATATCGGAGGAATGGGGATCTGCTTGATCTTTCTTTTCATTCTGGGTTTAATTATTTTGTGCCATGAGCCTTTTTAGAGGCCTTTTTCTATGCATCTCTGAATTGATTTTCCAAACTCCAGGGCCAAATCTTGCTACCATGAAGATGAAATTTGTAACTTTACCTCAGAAGTCATCTCTTCTATAATGGGACACAGTGAGCAGAGGTGCAGCCAAGTAGAAGTGAGGCAAAAATCTCATCTGCATTTGAGACTCATTTTTCCAAACATCAGTTTCCGTAAGACCTTACTGTTCTGTACATCTTGTAAAATAAAAGCAGTCAAGTATCAAGCCCTTCAGAGTCTTCTCAGTTGTGGGTTGATGCTTCCAGAAGTGCTCTTCTTTGGCAAGGCAGTAGCACAAGGCTCCTTCCTTGGTGTGCTTCTGCAGCTCTTGGGGGTTGCTTTGCCTGAGACTCCTGGTGGTGATCATCTGTTCCATCACTGTGATGCTCCTGGGAACAGGGTGTGTGGCAAGGAGAGATGTTCCCTTGCGTGGACACATGAGCATCTGGGAGTAGAGACAGAGGCAGAACAAAAGCTGAAACTGTTCTGCTCACTATTTTAGTTTGTGATGATTTGTGCTCTCCCTGGTTTCTCCAAACAGGAGGTCCAAGGACGCTCATATGTGTACTCTCTGGGGCTTTCCAGGGTTGCCTTGGGTAGTATGAGGCAGAACCCAAGAGTACAAGATGCAGAAGAGTGACACTGGTATTTACACAGCAGCTATAAGGGACTCCCTTGGCTACACGAAATACAGAGGACATCCAAGACCACTAACCCATCATCCACAATCCCTGTCTTCCACACTTTGAATCTCAAATGTACAGATGGTTCTTACGGGTCATCAACCAAACCTGAGTTAGAAAAAGAGGTGTGATTATTACTGCAGTGTTTAATGTATGCAGGCAACCCATTTCAGCTGTAACAGAAAGAAGAATGGCTCTAGCTACAGACATCCACTACAATGGCATATTGCTCGCACCTGCTTATCTCATGTGTGAGACTCTGAAGAGGCAAAATGCTGTACAATTGCTGGGCATCATCAAAATTAATAATTTCCTGCATGGAAACTGAAATATGGTAAATATATTGGTTACAACTGAATATTATCACCTGATGCAGACACAGCTCCCCTCTCTTTTCTTGTTACTCCAACAAAGACACATGTGTGCTACTGCCACCTCCTTTTCCTCAGCTGGTATATGAGAAGCCTGCATCTGTGTTTCTGTGTTCCCATGATGTTCTCTTCTTCCTCAGTATCACTCTGGGCTGGATTCTATCCTGGCTCAACTCACTCATTCAACCTAGCTGAGTTTAGTGAGAGTGGAAATATTATTTAGTTGGTTTTTTTTTTGAATATTTAAGTGAAAGCACTTAGCTTCAGCTGATATTTTTCCAAGAGGTGGTCAGGCTGCTAAATATTTGTTTATGAACATTGCCATTTGAGCATTGCCTCCTCATAAGCAGAACATACTGTCCTGTCTCCAGTCCAGAGGCTAGAGGAAACATCTTTGAAATGTTGAGATATTTCATAATGCCACAACTTTCACAACACCTCCGTGCAATGCAATCAGTGAATATACAAAAATGTATGCAATATATATTAGATATCTAAATATTATATTATATATAATATATTAGTGAAATTACTGTTATATGTTGATCTAGATCTGGGATAAAATCTGTCTTTTGTTCTCACATCCATCTGGCTCTTTTTACACAGTCTGAGCAAGATTCTAAGCACAATTATCCCCAGAAGTTTGAGGATCAGGGCTGTAGGACAGGTCCCATCTTCTCTAAGGAAAATAGGAGAGTTTTCTCAAAAGAGCAATAAATTGTTTTACTTTTTAAGCTTTTCAAGGTGGTCTAGATTAAGCAGAGATGTGAGGATTCTGTTTTACAGATTTAGACCTGGTTTTTACTGCTTTACATGTGTGTCATCAATTCTGCAGTCCAGTTATGTTGAAAAAAGAACAGCCCCGACATCCTTATCCAGGTAGAGATAAGTATATGGGTACACAAGGGAAAAGCAGTGGAGGATTAGGCTTTTGTGGTTAATCAAACAGAGTTTTCACATCAATTTATCCAGACAAAGAAATTTTGCCCCTCAGCTGACAACATTTGCAGCGTTTCCCTGAAGGGGTAGCCATATGACCCATGGGACAGCACTACTTTAGCTACTCTGATACATTTACAGCAGCAATAATTTTATGACTGAGCTCAACAGCACTAATCCTGTTAACCAACACCTGAATAATTGGTTAGCATGGCCAGTGGTTTATCATTTTGTTCTCGGTTTGGAATTTTCCTGTTCTGTTATAATGCTCTCTCCATGGTCACTTCACTGTGTTGCAACCCAAATCCTCATCCCTGTGTATGCAGCTCACCAGCATCCAGCTGCAGGGTGGAAATGACCACTTCAAATGGACAAAAGGAATTATAAATGTACATTACTTTTTATCAGTTGTGCTTACAAGGCAGTATCAGCAATCCTGGTTTACATATTAGAAGCTTTGCCAGCAAAAGCAGCAAAGGTCCCCTGTGGAGACACAGCTTATACTGGCAAAAGGGGTTTTTCTGCTTGCATATTTAGACCACCTCTTGGGATGACTTAATTTACTCTGGCAAAAGGCAGCATTTTATTGGCTTCATTGTTTACCACATTTGTTAGAGGGGTTTTTTCCCCCTCTTTTTTTTTTTTTTATTTTTGCCAACATAGCTAAACTGTTTTGGAGTAAAGAGTTCTCCTTTGGTATCTGCAAGTCTAAACATTTTTCCATAGGCCTGACCATACATGTTAGGACTTCTGTTTCTGGGATGTGAGGAAAGATGGACAATGTATTCTCAGATTTTCCACACAGTTTTCAGCATGCCCAAAGTCAGATCCTGTCTGGATTACTGCAGAATTCCCCAACTCTGAATAAACAATTTTAGCCTTTAGACAAAACACAGATATTCATTCTCCAGAGCTAGTTCTTTTTCTTAGCAGCATATGGAGTTCTCAAAATGTAGGGCAAGGGTATCCTACACTTAAGGCAGGAGACCCACTGGCAGATGTGCTACCTGCAGTTATCTGCAGGAGCGCTAGGAGGGGGTCGTGACTGGGTTTAAGCCACAGTGAAGCCATTTGATTTTAATAGACTTCATCTATGGCCTTCCCTGCATGAAAGAGAAAAGCTCCACATTGCTCCACACTGTCCTGCTGTGCAAATTCTCCAGGTACTTCACAGGACAGGAGCTTCTGTAAAGCTCTGCTACATTTTATTCTCATAACCCTTATTTTGCAGAACTCAATGAAACACAGCCAAATGATGAGAATGATTTTTTTCTGAACAAAATAACTTCAGGATGTGACATTTCACACTGTTCCACTACGTGCTGTATGAGAGTCTCTTACAGGGATGGTAATGAGCTGCTCCTAGACACAAATCTTTTTAATTTAGAAAAACTGTGACAGAACTGATGGATAATGCAGAAAATTTTAAAACTTTCTTCAGTATCATTTTTCTTGTTTTCCTCTGTTTTTACTCTCCCCATGTTTCCTATTCTCCTGTTGTTCTGCCTGACTTGTGAGGGCATAGAAAGCTTTCTTTTTTCCCACTGAAAGAGCAGGAACAGCAAAGAATAGGAGCAGCCACAGGCTAGTCTGTAAAACAAGACAACATCTCCACAGGTGACAATGTTTCAGAATCTAAGGACGTTATTGAGATAATTAGCCATTTTATTGCCTTTCTGAACAGCACATATATATCTATATGTGAATCCTATAAATCCTATTTTCCATAAGCAGTACTTATTCTTACTTTCCACACAGATATGTTATCACCTATGCTGTGTGTTATCACAGCAAGCTCATATCTAAGTCACAGTTGTACATTTGCAGTTCAAACCATACAAGGATATGTATAAAATGTCCCAAAGCCAGCAGTCACAGGACTTTCTAAGGCTGTCTCTAAGTCAATATCTCTTGAAAATTCTTTTCTGCATTTTCTGACTGTTGGTGAGGGGATATATTATCATTTCCCAGAAGAAATGAAGGCCAATGCACTGCAGAGCTTTCTGGTGTTCTTTGTGTCCAGGGGACACCTGGGAAGCCAGGGAAAGTGAATTGGCTGAGGATTTTTCCTCAGTCTTGGCTGAGGATTTTTTTCAGGGGAACAGAAACACCCTAGTGCTGCAGTGAGACTGTCCAGTTGTTCAGCCACAGATGCTGTGGCACCTAAAGTGACCAACCTGGCCTGAGATGTGAGACCAAAAAAATCAAGAGAGAAGGAGCCACATCTTAGGCAGCAGTTGCAGGCAGTTTGAATGCAGCCAGTGTCATCCAGCTCCTGCTCCTTTTTATGGCAGTTGGACCTCATTCCTGGGTGAAAATATATATGTGTTGCTAGTAGCGTAAAATGATGCCCCACTTGCTAGCAAGGCAGGAGTTAGCTGAAATTAAAACTGGCAGAAAAAGAAAACTTTCATAGGATATATATAGGAAACATACCTGCAAGATAGAAAACATTAAGATTTCAAAGATGTTTGCTTGGCATTGAGTGGATTTCCAAATTCCTTTGCAAAACTGATGCCAGAAATCCAGTTAATAAACAGTTACAATCATTGATAAGGGTTTCTAGGGTTTGAGGTTTTCTAAAGAAAGAGATACAGTTCCCCTTTACAACGTCATTCAGCGCAACAAAGGGCAAATTTGCTTCAGAGAGGTAATATTCAATGTTTTTAAGGTGCATAATAATATTTAATTCTAAGCGTGTCAGAGTAGCTGGATCTGTGGTGGTGATTCTCTTTTCCCAAACAAAGCAGCCACAGAATCTATCTCAGTTAAATCATATAGTAGTACTCTCTTTATGGGTATAAACACATCCATACACATGCACACATTCATATAAACATTAATATGAAAATATGAACATATATGATGCTCCTTCTCTTGTTTATCTATATTCAAGAACCACAGGGGTGAACTGTGTTTGTGCAGGAAGGGTAATACTCCGGCTGGACCATGGAAGTGTCAGCATTTGCCCTTCCAACAGCCTCATCCTACTGAGAGACAGACTCCCTTGTTCCCAGCCTAGATGAAGAGACTTGGTCCAGTTGATGAAACTGGGATATGTGCCCCTATTTGTTCATGCTCCTCTTCACTTGCTTGTCTCATGTTTCAATTTTAAACAATGAACTTGTCAGATCTCCTCCCTTAAACTAATCCATCTTCAGTCAGTCAGTACATTTGGACCCTGTGCAAATACTCGTCTATATCAATATAAAAAACTACTAAATCTGGAGCCTAATGTATTAAACTGTAGTTTGTTCCTTTTCTGTTTAGCTGCTGGCATAAGTTCTTTCTTCTTTAAGCAATGTCTGGTATTATTTTGCAAGAATTTTTCTTGGTTTGTTTGGGATTTTTTAGCATAGTGTGGCTCTGAGGTTTCAAGGATTAAAGTTGGTGGAGTATAAAATATGATTCTTTTGGGAGGTGTCCTGGAAAGAAAACAGGCAGGCAAGGAGGAGAGCTTGGGGATACACCCACTTTAGGGATGGGCAGAGCCAACCTTTGGAGAGCCAGAGTGACTCAGAACATGGTGCAAGCAGGGTTGCATGATGAAGGAAATTTATGCAGCAAAGTTCTTTGGTAACCAGGCTTTGGGAAAGCTACACAGGGCCTCTTTCCCATGTCTTCCCTAAAACTACATAGACTAGTGCCGATGAGGTGCTCAGTGATGTGGTGAAGTGTTACAGCAGGAGAAGAAAAGAGCCAGAGAGACAGTGGAGTCAGACAGACTGGGTCATGGCCTGTGACTCTGATTTTGCCCTATATCTACCACTATGAGACTGATAGTGCTCTCCAAGGCAAATTATGCCCAGGGGTCCCACTTTCCTAGCTTGCAGAGATAAGATAATATTTACCTGCTTTCATAACTACACCAGAAAAAAGGTTGTTCTTGGATCCTTGTCCTAAGCAGTAGGCAACTGAGAGTCACACTCTTTCCAGCCCAAGGTTAGTCATCAGAATGAGATCGTAGAAAGAAATCTAATTATAGCTGTCAGCTCCAGCCATATTGCAAGTTACCCATTCGTGTGTGGCAGGGCAAGTGCTTTCACACATGTCTTCTGTGTGTTACTTAGTAAGGCATCAGCAAAGTCTGGCAACTACCTACTTTAATGCAATTTTAATGCAACGATCTACTATAATGAAAACCCCTAAAATAACATCATGATAACAGCTCAAAACTGTTAAGCACTATTGTAAGCTGCAGGACGTAGAATCATTACTGCAGTATCACTTTTAAAAGATATTATGTCTCCTCCGTGGGATTTTCAGGTTCATATTAAGCTCATAACACATATTAGCCATGACTACTTCATTACGCTCATTTATTCAATGACCTCAGACTTGCTGGCTGCCAGCTCCACCTTTGCTCAGCTCAGAACAATAGGTTGTGTGTTATTTAAGAGAGTGATAGATTTTTGGAAAATGATGCTGCGCCTCGGTAATATTTAAGGTGCATACCTTTGCAGGAGGCATGGATGTGTTTCCCAGCTGTTTTCCTCCTCTCAGAATTTCTCCTGGCTGAGAAAGATTTAGAGCCCAGCATACCGGCCCTCCCTAAGCAAGGAGGAAAGGAGGGAGGGAAGGAGGCAGTGTATGGAGATACCATCACGATTGAATCAGAAAGCCCATCTGCACAACAAACTCTCTTCTTTCCTGGACTGAAAACTTAGCAAGATGTTTTGCAAGGAGTACAGCTTTTCAGTTTTTTGGCCATTTCAACTCTGCAGGCTTTTGTGATGTCTTTCAATTTTTGTGAAATATTATACCAGAATCATCGTTGACTTTGTCATCAAGGCTTCAACATACTGACAGAAGTGTTTTCCCTTGTGAAGAAGTTGGGTGATGTGATTTTTCAAATAGTTTTGATTAAGGGATAGATAAGATTCCCATTACAGTTGTTACAAACATGGGAAAACTGAAATATGTGAATAGCAGGGAAAGTCTTCTTTTTGACAATTTTGTTTGGAATAAAAAAGAAAAATAAAGCTATTTTAATTAAAAAATTCTGGGAGACAGAAGACTGTGAGAGATTTTTCCTGCAGGAGTTCTGTGTAGGGAAAGGCATGGGAAACATGAAGGAAAAAGATGTGGGTAGAGGCATCCTGTAGTGATTGATCTGTGATACATGACTGCAAAGGGCCTAAAAAGCACCCAGTCCACTCCTGAAGCTGTCATAAAGCTACTCAAGCATTTGGACAGCCCAGAAAGAAAAAAAAGCAGCCTCAGAGCTTGTATATTCAGTAATCCAGGAGGCATCACTGCCAATAGCAAACGCTTTAAGGATGCTTCTTTTCACCTACCATATGGATAGGTGAGCTACTCAGCTTTGGATTTACACTGTTTTCCCCATGGAGCTAATGAGACAATACTCTATTACCACAGGGAATATCCATGAAAATATGTTTCAATTTATGTAATGGTCCATCTGCCAGTAGAAGAAGCAATATAAAAACACAGAGGTCAGGGGCAGATCTATTATGGAAGGACAGCATATGGCAACACAACCATTAGATGAGCATCTCATACTCTTGAGAAAGCTTTAGGACTGACAAGGGGTTAAGGCAAATGTTGGTTCATTGCTAAATTCAAGACTCAAAATGAAAGAATGCAAATGCCTCGTATGATCATTTTTTAAAATAACACTTTTAAACAGCCATAGGGACTCTGTGCAATAGAGACTGAAAAGTTTTGAATAATGCATGCAAGATAATTTCTAAAATCACCCTTTAACTAGTACCACATTCTTTTCACTGTCTCCATATTCATGATTCACCTTTTGCTAATCCTGATGCATAAGGAATGGAGATAGCCCCTGTGGATAAGACCTAATGGACACCATCCTGGAATAATATACAGACCCAAACATCCAGACATGTGTCTTCAATTTAAAATAATTCAGCAATCATGTTCAACCAGAACCTGATTACACAAAATGGGACTTTTTTAACTCCCAGGCTTGGATCAAATTTTAAGGCCAGAAGAAAAAAAAAAAACTGCTATGTTTATACATTCCAGATACTGTGGTTGAGTTATCTGCACACAAATTTAACTGTTTCTTTGAGCCTCTTATCAGCTCATCTGTAACTATTTTAAATGCTTTGCTTTACCTGCCCTTTGTAGTTCCTCAGTGTATTTTCCAGCATTCCAGAATTGTGATGAATGGATTTCCTGGATCTGGAACTTAATTAAAAATGAAGCTGAGTAACCATGCTACATTTCAGTAAATTGTAGCTTTTTTAAAACAGCAACTGCTCTTTTCTTTTTCCCTCCAGGGCTGAAGAGACAAAGGACCCCGACACAAAACCAGTAATAGTAAGCCTCAGCAAAATGCCAAATAATGTCTCCCTTTACAAAAGGAGTGGCCTCACTTTTTCCTGTGGTCCCATACTTTCTCTATCAACTACCCTTCATCCTAGTACATGGAAGGCTACCAGCATCTCTTTTGTTGGTCAGTAATGGAAAGGGAAGGAAGACCTGATCCTTTAGACTGTCAGGCCCTGAGATGGCCTTGAAGAAGGTCACATGCTAGTAGACTGTTTTATGATCAGAAATAAGATTTGGGTGCTAGTTAAATGCTTGCGAGATTTTTTTTTTGGTAAATGCTATAAGCCAGCTTTCCTGCAGAAAACAATCACACCCTGATCTAGTGTTTGTATAAGGAATGCCACTAAAGTCACCAGAGATCCCATAAGGGTCCCTGCAGCTCTGGTCTCGTCTGACTGAAGATTAAATCGCTGAGATAAGGCAGAGTTTCAGAGGTTCCAGGCTTGTCTTGTTCTCTTTTATTTTTATAGTTTCGTTAGAGCTGAGTGAATCTTACTTCCAATCTCTCACGATAAAACCCAGAGCAAACACCTGGCTTGATATTCTCTGTTGCTACCCAGTTTTCACTGATATCAAACTTACTCTGGTCAAACACTTCTTTGTTATACTTTTATAATGTGGGTGAGATGGGATGCAGGAAAGAGCTGAGACCACTGCCCTTGCAAGGCGTATCCTCTGTTGCAGGTCTCATCATTCTTCCATCTTCAGGTGTGGGTACCTCTGGGAGATGCTCTAAGACACGAACTTTCAGAAGGCTGCCTGTTGATGTTTTTAGAGAGAGCACTCAGTGCCTAAACAATTGCTACTGCTACAGAGTTGTGCACAGAGGCCCACTCTGCCCCACCTCCCCCCACAAGTGTCCCTGTGCGGCTCTCTCTGCTCGGGCTCTTGGCCCTCATGCACGACGAGATAAATTTCTGGTTCTGGCAGGAATACTGAAAAGCTTGAAAAGAGTAATGCAATTTACAAAATATTCAAGAAGGCAAATTAAACATCTTAATGTATTTTTCATGCAATTTTAAAGCCAGTTTCATGATATCTGAAGGCTTAAGTCACAGAGGTTGAAAGTCAGAGGTTACTAAGGTCACTTTCACTCTTTATTTTGGAGACTTTCATTTCAGAGGTCTTGGGAATATACTTGCTCTCTGTGTGGAAAAACATCTTTAACAATATGATGAGAGGTGCTTTCTGCTCTATCCTGAAACGCTCTGCAACATGGTGATCCCAGCTCAAGAAAAGGAAAGCCTAATCAGTAATCTGTTGGCATCTGAAGGTTTTGATCATAGAGCTGTGTGGGAAAATGTTCTCTTCAGTCCCTGTGAAAGTATTCAAAGGGATCCTGACCTTTTTCTTTGCCCTTCCTAAACCAGGACTAAAAGTCAAAATGAGTGAAAACGTTCTGCAACATGATCATAGATAGCAAAGATACTTCTTTAATTAAGATGCATTAAAAATTCCCATGTTTGGTTGCTTCCAAATAATTAATTTTAATGTTAGTATTCTCTAGAGTAAACCTCTTTTTCAATACCATATATTTTCCAAACTTTTGAAGCAGAAAATTAATTTATTGTTCAGAAATCACAGGCATGGGATACTTTGACCATTTCAAAACATTTTCTTTTCCTTCCCCCTTCCCAAAAACACTTCTCAGTTAGGAGATTTATCCAAATAGAAAATTGTTCCAGGTTCAAGAAAGATGTGCTTTTTCCAGATCAAGCCTTCAACCAAAAACCGGGGTGGGGAAAAAGCCAGTGGAGGGACTGGAAAGGCACAGTCTGTTTTGGAAGGGTTTTGTATCAGACCCTCTCAAAAATGAGCTATGCTTCCAGTGCTCTCCATCCCATCAGCACAGACAGCTGAGTGCCAAGCAGGTGGCCCAGGGACGAAGGTGTCCCATGTCCTCTCCCAGAGGCTGTAAGGCTGCCTGAGAGGCTCTGCTTTGCTGCATCAGCTGAAGCCAGAGTGAATATATTCTAACACAATCGTTACAGATTAAGAGCTTTCTTACTTCCTTTGTCCTGTCTCCCTCTCCCCACACGAAGGTTCTGGCCAGAATAACCATCTCATTTATTTCATAGAAGGATGTAAAAGGACAAACAAAGCGCCCCATGTTCCTTACACTCCTCTTCATTCCATCTGCCAAACACTGGCCCAGCCAGCCCTGTTTTTGCATTAGTTCACAGAAATAGCTGATATAAACATTTCTGATGCTAAACTCCTCCAAGCTGACTGCTTCTCTCTCAAGCCAACTTCAACTTAGCGCTTCATCACAGGAGCACAGGCCAGCACTCAGCAATGAATGTCACCGTGGTCTATCTGGGCTGGACAGGAGCCTAATGGGTACATGGTGGTGAGATCATGAGCAAGGGAGGGGGTTGTTTTGACAGTTGAAAATCTCTGGCAAATACATCCCACTGAGAAAACAAATTACTTGCTTGTAGGAAGATGTATAAACCACTGAAGCATCTGCAAAAGCACAGGTAGTGTTGTTAGTTATTGCCAGGGAACAGAAACGGTGTGGTAAGTGTTGCCAGGAAATTAAGTGCCAGAACCAAGTGTCACTGATGCAATACATTATTTGCACAGGAACCATTTCAAAATCCAGCGCTTTTTTTGAAAGTCACTTCTCTATGTCCCCAGGTGTTGCGTGCTGCTATGTTCCCTTATGAACACCTTGGCTCTGTTGGGCTAGATCATTGAAGTAATTTGTCTCATTTTGTCACAACTAAAGAGTGATGGTGATGATGATGACAGTACTAACCTCTCCCAAGGGGCATGCTGTCATTTATCGAGGATGAAATTCTGCATCAGCCCGTGAACCAACTTCCAACCTTTGCATGCTTTCTTTTAAAGACCCATATATATCTAGTAGTGATGTAAATTTATTTGGCATTTGGGACTAAAACCACTTGTTGCTATTTAGGCATTTTGGTTTGGAGGAGGTCTGCATGACTCAGATGTCCTTAGAATTACTCTTTTCAGGTTTGTCCTGAGACAAAGCATGTTTTTAAAGTCCTTCTGATCTGCCCTTGCTGGGAAAAGGGTGATTTCCCCTTGTGATGCTGTGTTTGCTGTGCATGGCAGTGTCTGTGCCTCTGTGTGCAGCTCCCCATGGAGATAGAACACTCTGCAAGAAATTTGGGACTGGAGTTGCAACCTGGAAAAGCACTAACTCACCTAAATAGCCCTCTATAACCCATTACAGCAGCATGGGAGACTTCTGCAGGCATCAGGCACAGACAAAATAAAGGCCCTAGGGGAGTAATCAGTGTCATCCTCTTTTGAATGAAGTTACATTTAAGAAGAAAAAAAGAAATAGTGTCTAGAAATGAACATTACTTCATAGCAAGAAATAGGAACCACTAGTCCCATTGATTTGTTTCATCTTGAATAGAATTGAAATTTTTGCTATTAGAGTTTATTGTTACCTGACTAATAATAACCAGACCATTTAATAGTGCAACTGCGTAGAAAAGATACAGTTATTGTCCAGGTTGTTGCAGTGATGGAGGCTGTATAAATGCCAGACAAAATGATGATCCCTGTCTCAAAGAGCACTGGCACCAACTTCTTCATTTATGCCAGGGTCTATTTACATGGACATAGACTTCTGAGGGTCCATGGAAAAGTCTCATCAGTCCCTCTGCCTCACTCCCCCCTGGGCAGTGCTGTGCTCCCACACTATGCTTTCCCAAAGATGGAGGCAGGGCTGAGAGCCCCTTCCAAAGTGCTGGCCTTGCTCTTGCCTTCCAAAACACCACAACAAGACTCTGATCTTCACCTTTCTCTGCTTCTCCTTTGCCAGCTGGACCAAAACAAACTTGTTCTGCAGGCTTCCTGTGCTTCACTGACTTTTGAGGCACATGCTGTCTTTTCAGGAGAGATCCAAAGTAGCTGTTTGCCAGATCTCCTCCAGTCACTCCTGTATGTACAGCGGCAGAGCCTGTGCCTCTCCCAGCCTGCCTTCACGAGGCCCTGTGATGCTTCACTCAGGCAGGTGGGCTGTGCAGTTGCTTCATTCCTCTGGGTGAAGGTTTGAAGCAGTGGCTGGACAGCACCAGAAAGAAAGGTCTTTCTTAGCTCTCATGTTTCTCAGGAGAATTTAATTAGACTTTTTTCCTCCTCAGTCATAGTTACTGGCTTTATATGATTGTTCCCATCTGCTGGCCATTCCTCAGAATTCAACACAGTGATCTCACTCCTCTGCATCCTGGGCAATCAGAGCAACTGCGGGGGGCCTGGCAGAAGGCTCTGTGCCAGAGGGGATGGAGTCAATGGGCTTTGTGTTAGTGCTGATGCTGTATGGCACTCGTGAGAGCTCGATGACTGGGAAAGACGGGAAGTGCCACCAGCAAAGAGCCTGGTCTCCCTGTGGGAATGGTGCTCTGTTTTTTCTGTTGCACTGAATGTCAGAGGATCTTGATGGCAGCAGCACTCTTGACTCTTGTTTGACTTGGGATTGTAGGACTTGATGCAAATCAAATCACTTTTGTACTCCTCCACTCCTGTGGGAGCTGAGATGTCCCAGTAAAAAGTAAAAATCATATGAACTGGAAAAGTCTTGTTCAGCAGCAGCCTTTGGCCAAAAAGCAGCCAAAGCATTGTACATAACAATTTTTGACCTTTATGTTAGACTCCACCATGTCTGGACACTTGCAATAAGCTTTGTTCCCTTTTGTAAGGCAGCACTCTTTCCAAACCTAACATCCCCCCTCTGGTGGAAGCAGATCTGTCTCCAAGTATCTGAACCCATACACTCGTCTAAACAGAAATGCCAAGTCACCCTCAATTCTCCTTTCACTGCATTCAGATTCTCTGTGAAAAACAAGAAGCTAAGCTCAAGAAAGCTAAGAGCTTTCTTGAGCCCTAAGCAAGCTCAAGAAAGGCCACCAAGCACTAACAGATCCTGAAGAGAACCCTGCTTGCATATCTAGAGCTTCATCAAAGAAGATAATTTCTTTGTGGAGTTCTTAAAGCCCTCTTATCACCATGAAAGAGTGATTGAAGCACATTAAAAATAGATTAATTTTAAAAGTAACATATCTTCAGTTTCAGAGTGAAGCAGGGCTCCTAGGAAAAGGCAATGTCTTTAATCAAAAGATGATGAAAAGTTGATAAACTTTCAGGTATCTGATGTTTCACAGAGAGAGAATCCTGGCAGAACAACACCCAGGTTTGAATCAACTCTGTTATGTGGGATAGAAGAGGCTGATGAAAGGCAACCTTTTGCATCCCCAGGTTTTCTGCTGATACCCTTTGTTGTCCTTGGCTGTGTTTCAGGCCAGGGTGTGGTGCTAAAATAGCACACGTTGCTCTCTTGTTGCCACACAAGCAGAGAACAATTGCACTTGTGCTGCTGGTTGTCTCTGATCTGCCCAGCTCTTGAGCACTGTCCTCCCTCCAAAAAATTATGAACATAAAAATATTTCACATTTTCCCTTCCTGAGGGGAGGTCAGAGGGTATGATCAAATGATCCTTCCCCTCCAAAGCCCACACTGGGTCTCTGTCTTCTTCTGTCTCAGCACTGAGATGAAACTCCAGCAGGCTGGGTCCTGCTTGTCGTGGGCCATGAAGGAGATGGAAGTACCCCTCCTTCCTGGCTCCAATCTGAAATCCAAACCTGGGAGAAGCCACAACTGAAAAGCAGGATCCAGCTGAGAATACTTGAAAGAAAGGTGTGTCTAGTGATATACTCAGTTCTGAAAGGCTATTGTCCCCATGTTCTAAATATGACTGTACTTTTTCCTCCTGACCAGTCACAAGAAAGAGAAAGGTCCTGAAGAGCTCTGGGCAAATGTTAAAGAAAAGTATTTTCTGTGGGTATTGTGTATAAAAAAGCAGTATTTCTGTACCTGTAAATTACAAAGCAATCCTTTTCAAGAGTGCTCATCTGACCTACAAGAAAGGAAGAATCCTGTCTTGAGAAAACCCTGTGCTATGAAGCGCTTGGGAGCCAGTTAATGGCACTTCCAATACACATCTGGAGGAGGCCTGAGCAGGGAAGGGTTTGCTGAGGAATAGCCTGGAATAGGTCCTGAATGGGTCTCAACCCAGAGGGGTCTAGGTGGGACAGCTAAAGGAGTTCCCAGCTGATTATAAGGATGTATGGCAGTGAAAAATGCCCAGGGAAGCAAAGCTCTCTCAGTGTGCAGAGGTGCATCCTGGGCACTCAAGATGTGAGATATGGGTAAGAAGATGAGAATGTAATCCAGAGACAAGAGGTGCCATGAAAGCTGCAGTGCTGAGGAAACTGGGGGAGATTATAATGGCAGGTTACTGCTGCTGCCAGGGACCGAGGAGTGATGAGCTTTCTGGTATTTGTGGAAGAAGGAAGTGCATTTTGGTGTCAGGAGGAATCCTGGCAAGTGATCCCTGCTCCTCTGAAACAACCTTTTCTTCATAACATCTGAGACAGCAAATATTTTATGAAGAGTTAAGGTCACCTCTGAAGTTTTGACCTCATTCCCTTTGAAATTGGTTAAGATTAAGCGATTTGGCTGAATAGAGCAGATGGTGCTGTAAACTGGACAGACCTCTCCACCCCCTCAGCCTCACAGCAAAGGAACATGCTGTACTGGAAGCAGAGCAGGAGCCACTGTCCTTCACTGTTTGTGAGTCTTGGTGCAGAGACAAACCCAACAGATCTAAGGCTCCTTCACACAGAGGCAGACACGAGCCCTTCTGACATCCATGGTACTGGAATGAACCCTGATAGGGAAACCTTACACAGTTCAGAGCATGCTTTCAACTTTTGTTTTTTGGTCTAAAGTGTGACTAGAGAGGAGGAGGGGCCTTAAAGTTTTGAGCAGGCAGGGGCTAAACTGGGAATGACAATTTTTTGACTGTCCTGTTTAAAAGTGGTGTTAGGAAATAGAAACTTTACATCAGCTTTTAAAGCAGGTGGGCTGAATTGGAAGAACAACAAAAGAATGGCAGTAAAATAGCACAGAAGGAAGCAGCATTAAAACAGCCCTGCCAGGGACAACATGCCCAAGGCAGCTGCAGAGCCCAGACTGCATAGCCAGTGGGAACTTCTCAATCTGAATGCACTTGTTAGTGGTGAGGAAAGCAATGATGGTCAGCAGCAGCTAATTTGTAGTGCTCAGAAGTTTACACTTGAGGGACTTGCTAAAACAGGTAAAAATACAGTACCTTGCCCAAGGATATTACCAAAATCCCCCCCAAAAAACATGTAGAAGGGCAGGATCTTTTCCAGTGCAAGGCTTAACAATCTGAAAGCTTTGTGGAAGACTACAGACTTTTCCCTCAGAACTTCTTCCATTCAGAAGGATGCCTATGGGAGGTATCCATGCTTTTCCTTCACATAAGAATAGAGATGTCTGAAAACCACACAGGGCATCCTCTGGCTTCACAGCAGATCAAAGGAAATCCTAAAGCTTTCAAAGGCATATAGACCTTGAGCAGATTTACTCTGGAGAAGTACAGCATATGGTTGAAATGCTATGAGGCATTGCAGTATCACCCAGGGAACTAACTCCAGAGCCCTGGGAATCCTGAAATGAACAGGAGGTTGGCATTTCTACAGAGGAAAGAAAAAAGCCTAAGAGATGACGTGAACAAGAAATCAATTCAGAAATAGTTGTCTGGAGACAGGTAATGTAAGCTTCATGACAGCAGTTGTGTATCCACCTTCCTTGTGCCAAATAGGAAGCCTCTTGAAGTCCAGGAACTTTTCCCAGTCATTGTTGCAACTTTTGGATTAGGCATGCCCTTGCCACCTGAGTAGATATTTTTTCTTCTGAAGGGTAGTACAGTTCAAATCAGCAAATTTAACTTGTCAGCAAAAAAGCCCATTCTGTCAATGCAAGCTTTAATCTACACAAATAAAATAACTCTTTATATTTTGACTGATTAACATGAACAGATGAGATGTCTCTAATGGGCTCATAAGATGTGTTTACCTCCAGTCAGATTCAGAGAGTGTGCAATCCTTACAGAATAAAAAGTGAAATACATGAAATGCATAAAAGAAGCAGCCTCCTATTTGGGAATCATCTGTATCATATAATGGACTTTATCCATCAACTTCTTGATTGTCACATCTTAGTGTGCATGGTTATATCGAGCTTTCCAAGTGCCGAGGACCTTTTCAGGAAAACCCTCACCAAAAAAGCAAAGTAAAGTAAAAGAATATGGCTTAGATAGTCAGATCTGGCAGAAGTTTCACATTACAAAAATGATATTGATCTAAAAAACCTTATGTTATTATCCAAGTGGTTTCTAATTGTTCCTGGAACAATTACAGCATGAAGAGTATTGACAGTTCCTTAGAGAAGGAAGCTCACTAGGATTGCAAGAATTAGCTGAAATTGAAATTCTTTGACATCTTCAGGAAGGAAAAAAGGTCTGTTTCATGGCAAACAATTCAGATTTTAAGAGATTATGTCAGGTTGTAAAAGTCTGCACAGTTGAGAGAATGGATTTTTCTGGTAATAATGTATTTCTAATTTTCATGTAATAAACCCCAATAATTGATAACTATAAAGACATTATAGTAATGAGGAAAGCACTGTTACACCCTTAGTTCAGATTTTGCGGTTGTTAGAAAAATTGCTTTGCAAGAATTTTGCATGCAAAAGCTGACGTAATGAGAAAGTGATGTAAGAACCATGGGGTGTGGAACTCCCCTGCCAGATGTCAGGAATTGTCCATATTCCTTCAGGGCAGAAGGACACCTGGCAAGAACTTTTCCTGTGAAGGCTCCTCTGGAGGCACCTGCAGCAATTGTAAAACGCCTCTGGCCACACACATACTGGTACCACAGCCAAAAGGTTGTCTGCAAGTGTCAGTGCTAACCATGAAGATTTTAGCCCTTGGAGGTCCAAAATATCTTTAGGCAAGGTGTGAGAGCAACTGGGACCAACCACGAGAAGAAGTAATAATATGATTAGAGGCAAGATGTGATGGTTTTATTCATCTCTGATGTCAAGAGGAAGATCACTGACTTCATAATTCACCATAAGAAGCACTGGCCTAGTTGGGACGAACTGTCTGATTTCCGACTGTCAAGTGCTACACCCCGGGGGTCAGCCAGCAGGTAGAACCTGCCAGGCAACCACAGCTGGTCCTTAGCACACAGTCCACTGATAGACAGCATCCATATGGTGTTTGAATGAGACATCCCTGCATCCGCACTGGAGGAGAGAATGCTCCTGAAGATGCTCATGGCATTATGCAGTGGAGCTTAAACCTTAAATAATGGAATGCCATGATAGTTCCTCTTTTCACTTCTGTTTAGTCCCCAACTTTTTATTACTGATGACACAACATTTATGACCCCTCTGAAATGCCAATTAAGAATTGTAATAAGAAATGACTGTGCTAGTGCTGCTGACTAGTTTTTTCTGGTAAAAGTAGCCTTATTGTAATGACCTAGACAATAAGCAAATGTAACATGGTCTACTACCAAGTGAAATCGTACAAAATCCCAAATGCAGGCCAGTGCTGCCTGCTGCCAGCAAGCTACGCCTTGTCTCTCAGCTTTTAAGAGGTCTGGAAGGAGGAGCTTTGTTTTACCATTTGCCAGTTCTGTGCTGGCCTTGATATATGGCTAAGCATCTTGTTATGATATAACAACACAAACATAATTTAATAACTTGGGTGTCAAACAGCTGAGATTTATGGTCAAGAGGGCTAAACGTTCACAAAGGATTGCTCTGGAGATGTAGTCCTATTGGATTAAGAGAGAAAAAGTAGCTAATACAGTGTTTTAGACATCACATCTCTATGGGGCTGTAGGCTTTGGATCACTTTTTGCACTGCATTAATATTTCCTTGTTGCATTTCCAGAAACTCTCTTTCTAATTATAGTTTCCTGGATTCACTCCATGCAAATTGAAAGGATGTTACTATTTTGTAACTAAAGCGTACGAATTGTGTGCTGCTGTTTAAACAAGAGGGTGTGGAGTGGGCCAGATGTGGCTCCTTTCATCTTAGTGTCACTACAAATATTTGTATGAGCAGCTTGCAGGGTCTCTGACTTACTTGAAGATCTAATCTACACTGAATGGGGAGATGTTTTTTATTTTCCACACAAAGAAATAATTTAAGTAAGCTTGCTAAAGCCTTTCCAAATCAGTAAGCTGGAGGCAGGGGTGAGTTGAATGAGGGTTGATGAGGCATCACCAAATCTGTTGGAGGATCGCATGTCACAAGTCTGATCAAGGGCAAGGACACTCCCAGATGCACCAGCTGGAGCAGCCCAAACCTTTGAAAAATAAACCACAGGTTGTAAAAAAGAGACTCTGCACTGCCTTTCAGTGTCCCCAGTAACATGTAATCTCTGGTGGCTGTCCTGGCTCCCTGCCTCCCTCTGGAGTGGCTGACATTTGACCTCTTCTCCTGACAAGCAACAGTTGTCTAGTTCTGCTGTGGCTGCAAACGTTTCTCTGACAAAGTGTCTTCGAGCTAGAGCAAGCAACTCTGCTGAGAGACATGTTAACAGCACTCAAATAATTAAAAAAGGCCCTGAAGCCCAGAAAAAAAAA
>VZRF01006490.1:0-91942 GCA_013396875.1 Vireo altiloquus
CTTTTTAACCCTTGATTCATCTTCAGTGTCTCTGTGGCTTGAAGCACCCCTGGGTTCCAGGAGCCTGGACATGAGGCTCAGCCTGCACAGAAAGGCTGTGTGCTCAGTGCAAGTGGACAAATCAGCTGGGGCCAGGGCTGTGTGCCCACACTGCTGGGCACAGTGCCCGCTGGCAAGGGAAGTCAGAGTCAGGGGCACAAGGGAGGAATTGCCAGTGGCCTGCAGCGCCCTGGGGCTCAGGGTCCTTGGTGGAGGCAGAAATCTTTTGAGCCATCTCTCTGAAGGGTGAGGGGAGTGGATGTGGGCAGCCAGAGCCTGCCATGGCAACAGGGCTGGTGTTGCAGAGCAGCGGGTGATGGATTTAACACTGCGCTCCAGCCCCACGGGAGAAGCTCACAGCCTCACAGAGGATGAGCCTTGGCACAGGGCTCTAACCAGGCCAGGCAAAACACCACAGTGAGAAATGCAATCAGAGATGGTCCTGCTCGTGTCAGGACCTCACCCAGGACACTGTGCCAAAGGCAATGGGGCTGAGAGGCTTGGAAAGCCTGGGGGACTGTGGTGCCCTGACTCACGGGGCTGCAGGAAAGGTGGGCAAGCCCAGGCACCCCGTGGGCAGGGTGATGGCTGGCATCAGCAGGCAGCGCCCACGAGTCCCTAGGATGATGCTTCCCTGGGTTTTGAGCTTGGCAGGACAGATGGCTCCACAGCTACAGCCAAAACTCATTTATTCTGAAAGCTGAGCTCAGACCCTCTGTGGATAACCCAGCCTGCAGATAACATCTCAAGCCCTGTGCAGGGCCAAGGCTGATTTACATGCTTCCTTATAAATTCCGTAACTTAGAGTTAACAAGAGCAAACAGGCACTAACCATAAACACGGGCATGCGGATGACAGGTCTCTCCTCCCTCCACAGAAGCAGAAGCCTCTTGTGGCTAAAATATTACCTGAAATGAGATTTTCTGTGGCTGATGGGATTTGCATTTAGGGCTGCACTTGGGGAGCCAGCTCAGAGCTCCCCAGTGCTGCCCCTCTGGCCTTTGGGGAGCTGGCAGGGAGGGAGTTCTGACGCAAGCAGCACCCGGAGGATGCCCCATGAGGGCTCAGAGGTGTTCTCTGCCAAATAACAGAGCCCCGGAGTTAAGAACACACCAAATAATTCATAGAAAGAAATGAATTATTAAATAACATCTCATTATTGCCATCCTAATTACAGACCGTTAATTTCATACCTAAAAGGTGCTGTAGTATTCTTGCTGAATCATATCTTGCTGGTCTCAGATTTGAAGGTTTCAATATGTCTTCAGTGTTGGAAGGTGAAACCAAAGCTGGGGGAGCCAGGGCCGGAACCTCAGGGGCAATTTCACCATTTACTCTGCAGTAAAATAAATAATTTAGAAAACACCTTTTCCCCAACCCCCCGGCAATTTCCAACACCTCAAATCATCTTGTTGTATGCAACTACAATATATTGTAACAGAGGGAGCAGTTTGGAAGCCAGAGGGTCAGTCTGCAGGACAGATCTGTTTGTGGGAAGCCAAACTTTGTCCAAAGGATCTTGTGGTGCCAGGGTACCCCTGGGAGCAGCCAGGCTGCCTGTGATGCTTCCTCAGGCCTGGGGAGCTGCGTGTGCCAGGTGAGTTGACACTCTGGGACCTCTCCCGAGGTGGGCTGTGTGCTTTGGCAGCTTCCAGCATCGGCCAGCATCTCCTAGGAATGCTGCTAATGGGCTCCACGTGGGTCCCTGCTGCTGAGAGAAGAAAGGATCATTCCGGGGAAATGGCAGTTTTGCCTGATTTGTGTGAGTTTCCTTGTGCTTTTATGGCAGCCCATAAAATGGATCATCTGTCTAAAAAGAGATGGGCAGGTAATCAGCAGCTCAGCTGAGCTCTGCCTCCTGTCCTGGCGCAGGCTGGGGAGCCTGGGAGCACCTGGGGGGAGGTTCCACGCCACCAGCTCCATCTGGGCCATGTCACTGCTGCATTTTTCACCAGCAGGCTGAGCTATCTGGGGCCTTTTCGGGAAAAGTGCCTGGGTGGGGGAAAGTGCTCCTTTCTCCTTAGGAGAGCAGGAGACAGCCACAACTCTATTTTCAGCTGAGGTTTCCAAGGCACTTGTTTACCAGCACTGCCAACGGAAGCTGTTATCACATTGGCACTGCTGACAGCTCTGTCTGCAGCTGACTTTCCAGGGGAAGCACCTCAAAAGCGCTGGAGGCAATGTTGAAGGGAGTCAGCAGCTGCATGCACTTGAAACCCGTTAATCAGTACCTGAGTGAAGGCTCTCCTTAGCCTTGCTGGGACAAAATCTGTCCCTGTTGATCAGTGGCAGGGGGTCAGGGGGTACCCCTGGGGTGCTGCCTGCTCAGGGAGCAGTGCCTGGCAGCTGGATCCTCACCAGCCATCAGCAGGGTTAGGTGTCAGGTGGGTGGCAGGGCCATGATCCCTGCTGAGCATCCCCCTCTGAGCCTGTCACACCAGCTAGATCCAAACCTGATCTCACCACCACGCCTGTGATGTGCAAAGGCCCTGGAGCAGCCCTCCCGGAGGCTGTGCTGTTCTCTCTGCCGTGTTTCTCTCAGCTAGTCATTAGGTAATTACCTGGGAAGTCAAATGGGCTTGCCTGGATCAATTTATTTACTGCACAGCCACGCTGCTGATTTCTCCCAGGCCCACAAGCTGTGAAGAGCTGCTCCCAGGCACTGATGCAAGCGGCTGGCATCCTCAGGATCTGCGTCAGGAGACACTGAGCTGGTCTGGTGGAGCAGAAAGCAGCACCCACCCTCTCTGTGCCCTTTTCTAGGGCAGTTTCTATGGAGGGGTCTTTTCCTACTCCAGCTGCTGCTGTTTCTGCCAGGACCCCCATCCTGTGCATCCTCATTGCCTGCTGCCACATCAAGGCACGCTCAGGAGCTGGCATGGGGCATCCAACCCTGGTCTGGCCGCAGTGTCCACCCCTGCAGAACAGCTATGGACACCCAGGGGATCAAGGGGAGATTTCTCCTGCAGACAGGGACATGTCCTGCAGGGATGTGAGGGATCCCAATGCATATCTGGGGTGTGAAGTCTGATTCGGTCTGGTTTCAACAGCCCTTGCAGTGTGGTGGGGGAGGAAGCTCAGGGAGTATCCAGTGAAGATTCCAGCCTTACGTCAGTCTCCCATCAATTTCCTGGAGTAATGAAGAGGTAATTAAATTTTGCAGTGAAAGGGAAGCTTCTCCAATGGCAAGAGCATATTGTAGCTGCCGATCTCATCAGGGGAAATGCTAGGCTCCAAATTAAATGCATTTACTGTTTCATGTACCCTCACTTACAATCGTTGTAATGAATCTGGGAATTAATTGTTTGCCCATTTAAAACAAGTCCCCTCTTGCACTGTGCCCTGCTCCCCTCCTCCCAGCTCTCCGTAATTTGATATTTCAGTTAGAAAACAAATTGACATTCATTGGAAAATCAATCTTTTCATTGTTTAACTCTCATTTCTCTGGGGAATGTGTGGGAATGGAATTACATCCTCTGATATGAACCCTTCCTGAATGCCTAATTGAGGCTGGGGAGCAGGGAGGCTGCCTGCCCCCCAGGAGCCACCAGGACCCTGCACTGGCAGCGTCCGTGGTGCTGCCTAAGGAGGAGCAATCCACTCCAGAGAATAGGAGCCAGTTGCCTCGGTAATGAGCCCAATAATAGAGTCTGTCATTTATTAGCGGGGATGAAATGGAAAGTGCTTGTTGTGGCGGGGGAGACAGCAACAAAGAGTGTGAAGAACAGCCTGAAGACACACCGCCTTGTATTTATCCGGGCTGGGGAGGGGAAGAACAAACAAAATATGTCATTTTGTGTCAGTTTGAGAAGAGCTCGGCATGCTGCTGCTCCTGCCACCAGAATCCCCAGGGACAGGGCTGGCAGGTCCCCAGGGTGCCCTTACGGCCCACGCCAGCCATGCCCTTTGCAGGAGGACAGAGCAGTGCCCACCCAGGGCTTCCCTTTTTCCTTGTAAGTGGGCACTTTCCAAGCACCCCGTGCAGCTGGCCTGGCAGTGATCCTTCTGCTTCCCACGGAGACACTTGCTGCTGGAATAAACTGCTATTTTTATGGGTAACACTGGTTGTCTTTTACACTTACTGCCAGAAAATGAATAGCCACTTTTATGCAAAAAGGTTTTACTGCGATATCAGAAAGTGCTAATGAATACACAGAACCAAATTATATGGTACCCCATGAGTCAAAATGCCCGGACAGAGATTTACAGCAAAACGAGTGGCAGGCAAAGATAAAAGCCAGCAACCAAAGCGGGTCATATAATTAATATTGGGGACAATAAATTTCTGAAAAATTGAGCTGTCAGTCCCTTCCATCCGGACTCCCAGCTCCATTTCAAAGGTAAATAACTTGTAGTCCCAAGGAGTTAATGCAGCACATAAAGCACCACAGGAAAAGCAGCTTCTGCATTTGCAAGGGACAAGGTTTCCTCTCCCAGAGCATCACCTCCCGCCAGGGCACAGGCAGCAAAGGGACTCTCTGCCCACCTACCAGAGGTCCAGTATCTGAAGGGGCCTCCGAGGAAGAGAAAGAGGGACTCTCCATCGGGATCTGTAGTCTTAGGACAAGGAGTAATGGGTTCAAAATGAACCAGGGAAAATTTAGGTTAAATAGACGGGAAAAAGTCTTGACTGTGGGGGTGGTGAGGCACTGGAAAAGGTTGCCCTGAGAAGTTGCGGATGTCCCATCCCTGGAAGTGTTCAAGGCCAGGTTGGATGGGGCTTGGAGCAACCTGTTCTAGTGGAAAGTGTCCCTGCCCCTGGCAAGGGGTTGGAATGCGATGATCTTTAAGGCCCTTTCCAACCCAAACTGCTCTATGATTCTATTTCAAGGGACTGCCTGGGAGCCACCCCACAGCAACCCAGGGCACCCACTGGTATCTCTGGGAGGAACCAGCCCATATCTAGCTCCTCCTAAGGGTCCTGGAAGGCCAAGAGGGAAGATCTTTTATAGAGGTCCCCCAAAGCTGGGTGTTTAAGGTGCAATCCTGCTGCTGGCCCCCATATCCAGCCTGCTCCTCTCCCACTTCAGCCCTGCTGTGCCTTTGGCACAGGCAGCAGCGGTGGTGGTGCTGTGAAAGACAGCGTGTCACTCTCTGCAGCCCCATAATCACATTCCCTCCCTTCTCTCACATTCTCACTTAGCAACACCATATGAGCATCTTTGTCAGCCGCATATTAGGAACCATTCGTCATAAAAAATTAAGGACTATGAAAATAAAGTGACCTCTCCGAGGGCTTCAATTACACTGTAAGGTAATTGTGTCTTCCCCGAGCCTCCATCAGGGTGTTTGGGAGTCTTCAGGAACAATTTATATATTTATTACAGTTTAAGTATCCTTAGCCCTCAGCTCTTTCCAGTAATGAAAATATATAGCGCAAAACCCAGCAAATACAGACTGAACCATGTGTAAAATATGATGGCAATGGTCTCGGCCATCACAGTGTGGAGAGAAGTAGCTGTAACCCCCACCACCCCCACAGGCCTCACAGCTGCTCCCACAACACCTCCACAGAGCACCAACAGGTCGCAGGACAAGAAGAATCACAGCAATGGGTCAGGGGTTAAACCATCCAGTCTGGGATTGGTACCAGGATAAGGTAGAAAGCCTTCCCCAGGAAAAAAAAATACAGATCCATTATTGTTCTTGGCACTAAAGGTTGCTTGGAATTGGGACAGAAAGGCAAAGCAGGCTTTATTTTATTGTGGGTCATTTTGGGTTTTTCTGCAAAGCATTTTTTTGTGTGCAAACCCCTTTGCAGGGAAGGAGCAGAGAACAGCTGCAGAGGCTGGAGGCATGTTCAGCTCGTTGCACACCAGGAGTGGGGCTAGGGCTGAGGCTCTTTCTGCCTGGGGGTTTATCTGAAGCAGAGTCAGGACAGTGAGGCTTCACCTCACCTCTGAGGTGCCACAGATGGGGTGAAGGTGACCCCCTGCAGCCATGCCCCGATGCTGATGTGTTCCCAGGTGAGCTGCTGGGTCTGGCCACCACTGCTCCCTCCTTGCCTGGCACACACACCAGGGAAGGAGAAGAGATGCTGTGAAAAACAAGGTGATTTAGGTCCTCCCCCGCCAATTCCCAGCCTTGAAGGAAACTGAGCATGTTGGCAGGGAAAAGTCATCTGAAGGGCCCAGGCTTTCTTTCCCCCCTCCTTCTGTCTCCCTGGACCTGCACAACCAAAATCTGTGCTGAAGATGCAACAGAAAAAAAAGAGCCTTCTAAGATGCCACTGGAAAAAGAAAGACAAAAAGCAAAGTTTTTTTTTCTTGTCAGAAAGACACCGAGTCCTACACCTTGGGTGAGAAAGAGATGATTTAACAAGAAAAAGATGTCACTAAATCCCTGGGCTATAAATCATTCTTCTTACAGTCTTGCAGCAAAAACACTTAACAGCCGTTCTGTGCAAGTAGGAGCGCAGGAGCCGGTGTGGGGGATTGCATCTGATCCAGGATAAACGGGCAAACGGGCCCAGCCACTTGTTTTATAGTTGTAGGAGAATTACACAGCACCTGGGAAATATTTCCTGCTCCTGCTGAGTTGCAGGCTAATGTCACGAAGACGATGCAGTCGGCAATAGATGTGCCTGGAAGATTCAAGGACTGTGTGCTGGGGGCACCCTGGGAGGAGGGTGTTGCAATAAAAACCTTTTGATCACTCATGCAGGTGCCTTCATCAAGCAATTTACAATTTATTTAATTTTTTGGCAAATAAAAAGAAAGAAGAAAATAAAGTGTGCATTTAAGCAGAGATTGGTGCCAGCAGCCTCCCACACAAAGGGTTGGGATTGTGATGCTGTGGAGAAATTGTGAGGATGTGTGTGACCAGGGCAAGTGTCAGGAGAATTTCCAAAGGGTTCGGGTGGATGTATCCTGATATAGAAACCATTAAGCCAGATACAAGAGGATGCTCTATTGCCGCATTGATTTAATTGCTAAAGAAGAGGTAATTGCTTGGGGAGTAGTGCCCGTGATCCGATTATAGTCAGTAGGAGCAGAGGGCAGCCCCAGCCAGCAACAGAGCCTCTCACCGCTTCAAAAATGCTGAAATAAATCAGGGAAAATTACCAGCAAAGCTGACTGGGTGGAAAAAAACAGTAACTAAATGGCTGTGGATGGAAAGTGAAAGGGCTCTTTAAGACATGCTGTAGAAACAGTGAAAGAAACAATCTACCCAGAAGTTAGCCTGACAGCTGTTAGAAATCAGGAAACAATAGCTGGGAAACAAAAAAGGGAAAGGTGTCTGAAGAAGATGCTATGAGAAGCACAGGAAATTGGGATGAGAAGCAAAGTAATAATAAAATTTTCAGTGTTGGTATAGATGCCACTGTTCCAAGGAGGAGAATTTAAACAGAGTGAGAAAAGAGACAGCGGATCCTCCTGTGGGCAGGAAAGGCTGGCAGTCTGGAAGAGGCAGGCAGGTGTGATTGAAAGAAGGAGGGCATGCATTTATACCAGCTGAAGGTGATGGATGCTCTCTCTTCTATTTTCACCAAAGAGGCATATTTAAAACCGGCTGACCTACCTAGCTGCCTCTCTGGAGCCTGCAGCACTGGCCAGGTCACTCATGCCCAAGTTTAGTGGTTGAACCAGGCCGGGGCTGCTTTCCCCTGCCTGGAGCACACAGAAACAGATGGAAACTGAGGGGCTGTGGGCACCACCAAGGGGTGGATGGCAGTGAGTACTGCGCCCAAGCCGTGGCGATGGCACCCTGCTCCTGCCCCCTCCTCCCCATGTCCTTCGCAGGGCTGATCTCCACGGTGGTGATGAGAGGCACTGTGTGCCCACCAGTGCCTGAGGACTGGGCAAGAGGGGCCAAAAGCATCTGGGAGCTGAGAAGATCACACTAGGCTCTCAGGTGCCAATTATGGTCCTGATACGACTTGCTGGAACTGAGCTCAACTTCTGCTTCAAGGGCAACGAAGGCAGCTTCCAGGTCCTGGCTGCAACAGGCAGCATCTCCCTGGGGAAAGTCCAGCTGGTTTGGGTGAGGAGCAGCATCCCTGTCTGGAGAGATGGGCTGTTTTGGGAGCATCCCTGCCCACCCACTCTTCTCCCAGCAGTCTTGCTCATCTGAGGGAAACCACTGCTGTGGTAAGTGACTGCTCAGTATCCCACTGCCCATTCTGTCTGGCAGAGAGCACCACAGTCACCCTCTGCCCTGATATTCAGGTTCCTGTAACCATCAAAAAGCAGATCTGCTGCCTATCCCATGTGCATTTGGAGAGCTGCTGGCATGACTGAGGACATCCCCTCCTAACTGCTCAGCAGAGTCACCTCTCAGTCAGCCTCCTGTGCTTTTGGACCGGAACAACTTCATCAGGTTTTACTTTTGGTTCAATTCTTTCCATTGTGATCCCAAGGTGAACAGCCACGAGTTAATGAGTGGTCTTTGTTTTCCTGAACTCTGAATGTGCCACAGCAGCAAAGGTGCAATTATTGAGAGCTGGACATTAACCTCCATACGAGCCTGGTCTCACTGCGTTTCATTCCTTTGGTTTTATTGATCCTCTTTTCCTTACTTGTTCTTGCTTCCTCTTTTTTAAAGACTTAGAAATTAATGGGCAGCTCAAAGGAAGCACTGCTGCTGTAATGAAAAAATATAGCAGTTCAGTGCTGTAACTTTCTGGCTGTTCTCTTGGGCCCTTGTTACGTTTGTTTCCATCCGAACACCATTTCCGTACAACGGCTCCAAACAATATTGTATTAGCCTTAATTCTGACCTTGCTGCAATTTCTACCAGAAAATTGTTTCAGCTTGGAAATGGGCAGATTTGCTCTTCAGGCCAACAAAAACAAGTCTGCAAGGTTGAAAAGAAGATGTCAAAAGCAGGCACTAAAGATCACTGAAAATGATAACTGTTGTACTTGAAGCAAAAATAATATACAAAGCTTTCATCCAGCAATTTTCATCCTCAGACAGCAAAAGTGCTTTACAACAGAGTTCACTGTCAGCAGCCCTGCTTAAAAAGGTGAGCAGAAATATGGCTTTTACTTTCTTTGCTGTGTTTCTCTACCCCAAACCAGCTTGTTAACCAGGCTCAAAGGCTTTCCTGCTCACCCCAGGACATGTCAGTGTCCACTTGGCTGAGCAAAGATATTCCCAGCGATTGCACCACAGGGTTTTGCACCGGGGCCAAGGAAAGGTTTGTTCTTGCCTGATTAGCTGAATCCTCCTTTTTCCCTTTTGTCTTCCCACTGAATAAAGTGAGTTGGCTTTGATCTGAGAGGGGGTAATGCAGCTGCTTGGCTTCTGTGCCCTGTTGGCTCATCCTCGTGCTGCAGAGGTAGCTGGAGTCACCAAAACATGTCCTGTATCCCCAGGTCCTCAGCTGTGTGGCTACCAGACACTTTCCCCTTGTTTCCGAGCTGAACCTTGTGCCTATTTTAATGGAGAGGTTTCCTCAGCTGCTGGAAGTGGGCGGATTTTTCCCGATGCCACCCTGACACTTACCCACTGGTTTTCCTCATACCTGCTTACTTCTGCAAAGAATCTGGTGCACCAGAAATGCTGCTGAAATAGCTGCAGAGGGGTTTTTATTTAACTCTGAGAGCTAGCCAAGGGGCAAGAGGTTGCACCTTTGGCTGGGCTCATGCTGGGCTTCCCTTCTGCACCTCCTCTCTGCTGTAGAAATGCTGGCATCGCAGGGTTTGCTGCCGAGTAAAGCTCGGCAAGGAAATCATTCCTGCAGGAAGTTTAATTGCAGCCATTAAGCCTTTAATCTAACGGTGGTGTGCATCTCTAAATGGCGATGCCATCGCTGAAATACAGGCACACAGCCACATTCCTGCTCACCGCTGCCTTAGCATTGTGTTTACAGCTATTTTTAGTGACCCAGAAGCAGGTAGCTCCACACTTACTTGGCCAGAAAATTAATTTTAAAAAAAATAAATAAAACACACACAGAGAAGCAAACCTACCTATCCTCGGAAAATATCCTCCCCCAGCTCCGAGCACTGCTTGCAGCTGGCTGTGTCTGGGGGCTTCTGCTGCTGAGGCCTCGTGGCCTGACCCCACCTGGGACACCAAGACCCCCACCCTGCTGGCTCAGCCCCCTTCCTGCCACTCCACAAGGCACACAGGATGAGCAGGGGAGAGAGAAGAGCCCATCAGGCCTCTGCTCTCCCTCATCACTGCAGCCCAGCCCAGCCTGACTCACCTGCTCCCCTTCTGTGCTTGTGACCCCAACCTCTCCTTGCTGTCCTGCCATCCTCCCTGTGGTCCCACCAACATGCTCATGGATGCTCCCATTGATCCTAGAGCTCAGGATGAACACATGCTCCAGACCTGAACATTAAAGTGATGCATTGTGAGGTGCTAAAAAAAGAGGAGCAGTGTGACCCACCGGGGGAGGGCTTGGGAAGGAGATGCTGGTGACCAGCATGGGCTTGTTCACCAGTGGAGGCTGATGCCAGAACTGCACTGCAAGTCCCTTCCTCTGGCTCCCTGAGGTCTTCATCCACAAGGAAAAGCCCAGGAGATCCCAGCAGAGCCCTTTGGAGATATGTGACAGGAATGGAGCTTCCCCAAGGGGAAGAGGCTGTCAGAGACACAGTGGCTTCCCAGCCCACCTTACAACCAGGGCTCAGGGTTCTCATCTGTGAGGCAGAAAGAGCTTTGGTTTTTGTCCAGCCACATCTAAATGAGCAGTCCTGTGAGAAAACAGTTGCTTAAAACTTTTAGACAAACACGGACAAAGTGGGATACCCCCCCAAAAGGCTGCTTTAAATAGAGATTTCATTTCACCTGGATGTCTTATTGCAGTAGAATCATATCTGCAAGTTTCAGGGCTGCCTGGGAAATCTTGCTGCCTCACCAGGGAAAAGGATATTTAAAAAGGATTAAATCTGACAGTCTTATACTAAAAGTGGATTTTTAAGACATAAGCAAAGATTCAAGATGGAAAGGTTAGTGGGCTGTTGAAAATGCATCTGCATTTAAGCTAATAAAATTTAATTTCTAGTTGGTTATTAACAGACTGGATGTGATGAGCTGTGTGGCTGCTGGGCTCTGGTACTGATGAAGGTGCTGTGGCAGTGATGGGAAGAGAGAGGAGTCAGAACTCCCCTTCCAGCACAGACTCCCTCCCAGTCTCCCCAGATGCTGTGGAGGTCCTGGGAGGGCAGAAGAGCATCACAGGGCAACAACAACAGCAGGCTTGTGAAAGCAGGCACAAGGAAGTGTGCGTTGGTATTTCAAGACCCCATCAGCAAGAAAAGTTTCGACCCAAATTTAAAGCATATTAGGCAACAAAGAGCCCACTTCTCCTTCCAGATGGGAGGTCTCATCACCCTTCCCCTCATCCCATGGGGAGAACCCGTGCATCCATTAGTGCTTGGCTCACCCTACAGCAATGAAGTAATTCAAATCAATCAAACACATCTTCTCCTTGGCCATTAAGGCTTGCTCCAATTAGCTTCAGCTTTAAAATAGAGCAAGTAAGATATAAATTCTGTTTCACAAAGCTCCCACCTATATTTCTCCCCAAATGTTGAAATGACACTTCTGCCCACTGAAAATAGGACCTTGGAAAAGACTCTCTGGATAGTTCATTTGCTGGAAAATAGAATTGACAGCCCAATTAATCTCACAGCCTGTGACTTTTAAACCAGGGCTGTCAGTGTAGGCGCTCTGGGATGAGAACAGGAGAGGCTGGATAAATATCACAAGATGCTGCTGTCCCAGAGATATCCAGCCTCTCCCTGGAGCCTGGCACTGTGCCTGCTCTGCCCACGGTCTGTGTGGCTGCCCAGACACCCAAGGGCTGCCCTGGGCTCACACCTGGATCTGTGTCCCTCTGTGCACATGGAGCTGGCTGGTGGGACAGGGACCATTGTCCCCAACCCAAATCAGCACCAAACTTGCCTGGCACAGTGCAGACCCAGCAAGCTGAGCTGAGTTCTGCTGTGCCGTAGAGGCACCACAGAGCCAACAATTCCATCAGTCAAAGCTAGTGGCCCACACAGGGGACCCAGAGCCCAGAGCCAGCACAGAAAGAGCTCCAGAAAGGAAATGCTTTGCTTCCCATTTTCCTTTACAACTAAGGATCCCACTGAGCTCCTTACAGCTCCTCTGTCAGCAGCAAACACAAACACCCTTGGTAAATAACTGGACACGTGCTTGGGGAAGGGCTTCCACTGCCAGATGGCTCAGACTCACCAAACAAGTCCCCCAAGCCACCGGCCATGGCAGCTCAGCTCTCCGGGGCCAGGGCTCTGCCACGGCCTGGTGTGGATTTAGGGGCACAGCTGACACCACTGTGCCTGGCACCACACCAGCCACACTTAAGGGATGTGGGCAGAGGAAGGCAGTGATGGCTGTGGCTGTGACCTTACTGGGAACAAGCCATCCCTTCAGCTCCCACACAAATTATAGGATCAGCCTGGTAGCCCATTTAGAGCATTAAGTACCTAGTTCCTTGTATTGCTTTTGTTAACCTTATTACTATTTATTATTTTCATCATCATGACCTTCTCTACAGGTACAGAAGCACCTCAGGCTGTCAGGTTCTGCTGTGGCAACAGCTCAAATCCTCCTTGACTCCTGAACGGAATCCTTGCCATGAAAAAGGCATCTACCTGGTGCCACTTACCTCAGCTCCATCTCTGTGTGCCAGAGGAAACAGCAGCACTTTCCTGCTGTTTTGTTCTTGCTGCTATCTCCTGATCTGCAGATTGAATACATCACACTGTCATCACCTACCCTTGATCTCGAGGCAGGATCAATGGGATTAAATTCCAAGTTTCCTTATAACCTTTCTTCCAAGAGCTGACTTGAATAACACACCGTGATGCCCCTCAGCATCCCATGCTGCACCCCGGCAGCCACAAGTGTCCCCTTGCATCCCTCCCTGGCAGCAGTTTCCAGGCTGAAAGTTGTCCCAGGAGGACAGGATGGTCCAAAACTCGATGGCACAAATGCTGCTGAGGTATGACTGCTGTGACCCAAGCCATGACAAGTGCCACTGAGAGCCTGGAAATCACTTGTGCCCCATTGTGCCTCTTGTCCCCCATTCCTGCCTGTTTCTAAATTTGCCAGGAAAGGGAGCAGCTCATTCCAATGCAGACTGAAAATTCCCCCACACCACAGACCAGTGAGCCCCCTGTACTGTCCCCAACACGCAGGAAAATTGCATTTCAACCCTGCACTAACACAGAGCAGCTGTGCACACTCACCAACACTGAGTTCCTTTATAAAAACACACTTTTGCTCTGCTCTAATTGCTCCAAATGAAGCAATTGCATTATGCTCCCTCCCAGTCATTGTCCCTCGCCAGCAGACGCTCTCCACCAGCTCCCAAAGTTTGCCCTCAACACGGATTAGATCTGAGTGCCCAGGAGGTGGAACAGCTTCTGCCCTGCCTGTCATACCTTGCTGGGCAGTATGGGTACAAACAGGCTCTCATAGTTTTCCCAAACTCCTGATGCAGGCTGGAGTCAGGGGCTAGGCACTGACCAGGCTGGGCAGAGATCCTCTTCCAGCCTCACCAAGGGGTTAATTTAGGGAAGAGAGAGACCAGCAGACCTTCTCTGTTAAGCAGGGGTGCAGCCACACTACTTTGCTCGATCTCAGCTCCTAACCAGGGCTTTGGGTGCTGTTTCTGTGTCCTGAGGTTCAGCCTGGCTCTGCTCCCATCCCAGCAGGTTCCCAGGTACCCAGGGGATACCTGGAGGCTTGCAAGCTCCAGGCAGCAAGGTGTCACTTAGGGAAAAGAGCAGAATAGATGTTCTCACAGAGCTGGCATACTAAAATATGATACAAGCTAGGCCATAACTCAGCTGACCTTGCATTTCACATCATTTCTAATAACATCTGTCATTAATAAATAGCCTGTCACTTCCCTCTGCTCTTGGGCTGCTGCTGCAGAGCACAGGGTGTCCCTCCTTCAGGTATTTCCCCCTGGGAGGTGTTCCCTCCTGCCATCATTTTCCCATTCAGCAGCCAGCAAGGGACAAAGGACCAAAGGGACTGGAGCCCCTCTGCTTTGGGATGGCACTGCTGGCGTGATGGCTTGGAAAGGTCAGGGTGTGGCTCAGGGCTGGTCGTTCTCCTGCTCACCCCCTGCCCCAGCTCCCGTGCACACACACACACACACTCCTGCCTGCCACAGGAATTGCCCATTGCCATGGAAACCGTGGTGACATCAGGCTAACGTTATTCCAATGACTAATTGTTTTATGAACGGGGAGCCGAATTACTGGAACAAAGGCCCCAGAGATCTGTATTTAATATCCAAGCAGATGCCAAAAGGTGTCCCTCACCTGCAGGGATGCCAGGCAGGACTGCCCAAGGACAGCTGGGGACCCTTGCCTAGGCTTGGACGTGTGGCACAGAGGGGCTCTTTGGGCTGCAGCCCACTTATACTTTGAATCCTAATTTTCTGTGCTTCTTGAGAGCTGTTTTGTACCTGTTTAAGCTGCCTGGGTAGTGCCTAGGCTCTATTTCAGGTGTACTCCTGTTCTTCCTTCTCACAGGGAACTGTGGTACCTGCTGCTGCTGACAGCAGACTGCCTGGCCTTTTTTGTCTCTTCTTTTTCTCCTTCCATGCCTTTTTCCTTCCCTGTGGCTCTTTGGAGCTGAAGGTGCATAGGATAAGGATCCTATCATCCCAGAAAGTGCAGTTTTCCAGCACACTGCTTCGTGCTGCCCCTACGGCCATTCCTGTCTCTGGCTACACAATTGGAAGCTGCACCCACGGCAAGTGCCTGCTTGTCCCTGTCCTTTACGGGAACTGCTTCTTATGCTCCTACTCCAAGAACCCTTCCCAGCTTTCACACCCACTGCTGTGCCCAGAACCCCTTCAGGCAGGGCAGCTGTGCCTGAGCAGCTCAGAAAAGGAACAACAACCTCGCAGTGCACTCCAGGGCTTGCATCCATGAAGGCTCCCCAAAGATCAAGAAATGGCTCAATTTCAATGGCAAGACTGAAAGCTGATGCATCACTTGCCCTGCCCACTCCTAATGCTCAAGGATGGTGCAAGAACCATTGCTGCCTCTGGCAGAATCAGAGAATGGTGGCAGAGACACCTTATCGCTGGTTGCTCCAAGCCCCATCCAACCTGGCTTGGAACACTCCAGGGATGGGTCATCCACAGCTTCTCTGGGTAACCTGTGCCAGGGCCTCTCCACCCCCAGTGTGAACAATTTTTCCCTAATAAACATGCTCTCTTTCAGTTGGAAGCCATTCCCTCATCAAATGTCCCTCTCCCTCTTTTTTATAAAGCCCCTTTCCAGTACTGGAAACATGCTATAAGCCTGAACAACCTCCAGGGAAGTCAGATATCCTACAGCACAGCCAGTGTCTGGGCTGGGGGATGCTGCTTATCCCATCAGTACTTCATTTCAGAGAATTCATCAGACTTCAGAACAAGTCTAAAAAAACTCTAGGAAGAAGGTGCTTTGCCACAAGAGCTGATGTGAGAGGCACTCAGGGGTTGGCTGTTCAAATATTTTGTTTTGAAATAACAAACACCATTAAAAGGCTCCAGTCAGAGACAACACCCAGGACAGGAGAGTGAAGCTCCTGCTCTCAGCAGACAGCTGTGGGTGCAGGGCTCACACTTGTGGACTGCTTTTCTCTGAATCTGCTGGATCCTGGAGCCATCTGATTAAAAAGAAGAAAAAAACAAAAACCAACCAGGCCGTCTCTGCATGTTTATTCGTTTAAATATTTTAAATCCCTTCCTTAAGGATATGTGATAGCTTATTGCATCAGCAATTTATTACTCCCGGCTCCCTACCGCATCCTAACTGTTTATGGCTCTGCGTTATTTACTGCCTGACACCGAAATAAGAAACATGATGAAAATGTGTGGAGGAGTTATTCGGGCGCCCCAGATGCAGCGCAGAGGCGCTGGCACAGCCGTGATGCACCCAACCCTCTGTGCCCAGCCTGCAGCGGTGCCTCTCTCCCTCCTCCCTCCCTGCAGCCCCCTCGCTGTGCCGCATCCTCCTCCAAGCCCTCCGGGATGCCGGAGCGGGCGCTGACTGAGCATCATCACCTTAATGAGTGGCAGACACTGACTTCACCCCTGTGCCGCTCTATTCTTCGTTAATTACAGCAGCAGGCAGCGCCAAGGCTGAGCCATTTGTCCCTGTGCCATTTGTCCCTGTGCCCGAGCCCCCGGTGACACCGAGCCACGGGGAGGGCAGGTGGTGCGGCAGCACCCGGGAATTAGCCCAGCGCGTTCTCACAGGACTCCGCGGCCACATTTAGCACAGCAGCCCTACTCAGAGATCCCCATCCATCACGAAATGTCAGGCCCTCCTACAGGGATAAGTTAAGAACAGACCGGCCTCTTTTTTTCCCCATTGGCAGACAAAAAAATTAGTATTTTTCTTTTTTTTTTTTCCTTCTAGACACAAAAGTGCACTTTCCCGTGCTGGACAGACACACGGCTTTCCCCGTGGGCTGCCAGGAGCTCTGGCTGCAGCCCGGGCGGCCACAGCATCAGCTCTTGCTCATTAACAGGCTCATTTAGGCAGCCGTCCCCCGCAGCGCCCATTAACACACATGAGAGAGTGCCCGGAGGTGAGAGCTTCACTAATCAAATGTGCTATTAAGATCCTAATCCATTTCATTAGCCCATTTCATTTGACACTCAGTGAGGCTCAGAGATGCTCTGTGTACGGGGCTGAAGGCACACGGCCTGTCCTGTGGAAAAATAATCCTTTTTATTAGACCCGTAATTCCCTTTTATCTTGTATTAGTTTGTTTCTCGAGCTGAAGGGCGCCTGGGATGTGCAGCTCTGGCAGAGATGCTGGGGATTTTCCCTTCATGTGTGAATGTGTCTCCACATCGGGTGTAATACTGGGAGGGATCAGGGCAGCAGCAATATCCAAAAATAAAATTAAAAAAAAAAAACCTGGAAACCAGGCTACCTGATTATTTGATTACATATTACCGGACTGTATTTTGGGGATGTTATCTAGATGACCCTTCACCGAATATTCTGGAGAGTGAAATTATTAAAAACTTCAGGTCCATCTGAAATAATTTCTAATTTCTCTCTTCCTTTGAATGTCAGCCGCGTGAGGTCTCCAAGTTCAGCAGAGGGGTGGGATGAGGAGTGAAATACAGATTGTTCAGGAGGCTGACGAGGCAGCGAGCTGAGCCTGCAGGTGTGTGCCAGGCAGAGAGGCTGCCACTGCCTAATTCTCTGCACAGATCCCGTGTCTCCTCTTCAAAACAATGAACATGATGCTGCGTGACTGCCTGGGAGCTCCACATGACCGAGGGGATTTTGTGCATGGGGAGAGGTCCTCAGTTATCAGATAAGTGGGTCTTCCTTATCAAATAAGCATTCCTAAATATATGTACTTCCCACAGGAAAAAGCACTTTGAACGGCATTAAAACTTCATACTATTAAAGAAATATTTTATGAAACAATAACTTTGTGGATATAATATTCATCTCGAGGAGTAGGTTGTGGGAGTTCTTCAGAAATATCTGAGGAAGATGCTTCCATATCACTGAAATGTTCCCACGGAGCAAAGCTGAAATGTTCCAGCTGAAGGATAAGCAAGCTCCTACCTGATTGTAGTCTTCTGCCTGGAGTCCCAAGGGTTCTTTGGGAGCAGCCCCACATGCCAGCAAGCCTTCCAGGCCATGCACTGGCACCAAAACCTCCCTGAGCTCACCCCAGATTGCTGCCACTGCTCCCTGGCAGGAGAGAGGAAATGGGGATGGCATCCAGGCTGGGTGGCAGCTTCTTCCTGGCTGGCCCAGGCTGATTGGGCATGAAGCAAGTTAATGCACCCCTGGAGCAGCCTGCACCATCCTCCCCAGCAGCACACACCTTGGTTCCCATCCTCAAGCAACATGGGAGAGGACAGGGGGTACAGCCTGGTGACATCTGCCTCACATTTTCTCTCTGGGGTTGCTCCTTGTGATGGGTAAACAAGGACAGGCCCTGTCCCCACAGCCAGAGGTGGCAGTGCAAGGGATGAGTGGCAGCCATAGCATCTCTTACAACAGGACTCTTAGGAGGACATGGGCCCTTTTGATAATTTATTAGCATACAGAGTCCCTGCAGCCAAAACAGCAAGTCCCTGTTCCTTGCTCTGTTCTAACCCACTTTTTCAGGACAATTTCTGAGCAAACGATGGAAAAAAAATACTTTAAAAAGCATCTTTACTCTTAGAAATTCAATGCCATCTGCTCCCTCAGCATTGCCCAGGGCATTCGCCTCCTCCTGAGCAGCCAGTGGAGGGAAGCTGGCTCCCACCTGTGCCCACCCCCAGGCTGCCACAGGCACTGCTGTGCTCTGTAGGGTCCCTGGCACAAAAACAGAGCTCAAAGCCTTGTACCACATTCCTGTGCTTGGGAAAATGGTGCTGAGAGAGAGGGAAATGCACAGCACTGCTGGTGGGCAGGGAGCTGCCAGGGGCTCCAGACCCACCAGTGCTGCCCTAGGCAGTGAAGCCAGGGCTAAGTGCAGATCTGGTCAGGGCTCGTGTGTGAGAGCAGAAGCAACGCAGGATGTAGGCAGCAGTGCTGGGCTGCAGCTTGAACAGGGGGAATGTCCCTGAAGACCCTCAGTGCAGGTTCAGCACGGCCTGCATTAAATACTCACAGCTGACTGTGTTCAGCACTGCCAGGGCAGCACCGGGAAACTTCTGCCCTGGGTTCTCCCTTCAGATATATGGGGAGAGAGATGTTTTATTAAAAAGCACCATCATCTCCAAAGAAAATTAAGCAGAGGCAAGCGAGAAACCCCTGCTGTGGCACCATAAATCACTCCCATCCCTATCCCCGCCGGCCGCAGATGCTGGAGCGCAGCCGTGGCTGGTGAGCAGTGGTGTGCTCTTGCAGAAGGTGTGTTCTCCAACCCCCTTAGGGCTGCCATCTTCTCCCTGGGAAGCTTCATAGCCTGGTGAGCCCATCCCTGTCCCCACTGCAGGTCCCAGGGGTGCAGCAGGGCAGTGCATCCCTGGCTGGCTGTTCCCACAGGACCCTCACAGGGTCACCCCCTACCCGTCCTGCAGCCCTCCCTTTCCCCGCAGCACCGGCAGCCCAAATCATGGCATTTGCCTTCCCACCACAACACAAGCCTGTGTTCATCCCGTGCCGTCCCCGTGCCCAGACCCCAAGTGTGTCAATGAAAAGCTCTTCTTGACTTAGCAATATGAATTACAGCGTGATGTAAGGGCCTATTAAAGGCTGATTTCTAGAACAAATGCTGCCCCCGTGGCTAATCAGCAGAATATTTCCTTCATTGAGAGACAAAATTAATATTGCTGTTTGGCAGATGCAATGATGCCAAGCAAATAACTTGCAATCGAGCTTTATTGTTATGGTGCCTTTGTATGCTGGCCTTGGCCTCGAGAGGGTAGCAACAAAAATGGGAGAATACAAATGGAAACCTCTACAAGCCTGAAATAAATGCATGCCCTGAAACCGCAGGGAACCAGGGACTAATAGGAGACATCAGCATGCACAGCACTGGTTGGGCACGCTGCCCTGTCCCCTGTGGTGGCACCCAGCAGGCAAGAAGGCAGGCACACAGCCTTGGCCAGGACATCTGCCCCAGCCCCGAGGCAGGGGAGACCTAACTAGGGGCTTTAGAGCGTATTTTCATTTTTAAAAGGGGTTTGGGAAGCGAGAAGACACTATGTCAACACCATGAAAGCTGGCATTAATCAAGGGTGATAGCATGGTCTCCTTGGCAGTGGTTAGCATAAAAAATACATATTAGCATTTTTAATATTAATCAGTATAAACAAGAAAGATACTTCTATAAAAATTAATTAGAAAGCTCCATTACTTAGAGGACACTAATGAATTAATATGACATCTCAGGGCTGCGGAGCATCCATTCAAAGTGAACCTCCTCAGGCTCTCAGACTCGTGGCTCACCCACACCTCACACCACAAGTCAAGGCTCATTTGCTCGGATCAGGGGCTAATCCTGCCCCAGGAGTCACAGAGCACCTTGTGCCAGCCACAGGATGAACTGTGCTTCAGAGCCCATGGTCAGTCTAAGGCTTCTTTCCACTCCCTGCTGAGCCTGTAGCAGGAGTGGACTTTTTATGACATTAATGGTGCAGCCTGGATAAGCCAAGTGATTCCAGGGTCTGACGCTGTTGAGGGATGGGGCTGAGCCAGTGCAAGAGGCAGTGATTCCCATGCTGACAGAAAACACACAGGCTTTTACCTGCCTTTCACCCCTCCCTGCCCAGGAGGCCACAGCAGCAGGAGATGGGGGGCTGGGGGACCAACCAGCTCCCACACCACATCACACCATGGCCAATCTGGCTCAACAGATTCATGTAGGAGTACCCCAAGAAAACCTCTGCCCCCTGCCTTTCCATAGCCAGACCCCTCATGCCCTATGTGCTCCTGGGACCTGGCCATCAGCACAGCCCTGGCACCCACTGGCCCATGGCCCAGGTAAGCTGCAAGTCCCATGTGGAGGACGAGAGGCTGGTAGGATAAAGCAAAATTCTCTACTTGCCCCCACCAAGTGCTGAGATTTTGCCAGCTGAGCAGTTGGACTGGCAGAATAAACCAGCTTTTTACCTTGGATTTGTATTTGTGACATAAAGGGTATTGGGTGGCTCCTGCAAGACAAGCCCAAGGGCCGGCACAGCCCTGCTGTGCCAGCTCATCCCCCACATCCCACTCCCTGCTGGCTCCCTCCGGTCGTGCTCCACTGAGCCATGAGGTCTTTCCAAAGGATTCGCAGCTCTGCTCCCTCCAGAGCAGCTGTGGGCTGCTGCAAGGCAGAGGCGCCTTGTGAAACATCCAGGCTGATTTAATAAGGTCAGATGGGAGAAGAAGAGCATTAGCAGGGGCTGAGAGCCTGCTTTGACTCTACCCCAGTAAATCCCTTGTTTGCTTGTCTCTGAGGCAGGCAGCCACGCTCAAATATTTCTTAGCTGTACTTCATGCTAAATTAAAGCGGGAGCCACCAAGAGAGCTCGGCTTCTTCCTGGTCCCACTGCCCTCCAAGCCCAGGCTGGTTGGGGAGCCATGCCTGTCCCCCTCTTCCTGCTGACCCTCGCAGTGCCCAGGGAATCACAAGGGGTAGCTTTCCCCAGCTGCTTGCATTTCCTTTGCTCTGGTTCTCTGTCGAGATTGACCTCCACAAGGAGTATTTCTGGGTGAGTAGATGGCTCTCCAGCCCTTCAGAAGGAAGCAAACCAGCAGGATTGGATGCAGACCCTAAAATTCACACTGGGAAATAAGGTGGCACAGGTGACAGTGAAGGTACCTGCCATTGACAGCTCCTTGGCTTAGTGGGACACAGCCACTCATCGCTGGCAGAACCATTTGGATGCACAAATCCCATCGGAGACAGAAGCTGGGGCTGGGATAGGTATCCCCAGCCTGGAGCTTTCATGGGAGACTGGATGCTCACACAAGGGTGCACACCTTTGTTTTCCCTGCCTCCCATTTCAGAGCAGCAGGGGAACAAAACCCTTCAGGGATAGGAATAGGGATCAGGCCATGGCCCATGGAGGGGCTGGAAGGACAAGAATCTTCCCAGCCTAGAGGTGAGACACTGGCCACCAGGGCTGAAGCTGAGCCGAGGAGCAGAAGCACTGTCAGACTGCACCATATGAGCTGTTGGCTCCAGGAGGCGAAGCGTGAGGGTGAAAGACCTGAGGCTCTCGCTGGAAGAGGCTGAGGGTCAGAGGAGAGGGAGCTGAACCATCAGGCATGTGTTAACTCCCACTGAGCTGCACCACGCTGCCACACACACACGCTCACACCAACTGCTAGCAGCTCATCCTCCAGCAGGAGCTGGTGGAGGAATCCCACAGGGAACCCAAAACACTCCAGGCTGGAAATCACTACTCACAGCAGCTCTTATTTTTAAACATAGGTTGCAGCCCTCATTTACCAGCAGGCACAACATTGTCAGGAGTGGTGACTGCGGATGCCGAGCTTGCCTTTCGCAAAGTGAACCTCCTGTTTTGACTGCACACTAAATGATGCTCAGTTATTTGGGGAGGAATATTTCCAGCTACACAGTGTGAGCCAGAGTTATCAGCCAATTAAGTATTTATGGCCAATTCCATTTTCCTAGCAAGATACTTGGAAAGCAAGCACCAGTTACATCAGAGCAATGGGTTAAACTGAGCTCTTCTACAAAGGCCTCCATGCTGGCATACCAGAGCCTGCACACACACAAGGCCTGCAAAAACTTCTCTTAAGGCTCTGCTTGAAAACAATCCATCACCAGAGTGTGTTTTAAACACTGCAGCAGTAACTCAGCCTGTCAGCAAAGCATCAGCAGAGCATGAAGCAAAAGGCCAGGTGCTCCCAGCCCCACAAGGAGGGTTAGCTGTGATGGGGGCTTCACGTGGACAGGCTGTGCTGTCAGCTGTCACCAGGTGAACATCTGGGACAGCTCTTCACTGCCTGATCCTTGCCAGGTGGATCTGACAACCATGTGCAGCAACTGTGACAGGTACTGATTTAATCCTGGTTTCCTGCTTTTCCAGCACGGGCCTCTAATACGCTCCTCTCTTTCCTAGCATCACTTAGCTCCAAACTGGATCCAAACGCAAACTACACCCTTCAGGATGCACAAAAGCAGAAACAAAAAAAAGCAGAAACCAACCCAAACCCTGCTGCCTAGATGTTTGGACAGCATCACCACTAGCCTTCCCCCACAACTCAAGTTCAACAAGTTGCACACAGTGTGACACTCTCTTAGCTTCCCCAGCTGATACCCACCCACCCTTCTCTGGTCAACTCCATCAACAATTTTAGGGCAGATTCCTGCTTTCACAAGCATACATACAACCAGCACGGTGGTATGGCAAAGGGCAAACCTGTTAAGAGCTTGTTTTTGTTTTCAGGCTGTAGTAGGTTGTTTACAACACTCTCCAATTTCTGTGAAGTTATGCTTAACATTTACAGAGCATGCAGGAGCCCATGGATGGCAAGTACCACTTGACTCACCCTCCTCCTGTCACAGCATCTGCCACACACCAGCCAGTCTCTTGGATGCTGCTTGTCATAGATCTCCAGGGCAGCCATTCCCCCTTCTGCAACATCCTCAGCTGCTGACACGGGGCCAGGCCCCAGTGACCAAGAGGGTCATTGCAGCCTTGAAAACTGCTGGGCTGTGATGGTGGGTGAGAGAAGTCAGCCTAAACAAGGAAAGGAAAATACTTCAAATGCCACACTAACAGTGTGAGGTCACAAACATCTATTTGATCTTAAGTTATACCACATTAAATGCAACTATGGTCACTCAGTTCACTTTCCTGCCCTCACTGCAGCTGGTGTTAATCCAGGGATATTTTCTTAGTCTTTTATGTGGTGTTTATCATTTAGCATCTTCCAGCACAAGTGGAGAGACGGCTGATGGTTCACCAAGCCCACAAGGACGGGAAAGATGTATTCCAGATGCATTGATATGCCTCAAAAGTTGTGACCAGTCACCAAGGCAAGACCACAGCTCAGCCCCTGTGTGTCCAGCTCCTGGGGAGGTGCTGTGACTTTTAAAAGGAAAACCCTCCAAAACTTGGTGCTAGAGAGCACCAAGCCCTTATAGCATCTCCTGCTTTGTGCACAGAGAAGAGAGGCAAAGGAAAGAGAATGCTGCAAGTATTGTATTTAAAACCACTGCCAGCTCAGAACACACCGCTGACCTTCAACATGGACCACAGAGTAGCTGTTCTGGTTTAAGCTAATTGGTACCTGAAACAAAAGACAGTGCAAAACTGGTGCTAGGAAATAAAAACAGTACTTACCTACGCTCTTAGCACGAGGTGCCTGCCGTGCGTGACGCCAGCACAGCATCCCAGGTGGAAAGGTGAACTTGTCAGCTCCCTCAGCTGCAGCCCCTCTTGATGGACATTCCAGGACAAGCAGCTCCAGCTCCAGCCCACTGGCTCTCCTGACAGCTCCCGTGTGGCCACTTCAGCAGGGTGACTCGTGCCGTGCAGCTGTCTGCGAGTCACTGTGAGCACTTCTGTGCGCCACACACATTATACAGACACACTGAGCACTGCCATTCCCGACATTGCACCAGAGAAAAAAACACTTCCTCAGGGTCAAGCAGGGGCAAGGTGCTGCCAGTTGCAGTCTCTGCAGAAGGGGGCCCTTGGCTGAACACTGAAGCACAGGGCACTAAGTGTGTGTGGTGACAAAGGGCTGATCCCAGGAAATGAGTCATTCCCTAAGTGACTCCTGTCAGTTTAAGTGCACAGCAGGATAATACATCCTGGCATCCACCACTGAGCCAGCCCTGACGAGCCACAGCAAGGCAAGAGCTAGACCTGCACTTGAATCTGAAGGCTCTTGCCATGCTCAAGAATATTTGCCCACTCTTCTCTGCCAAATATCCCAGGAGAAGAAAAGATCTTTTGAGGGCAATATTTTAAACCTAAATGTGATGCAGTATGAAAATTTCCTTGTATAAAAGCTAAAGGAGGATATAAAATGCTCAAAGAGACTGGTGCTGCCACTCTTGTTAGTTCTGGAATATACTTCTTTGCTCCCATTCATGAATAATTTTCTGTGAAACCTGTCTGAATGAGTCCTCTTGTGCATTAAAATGTCAGCACTCCTGGAGCCAACACCTGCCCAAAGTTGTACCAGCCTGAAACAAACACCCTGCACCTACAGAGATGGTTTGCAAAGCAGAGTGATGTGGATTGCTTTTTAAGGCCATGGAGATTCTTCCAGAAGAAGCAACCGGGGGCCACCTGCCCCAGACGTGGATCTTATCAGTCCCACCAGGTTTTTCTGCTCCAGGACTGTGTGTCACTCCCAGTGCCAGCTGCCAGCAGGCACACTGGTTGTGACTGACAGCCTTGGACAACACACACAGACACCCTGCTCCCAGGGGCTGCTCTCCCAGATGGAGGAAATCCCACTGCTCACAGCAATTCACAAATGAAAAGCAGACTGGTTTCCTTAAATATTATTTATTCCTCAAAGTGTACAACTAGAATATAAAAATATTCCTTAGTGAAAGTAAACCAGAAAAGGGTAGGAAATGACAGCCAAAGGAAAAGCATTTCACTGTTCCAAGGGAAGAAGCCTTCAGAGACAGAGCTTGGAGACTCCTTGAGCTTGGAAGTTAATGTCGTATTTCTGTATCACAGAAACTTCCTATAGCAGGTCCATAAGTTATCTACCTCATTGTGACTCATAACCTGATGGAATGGGTTTCTAGTTTGTTCTCTTTGAGAACCCAATTACTTCAAGTGCATCACACCAGTAAATGAAATCAGTGCAGTGCTTTATTTATTATTAGGCATTTGTTTTTCTTTATTGCGACTACATTACAGCTGCCACAAATACTCCAAGCAGCTGAATTAAAACAACACACTTTCTTGAATATTTCCAATCTCTCTAAGCCTTGGTATTTTTCATGTTCTTCAATACTTGGATTTTTCTGAATAATGAACTCTTCCAATTGCTGGAAAATATTGAATGCAATTAGTACTTCAATGCACAGTCTCAGTGTATGCTGTGCCTAGCAGCTGAGCGCTGTAGAAGAGCCCAGTGCTTGGCAGAAGAACTAGAAATCCAGAAGATAAAAGGGAGATTTATGCACACTCCCACCAAGGCCTAATGTAGAATTTAATTGGCAAGGTTAGCAATAAAGGGGCTGCAGAGAGAGCACCGAGGTTATGGCCCCAGTACAACTCACAAAGCAGTAACGAGTTATGATTCCCAGGCTAAAGAATTAGAAATTACATTTAGTTCCTCAGCTCACACTCCCCCATGTCAGGCTGCACAACATGATCAAGCCACTCTATTCCTTTGCTCCTCTCAGTCCAGTTTTATCTCTTCAAGGGGAGATACAAATCACTCCCTCCAATCCTTCTGCAATTTCATCCAGCCTCTGCCGGCACTCCTCCCGCAGCTGCTCCAGCTCTCTCTGCAGGCTGGCCTCTCTCATCTGCAGTTCTCTGATCACCTCTGTAGCACTGACAGCTGAAACAGGCTCCTTGGATACCTGAGGCTGACCAAAGCCCGTTTTGCTGGCAGGATGTTTGTTTCGCAGCACCAGCCTGCACAAACCGTGCATTTTATTTCTCTTTGGAGCATGAATGGATGCAAGACCTCGCAGTTTCACTTCAACGCTTTCCTGTATCTTTCTAGCAGTGGCACAGAACCCCTCCTTCTGTAGTTCTCCTCTTGCTGCCACCTGTAGAGGGATGAAAAAGAACAGGAAGGGAGGAGTATAGTACATTTCTGTGAAAAAAACCCACACCCCCCCTGCCAAGAAACAACACAAAACATCATGTTCAGACTAGGACGTACCAAAAAGAAGAGCCAACTGCAAGTGTGAGCTAAAGTGTGTGGCAGTGAAAACTGAATTAAGTTAACATGTGCTTTCACTCAGGCAGCAGCCTCAGTAACCAGAAAGCTGCCTGTAGTCATTTGTTTGCAGATTCACAGTCTAGCAGCCCCTCCAGTGATGACTTACTGACAAGGCCTCTGCGTGCTTCCCTTATTACTGGGGAGTGGGTGGTTTGGCTTCAGAGCAAATCACACGCAGCAAAAAGGGACACCCAGCAGAGTGACCTTCATCCCTGTCGTGCTTTAAGCCACCAAGTTGTCATAACAGATTAATTGCCTCGTGAATAACAGCATTATTTCGGTTTGCAAATGCTTTCTGCACTTGGCAATGCTGAAAAGTAGGGGTGACAACTGTAAGCTAGCAATTCTTTAATTCTCAATTCTCATTATGGGGTAACAATTAGGAAAAGGAAAATAATGGAGCAGAGACAAAAGACGTAGAGGCCAAGACCAAAATGAGTACCATGCAGCACACTTTCACTGAAGACAGGCCCCAATAAAATAAAAGCTTTTCTTGTGACAGCATCACAGTCTGGATGATAAAAGCAATTGTATTTACTGGGATTTCTCCAAAGCATTTGATTTAATGTTCTCTAACAATTTGATTTGAAGAACTTGCAAGATGGTAATTGCCTAGCCAATTTTACTAGTGGATTAAACATGAATTCAGTGACTCATCTCAAAATGCACTTGTCAGTGGGGAAACATCTGTAAAAGAGGCACCCTGCTAAGGCCTTCAGGGAAATGGTTCTTGGCCCAATGGGATTTTCTGTTTATGCTATGGCAAAGAGCTGCCAAATCAACTCAGTCAAAAAGCAACCAAGTTTCCCAAAAGCGATGCTGCCTCTGCAACCTGCACAGATCCCAGAGCTCTCCTGAGACTTCTACATAGTTCTGGAGTTCATGCCTCAAAAAAAGACAGGGAAACAGAGAGTAGGATTCACAGGCAGGTCACCCAATGACCCACAGCCCAGAAAACAAACCTTAGAATATGACACTTAGAGAGTTCAAAATATTCCATTCATAGAGACAGATATGTAATTTGTTTTAGTTCCTAAAAGGAAGTGGAAAAGAAGGTGCTAAAGATCAGACTTTGCTGACAAAGCCATAAGAAGATCAAATGGATGAAAATTCGAGTTAAGATATTCAGCTTCAGAGTAAGACATTGTTTCCTACTGTGAGGATAATGAACCATGAAATGCTTCACTGCAGCTCCAGGGATGAATCCTTTGGCCAAAGCTCAGCTCAGGTCAAGCTCTGTGCTAATGATACGCATTCCAGCCTTGAAATCGCTCTGCAAGCCCTCCCGTTCCTGCCTGTGGGTGAAGCTGAACAACTCCTTGGGGTTTTAAATCTGCAGATCTGCATTAAGATATTGGTACCTCACAGATCAGGGCTTTGACAAGTTCCCTGTAAAGTCAGGGATATTTTGGCAGCTCTCTGAAGCACCAGAGATCAGGCACAGCTCAAAGCAGCACCAGCTGCAAGGATAAGAGTCCTAAGGTAGCAAAGCACCTGCAGCATTTCCCACTGTGAAGCTACAGCTGCTCAGGGTCAGACCAGCTGCTGTCTGTGAGAAAAAAATGATTTCTTCCCCCTCCCCCACCGCCAGATCAGTGGGGAAGGTTTTACTACTGAAACAAGTTCAGAAGGTTATGACATACAGAGGATCAATCTTCATTCTCTTACAGTGGAACACTGCAGGTGCAATGGCTGCAGTCAGAGTTAAGTTTCCCCACTGACACCAACTTCACCAGGGCTTCACTCACTCATCCCACATCTTCCTTCAGAATATCTTCATGAGTTTTGCAGCCAAGTAATTAATCCTCTCCATAGTCTTCTGATGAGTTATTCTCACCCCTCAGCCTCTGCTTAAAGAAGATTAAGAAAATCAATCAAATCAGAAAAGGAGTAAATTTCTCTGAATTTTTACTAACACACTAAAGGCTTTATCGATGCAGAACCATCTGTTAAAGGAGACCTCTGTTGATTAAGGCATTTGAACAGAGAATTGAAGCTGAGAGAAGTCTGTCTTTGTCCTTGTCCAAGAACCAGGGGTCCCTCTTTATCATAATCCCTAAGGAATCCCAGGGACATCTCTTGCTGTTGGCTGTAAAAATAACTGAGGTGCAATTCTCTAACATCACTTTAGAAGGAACAAAACTGAAAAAATAAATTCAATGTTATCTGGTCTTCCCACAGCCGATGAATAAATGGAAAATGATGTTTGCACAAAGTGGATTTAACACTGGAATCCAGGACAGGAAAAATTTCCCGTTAGTTACAAACAACAACATCACTCAGCAAACAGAGCCCACAAGATGTTATTTATTTTTCACATTAAATTCAAACAGAAGCATAGTAGGGCTGTATAAAAGCATTCTCAATGAAACATAGGTTTTCATACTCTCTACCAGTCAAAACTGGAGAATTTTATTATCCATTAAACAAGGCACATGATGGAGGAGCAGCAGGCTCCTCTCAGCACTAAGTGCATTGAGTTCTAACCCACAGCAGGGACTGGAATTACTACAGGGAAGCAGGAGCAGTTTTAAGAACAAGGACAACAGCCTTACAGTCAGGAAAACAGAAGTGTAACAGAATCTACATCCAAGTATCAGAAGGGTGTTGCACATACTATCTTCTATAAAGAGGACCAGCGTTTCCTGGGATAACATCAGATAAACTTGAGAGAGGAAGTTTTTAAAATTATCAATATTAAATAAGAGAAAAAGTTCAGCAAAGCACTATTTATTTCCTATCAGCACAATCTGGAACTGGAAAGCTAACTCCAGTTCTGTTCTTCCTGGAAGGCTCTGCAAACATATGTATGGCCACAAGTACTCTTGTTGCAGTTTACAGATTTCAGTTGTTAAAAATCTCTGAGGGTTACCTTCAAGCAATATCCTTTACTCTTCACATCCTGAATGCTTGTGAAAATACTCAATAATCTCCTCCTGTATGGGTAATTGATGCTCTTTAACAGCTTGCTCTCTCCCATTAGTCGGAACACAACGATTATTCTACTCTACAAAATAATCTCAATAGACCACTTTGTATCAAACAAACATATTGTAAAAGATTAGGAGCCTCAGCATTTTGTGCCTGCCCATTTCTATCCCACAGCTCTGCCTTTCAGCCTCAATCTACCAGCTGGAATTTGAATTCCCAATTAGGTACGTAGTGCTGTCTGAAAACTGCTGCACATCCTCTCCAAATAAATACAACAACATGATAATCATCTTTTCCACTTGTACAGAACCATCCTCATCCCAAAGGGACCCGGTGCACTTTGAGAAAATCCACTCCAAACACAGAGGGAATCAGATGATGAAGAATCAGTATCTTCAAGCTGACACACACCCTGCTCTGCAGTGGGTTGGGTTCTCCCTTCCAGCTCTTCATCTCACCATGTCACCGACTGCTGTTTGGGACAGGACAGTGGCCAAACTGCCCTGAGTGCTCCCAAATATTTTCCTTTAGGTAACTTCAGTCTTCAAAATGTATTAGGAACTGAAAGCTAACAGGAAAACTGTAATAACTGTCATGTTCTAAGACGAAGACAAAGAACTAGTGGAGTTGCAGGGAGCAGTACTGCACCTGAGGCCAGACTGAAAAGGGATCAATGTGACAGCCTTGTGCTGTCCTCCCCAAACCCAGCACGGTGCAAAGAGCTGCAGCATGCACAGGCACAGATCCTGCTGGCATATCCACATGCAGGAATGTGCAAACAAATATGCACTATAATAAAACACTGGCCAGAGGGTGGGCAGAGACGGGTGGCCTCTAGTCCCCAGCATGGTGGAACCAAGCCTGGCAGGACATCTGTCAAATACAGAAAGGATTTACCACATCCCTGGGACATCCCTGGGATGCTGTGTTTACAAAACCATTCAGGGCTGGCATCTGATTGAGGAAAATGACCAAGTCAAAACAGAAAAGGATGGGGCCAGTACAGAGCTGGAAGGGGAAACATCCAAAGGGGAAGCACATCCAAAAACCAGGCTGAGCAGGCAGCTTGGTTAATCCACCATGGTGGATTACCTTCTGCACCAATGCATGGAAGAGGCTTCAAGCCTGCGAACACCTACACACAATTTAACTTCCCCAGCAGTTCCTCAGCCCAACCTTCTCTGAAATGTCTTCTAACCAAAGAGAGCTGTCTGAATTAAAAGGATAGCCAGTACTATCTCAGCTATTTTCGGTCCTGGAATCCTCTGGCTTTGAATAAATTTCATAACAATTAGTTCAGTGGGTAAATCATGGCCAAGGTAACGTGTTGCATATTTCAGCTGCCTTCCAGTTTCTTTGAATGTTCCACAATTCTGAGGCCAGAACAGTGTTATCCAGACTCACCTCCCCTGGACGTGTGACAGTTTGCCATGTGGACAGCACCAGTCTTTCTGCTGCCCATCTCATGAAGCTCTGCTTCCATCAACTGCTTAGATGCCCTACACATTCAGCTCACTTGATCTCTCCTCAAAGGGAGACCTTCCAGCCCCTCAGCTCCCTCACATTTGCCTGCACCTTTCTGGTAATGAGCTTCCCAGTGCTCTGTGTTTCATTCCACAGGGCTTGGAAACATGCCAGAGAGGATGATCTCTCACATATTTAATAACTCACTAATAAAAAGTGCAGTAAAAATTACACACAAACTGGTTCTTTTTCTGCTAAAAAGCAAGCTGAGCATGAACTTACTCAGACATGCAAGACATCCCAAAGAGATCCTAAGACATCTAGATAACCACATCATGTTACTTAAATCATTTCCAGTAATGGCCTAGCTAAAGTGACAATCTTCCAAATGCTGGAAGTCAACATTTCAGCTTGTTAAAACCTCACATGGCAATCTGAAAGCCTCAGAAAGCAAATAAATGCTCTGCCTCTCAATTACATCCTTGAAGGAAGCCACTAACAAGAGATGGAGGTTTAAAAAAAACCAGCAAGGAGAGGTCCAAACATCTACTTCCAGGAAGAGGAGGGGGAATCATAGGAGCATTTCCATTTTATGATTGTATTCTTGCCAGCTTTAAAGAAGGAACAGCAAACCAAATAGACGGAGTTTCTTTTGAAGTGGATGATAAAGACCAAAATCGTGTCATTACTTTTAAATCATAATCTCTTCATATTATTCTAGGAGTTTTGCAGGAAGGGCTAGAACAGTATCGTTCAGAAAAACACTCTGCACAAGCCTAGAAATGGCACATTTTCTGTCTCCAGTCCTATGTGTCCACTTCTCCTCTCATATTTCTCTTATGAACAGGGAGAAGATCCCACATGCATGCAGGATGAAATACAAATTATCCTTGCCAAGCTGTACAGATACTATGAACTGTGATGACTGCCTTTGCCAGAAAACACAATGAGCCTGGGAGCCTCCTTTGTGCTCCCAGACACAAGGAACAAACAGAAAAATCTCAGATCTTGTCTTTTGGGGTTGGGGAGCAAAAGGAAATTAGGAAATATAAACAGATACAATATCCAAGCCACCAAGTCATGCTCCTTTGCCATCAGGGCTTAATAACCCAACATATTTCATAAACTCTGAAAACACCAAACAGTATTTGACTTGCAGAATTTTGTACTACTAAAGGATGCTCATTTCCGAGTTTTATTTTAAACCTTTCACATCTAAAAAGGCCCCTGTGCCTGGGGAGTTGAAAAGGATGAAGTGAAATATTACATGCTTGGCAATATAAGATTAATGAAGGGTCAGACTGCAGGAGTAGAAGAGACCTGCCAGCCCAGTTGGTGCACTCAGTACCCTGGCTCCAAGCAGCTCCCCGGCACATGACAACATCTCAAGCATGGCCTCACCAGCCTAGAGGAGCTGACGAAAGCTCTCAGCCTCCATGAAAACTGAGCAGACTCTAATTCAACAGACAAGCACCAATTTTAGATAAAGATCTATAAGTAAAAAATGAAAGCGGGATAAGCACAGAGATATTGGCATCTCCCTGAGGCTGCTGTGCAGAAATCCTGACAGCTGGGCACTGGAAACCAGGAATGGCAAATTAACACTGGTTTAGGAGCTTTCCGTTTCCAGAGTGGAATCCAAATCAGTGCAGGGGCTGAGCCTTACAAGCACTTGTCTTTAAGCAGTACAATCACTTTACAAAGGATCATTATTTATACCTAGTGTTGCCTTACAGTTTAGTGTTTTTTCCACTACCGCTCCCCAAGAAATGTTTTGCAAAGCTGCAATCCCAGCTGACAGTCTATCTGGGATTCAGAGAACAGGATACAGAAAACAGGATAAACAAGGATTTGCAGGCTACTTTTAAGAAAGTCCTCTTCGTCAGCACTGAAAAAGCAGTACCAAGAAAAAAAGAAAAGAGCAAAAGGAAATAATAAGCGAGAGTGTCAATAACATAGAGGGAGGGAAGAACAGAGCCCACTCTAAGCACAGCAGAAATATCTGTAAATATTAAAAGACAGTTGATAATAAAAATACAACCAAAACAGCCACAGGGATCCCACAATTCCCACCCACAACCCCTTTGTGTTCCTATACAAGGATTTCCTGACTGTACAACACGCATTCTGTACCTTGCTGCACACAGAGCAGCTCTGAAAAGCACCACCCAAGAAGATGCCCAAGCAGAGTTTGTCTCAGACATCATCAGAGATTGCAGGAACTGAACATGCCAGCACTGTTTCTCCTTGTACAGAACAAAAATCGATAACCCAAGAAGTCTGTGTGACCCCGAAGACATAAAAACAAAGCTTTTTCCACACATAAATAGGGTGAGGGCTTTACCCTTCTTTAACAAGAAACAGTAATTTGGCTGGGGACCAGTTTATTTCAACAAAAACGTTTGCTTTTTTTTTTCCCCCGAACAATGATGGTTAAGGGTATGACAAATGCTTTCCTTCCTTAGCTGTAGACAGTGACCCATTCAGCCTCAGAGGAGCAGAGAAAGGCACTATTTCAAGGGATGCCGTGAATGCGTAATTGACGGAAAATTCAAATCCTGCAGCTCCAACTGCTGGGAAAAATTATAGAGCAGGGGGGACAGGACCCTGCAGAGCTCATGAAGTTCAAACATTTGCTGGGAAGGAAAATCAGGCTCCCAACCTTCAGAAAATAATCTAAAGGCAGTCACTGTTTATATACCAAAGCATACACGCTAAAGCAAAAGCAATATCTGAAATCAGCTGTTCTGGAAACACCACAACACTGAGTAAGCAGGTGTTTTACTATAAAAAATACCTTACTCTAATTTCAAATTCTTGTCTTACAGTAACTTGCTCAAATGTAATTTCAAGCCTCTAAGAAAGTTACAGAGTTAGTACTGCAGCTCTATAAACCTCGTCTCATTGAATCAAGCTTCTCTGCTGTCAGCTTTCCAGGGTTTTAATTTTCTGCTGCAATTTCTATACACTCAAGACTAACCAGTTTAAAAAGCTATTTTAATAGCTGAAGACTTCCCACACTGTCCTGCCTAGATGAGGTTTCTTTCTTCTCGTGAGATCCTTGATTGTACACACAGACTTGAAATAGCCCATTTAATGCCAATGCTCATGCATTTGTGGAATAAAGTCATAATAAACTGTTTGAAGAGTCTAATCTATCACAAAGCACAGGCTACATCTCTCACCTGGTAATTTCTGCAGTGTTCTGCTACATTTTGGTAAACTACAGGGTCTCTTCTAGAAACATATAGGTTTGGGTTTCTAAACACAGACTCCAGCAGATCAAAATACTACCCTATCACTGCACTGCCTCAGCAGTGAAATCCAATTATCATTAAAAGCACACCCTTTTCAGCAAGTTCCACCTCAGCCACTGGGTCTGCTTATCTTTCATCTAAAGTCTAATACCCTCAAAATTCCACTTTTGCCTAGGAATTTGCAGAACACAGTCCAGCTATGAACTTTGCCTTGGTTAAATTACACTCTTCTGACTTCTCAAAAAGCCAGACCAAATTAATTCCTTTATTACCCTTCCTTTAATCCTTTCTAACCTTTCAACCATTTCCCACCTGTGATGGTGGTGTAAGTGGTGCCAACACATTTCATTAAACTCTGAACTGTGATTATATCTTACCTGTCATTCAATGGCCAGTGGCAGATAGCAACACTTAGCTGCCAATAACCTAACAACTTTTCCATGACCCATTACCCTCTATTTCCTAAGGCCATAAAATGGAAAGGTTTTGCATATAACCAAAATCAAACTGACCTGAGGTACAGGAATTGGTACATCATACTAAACCCAAGCCCAGCAACAGGAAGAAACTTAAATAATTTCTTTTGTCTTAACAATAATTACAGCAGCTAAAGCAAAATCTCACCTTAATATAATCACTAATTTTTAACACTTGTTATTAGTTCAGCATGAGGAAAAATCTCACCACCAGGCCTTTGGAACTGGTGGTGAATAAATGAAAGGGGTGATCCCAAAGTAATATTAACAGCAGCATTATTTGTCCCATAAACTATGAAGATATTTTAGAAGGGCTGTAAAGCTGAGCTATAGCACTGACAGAAGATGTAATTATACAAGCAGCTGCATTCCAAATTTTGCCAGGATCTGCAATTTCCTGCAATTAGGGAGGAATGTATGCATCTCCAATCTTATGCATTTTAAAGCAAGACATTCACCATCAGAATGCTCCTGGTGCACCTACTGTCATTCCAAAACAAACTGACAGGGAAACCAGGGAGAAGCTGGTTACCTATCTTATCTAGGAATAGATCTTACAACTAAAAATACAGTTTTAATAACCCAGAACATACATAGCTGCATCCAAGAAGAGCTGCCACAACCTGGCAGGGCACTGCTGCTCCCTGCTTCAATTAAACATCAGATACTGCAAAGCACTTCCTAAGCCTTCAGATCAGCATCCACACTGTTCTCTCCAGTGGAAAGATGGTGAGAAAGCACAGTAATGGAAAGTCAGGTGCTAATTAAAGCATTCGACTCAGATAATTTCTTAACAAGGAGGGACCTGATCTTGTTGGAATGGATAACGGATTTTCTTTGGGTTTGCTTGGTTTGTTTTGGGAGCTTCTCACTTTGGGTCTTCTTTAAAATAATCCAATGCATCTGTACTTAAATCTCATGTCTCTAAATTCATTGATGGAAGTCAGAGAAGTCAATTTAGCTTAAGATAAAGGAGAAGGATACAGGATTAAGAAAAGAGAACAGCATAAATATTTTTCAGGGTCTTTACCAGAAAAACACAAACACCCCTCCATATATCAATACAAATGCACACAACTGATAAAAGCATTGCCTGTGTGCTGAGCCTACAAATAACTACGACAAGGCAAGGGGAAATTAATCCTCTTAGGCCTGAGAGCAGCTGAACTCGGTGAGAGCTGCACAGTGAGCCTGTGTGACAGAGCTGCTCAGGGTCAGGGCTGCACCCAGCTCTCCTCCTGCCATGGAGCTGCACTGCATCCCACTCCTGAAGAGACACCAAGGCTGCTCCTCCAAGGACAGCCCTTGGGATGAACCCCTAAAGGACATACCTGAGGCAAACAGCCCAGAACTCGGGCAGCTATGCTGAAAGTCTCATGATAGCCATCCCTGTTCCAGACCTATAAAAAAGTATCCTGGCTCAGGGGAGACCTTATCACTCTAAAACTCCCCAAAAGGAGGTTGTAGCCATGTGGGCTACACATGGCTACACCAGGAGAGGTCTAGGTTGGATGTCAGGAAAAATTTCTTAGCAGAAAGGGATGTCAAACACTGGAACAGGCTGCCCAGGGAAGTGGCTGAGTCACCATCCCTAAGGAATTTAAAAGACATGCAGATGTGGCACTAAGTGACACAGTTTAGTGGTGGATTTGACAATGTTGGATTTGTCTCCATGACCTTAGCAGGATTTTTCCGATCTAAATGATTCTATGATTCCATGATTCTGTTCCATAATATTTCCTGTACTCTGTTTCTGATTTTTTGGCATATGTAATTTGCTTCCCAGTGGTTAACTTTCAAGGAGAACAACTGAACTCAAAGAAAAAAACAAACAGGAATCAAAAATGTAATTATACTACTGCAGCAACTCTGCAGATCCAGACAAGGACAGATCTTAAAATAATAAACGGTCTTCAAAGAAATTTCTGCACCACCTCTGTTCACCTGAAGAGGATGCCAGCACAAAAAGAGCAGACATGAAACTTCAGCAAGGGCATCCAAGCTGACCAGAATCCCTCTGCTCTGGAGCCAGGAGCTCACCTGAACCTCTTCAGCTCCTTCCCAAGAAGATATGCAAGCCTGCCACTCGGGACAGCCTCTGCTCTGAGGAAGTGGGACAGCTCCAAGTAGGATCATCAAACTTGAAGACTCTTCACCAGCAACTACACCGAGACACAATCCAGACTTGTGAAAGTCCCATACGCCACACAATTCTGAATGCAAAACACGGAAATAAGAGAAAAACCTCCTATTTTCTTCTCCAAATTAGAAATCTCAAGCATTTTACAGCAATTTTAGAAGTTCCATTCTACTATTCCTGCCTTTCATAACACATTTCTTTTAACTAGTTTTATCTCTAGACTTTCCCAAATCCTTGAATTCAATTAGAAGATCACAGAAATTAAAGCAGGAACAGGCACATACTGAAAATATATGATACAAAAACCAGAATATGTCAGCGTAAGTAATTTAGACACTTGCAAAAAAGCTGCAGTGCTACTCTGAAAAAGACCCTGACAACTACAAATTACAAAGGAAGGCAACAGACAAGTATTGCTTTGGATAATAAATTGCTCACTTACTTTTCAATTTGTTCTACCAAACTTTTATCTTGGGCAGCGGAGACAAACACTGATGATAGATCATCTCAGATCTAAGTGGCCTGCAGAGGCTTGGAGGGTCCCACTTTGCTTTTAGAATACTTTTATCACTATGCAACATGAAAGCAGCCACTTCAGAAAGAGTGCTGCTTGTGCCTTGCACTTCTCTATATTATCTTGCTTCGAGAGAACAGGATGTGAAACTTGAAATTCAAGCAATGGGGTCCTTGTATAGACAGCCAACAAAAGGAATGTTGATACAAACCACTCCTAAAATATAGAGATGAGAGGAAGGTATTGCCACATAGTCATAAAAATTTTCAGAAAAGGGTTTTTCTTATCCAAGAATTACAAATAAAAACAAACCAAACCAAACCAAACCAAACCAANCAAAAGACTATTTCAAAAGCAGCTTTGTGAAAAAAAAAAAAAAACAACAAAAACCAACCAACCAAAAAAAACCAAACATGACTTACAGGGAATTTCTTCACCCCCAACTGGTTTTGTTTCCAGTTAGAAAATACTGCCTTCTCCCTTCCAGGGGCTTTGTATGACCACTGCAGAATCCCCCAGCACCCAGCCCTGCAGCTCTTCTCCCTGCTTTTGGGGAAGGCAGGAGCCGCATCCAGAGCAGTTAAGGTCATTCCAGCAACACAGCCTATCCACAACTATGGCACAAAGAAAATGAACTTTAACTCCCAGGTGGAGATTTTCTACAGGAAACATTTTCAGAGTTTCAGTGCAGACATTTTCTAAAGCCACTGCTCTTCAAATGCATTCAGCAGTGTCTATTATCTCCCAATCCGAGGGTGAGTAGCAGTTGTAGGTGGATGTGAGGCTGCCTGGATGGCCCCTGTGACTCTTGCAGCAGTTTAAGGCCAGGCCCGACAGCCAGCCTGCAAAGGGAGACAATCAAACAGCTCTCAAGGCTTACAGAGAGCCAGTAAAATTAAGAAAAATGGTGAGTTCCAAGCTCAGTAGTGTACTAAAGCTTAATTTAGATACATTTCTGGCTGGAGAGAAGATATGTGACAACACTAAATTACAGGTTTACTTTTATGCCAGCTCTTCTACAAGCACAGGGGACAAAGACAGAAACAAGGTGGATACTTTTTTCACTTATGATCAAGTACCCGTGATTTCAGGCAGATAACTGAGAGAACAAGGCCAAGGTTTCAAGAAAAAAGGAAACAAAGTTAAGTTGAATCCAAGAATGCAAAGAATCTTTCAAAAAGTATCTCTGTCAACTCACCAAAAAAAACCCAAAACCCAAGCAGCGCTGGAAAGCAATCCAGGACCCCAGCTCCTGCTGGCAGAGGGGGAACCCATCCCCATAGTCTGTCTGGAACTGCAAAGCTAGCCAGGTACCTCCTGGAAGTTACTGTCCCAAAAACTCCCTCTGAAAGGTTCAGTAAAACACACTAATAGTGTTTCAGGTAGAGCTATCTAAAATACAGCCTCTGGCTGTGGTGCTTAACATAGCCTCTGTCAGCCAGAATTAGCTATGACCCCGAGGTGCTGCCCTTGTGGAGGACAATGTGTGTTGTAGTGCCTCATCACTTCAAGACAAAATCCAGCAGCCTTGTGGTTTCTGGTACCTCAAATCCCACCCATCAGCCTCCAAGCTTTTCAAAAGATAGTGGTGCTGGGACCTGTGCTTCCTTATCTTGTGCATCTGAGCCCTGCAGACATTCCTAGTCTTCATCCTTGTTTTACTGTGTGCTTTAACTGTGAGAATCTAAGTGCTACACTTATTTCCTAAAAATGCACTAAAACATTTACAGTGGCTACAAAACACATTCTCTCATTGCAATGGGGTTTTTTACACTTTATCATTAAATAAAGCTCATCTAAAATTTATTGGAGTGTAATTCTCCAGCTGCATTTATTACATGTTTCATTGCCTTGGTCAGCATCCAACATCTTCGTAAATAATGCAAGTAAAATATTAACACTGGTTATTTATTATACTTTAACGGATCCTGTCACCTGAGCAAACATTTTGGCAAAGGAAGAGAAAGCAGCATCTTCTGGGAAGCAAGAAAAACTTTCACCCACGCTTACTTAAACCCCAGAGTTCTGCACACAGAACAGGAGACGGCACTCAAGTTTTTAATGTTCCTCTCCTCCCTAAGGAGCTGGAGTCTTTTAGCATACATAAGCCCCATGAAAAATGTCAGGCTAGGTAATTTATTTTCAGTTACAGTTTTTGTGTGTGTTTGAAATCAGTTTGCTGATTTAGCCACTGGTACACAGAGTGCCTCTGTGTCTCACACAGCTCGGCACTCATTCAGCAATCTGCGCAGCAAGTTGCATCTGCAAACGAAGAATAAATACTTATCTTTCCAACCCTTTGTATGCTGCAAGCTTAACTCTGACTATTCAAGTGTGGCCAGCCTACACAGAGTTCTCAGAACCAAGCAAGAGTCTTTCAAAAAATCTCCCAGCCCTGCTTATGTGCAGTAACTTTCCACATGCACACCAGCCCTAAACCAGGGTAACTTGGGACTTCAGGTCTAAAGCAGGTTTTAGATCCTGCTGTCAAAAGATGCACAGGCATGATTCCTTTTCTCCTTCCATCACAAGAGAGAGCACACCGTCTTCCATGAACAATCACTTGGATCTCTACAGGCACTAACCAGAAACAAGCAGCCTCAGATCTCCTGCTAGGAATATTGATGAGTGAGAAATAAACCAATGAAGAAAATACAAGAGTAAAGAGTGAATATAAAGATCACGATTTACTTCCCATTGTTTACAGCAGATTCATGTTTTCTAACAGCCTAAATCTGCTAGATCCTAAATCTGCATGGCGATTCCATTAGCAGCAAATTTAATCCTACATTTAACTAAATAAGAACTGCACATAAGAGCCAGTAGACTTGTCCCTCCTTGCCATCCTCCTGTCCATGTCCTCCACTGCTCCCTTTGATGGATGTTTTCGTTGATCTCTGTGGGTTTCCTCCCCCTTCCCAAACATCTGGGCCCAGCCAACCATGCACTTCCAAAAGCTGCTCTAGTGGTCTTGCTAGTTCTTCAATTTGTTTTCGCATGAGGAACTCCACTGACAGCTGCTCAGTGCTCCAGATGGAGGTTTGCAAATACAAAGTGGAACACAGAAGCGTTCTGGGACCAGGAAAGGGAATATGCTGACTGAGGAAATACACTAGCACTGAACCATTCCCTACCACTCCTCCACTTCCTCCAGCCCAGACGGCATGGATAATTAACTGCTTGCTACATTAACATCTTCATATTAGCAAAAAGCCCAGGGAACTAGAATAAACAGCAGCAACAGCAAAGATGAAATGGGAACAGTGTGCTCAGAAAAAAAAAGAAAGAATAAAAAGGGTGGTTTTGACAAGCTGAAGCTGAAGAGAGTTCTTCAATGAGAACTCAGCTGTCTCTTTGCCACAAATCCCTGGTTTAAGGCAGCAGAAACACAACCCAGCCCTGCACCAGTGCAGGAAGGAGCTCAGCCCAGAGGGAGCCAGTCCAACCCCACCAGCGCTCCTCACCATTCCTATGGTGAGGAAAGCAACAAGACTTTATATTTTCCTAGCAGTGGCTACTAGGGACCCACAGCTCCTCTCCCCCCTCCAATCATTATGAGGCATACAGAAAAACTTTGGAAGTACATTTATCTAAGCAGGTAAAATTCAACTCGATCTTGGTAAGAAAAACAGAAAAACTCAACCACAACCAGAAGGATGTAGGACTATATTCCAGCATCAGCTTCTGGAGCTGCTCCTCTACTTCAGATTTTGAAGACTTAAATCAAAATGAATCAAAAACCATTTAGTCTTTTATGAAAGTAAGAACCTTAGAAGAAAGATCTCTCTTTTTAGACTCTGCAAGGTCTGTGCCAGTGTGCTGTGATGAGCTGGCAGTGGCAAAATGTTTAAATGAATCACAGAACTCTTGGGATGGAGTGAAAATGCCTCTGTGTTTCAGTCCCCACCACTTTCACCTGACTGGGCGCCCCAGGCCATTCCTGCCATCCCTGCATCCCACCCTGTCCCCAGAAAGAGAAAACAAAACATCTCTGTCCCACACAGCCCCTCCCCAACACACCATTAATTCAAAGGGCATCTCTACTGACACGAGGCAGCGTCCTTCCATCCCTACCCAGGATACAGGTGCAAAGGTTTGGGAAGCTTAGGGATTATTGAATGAAGGAGAGGAGATGGATCAGGAGAAAAATACAGAAACAAACACAAAACGTAGGTTTCAGTGCTCTCCCACTGTGATTAAGGAGGTCTGGTGTGGGCCAGGGATTACAGCCTCGCCTGGGTACTCAGACACACCACCAGCCAAGCACGCAAGCACAGCCACCAGTATTTCTGGGGAGAATTGCTGTGTGGAAAGAGCATGTTCCAGCTCAGATTAATGGCTCTAAGCCTTTCTGATCTGTGCCTCAGAGATGTATGCATGAGCAAGCTCCATCCCAACTCATCATCATCTCAAAGGAGTCTGGGTTGCTTTTCAACGCAAGAGAACACAGAGGGTCCCAGGATACAATATCTCAAGTTTCAACAAAAGCTCCGAATGGTACAAGCATTTACGTGATGAAAACTGAAACGATTACCATTCCGAGTCAAATACTCTGCATTCCAGCTTGTGGATGCCAAATGTTTTAACACAAACTGAAATCAAATCCTCCCCTCTAATAGAGGACCAGGTAACAAAATATTCAGAAAGGAAAAAGCAAACAAACAAGTTCTCTTCTGGGATTAGGAGATTTCATCTTTTCCAGTTAAGTTTGTTTCTGAGAGGAGAAATGTTCTTAAAGCTTAACCATTTCCCTCCCCTTTTTGATCATTTCCAGATCCCCAAAATGTCACCAAAGAAATTATTATTTGCCCAGTACTGCACAAAAAAGAGAAAAGCTAACAGAAAGAAAGCCCCCTATTCAGATCACACCTCTGTCATATGCCTCTTCTCCTCTAAGATACTGAACACATTGCTGCCTAGAGATGGGTATCAGTTAAAATGTCCTATTAATCAGGGTTTCACAAATCACCCAAATCCCACGGTAACATTCAAATGTCTTTTAGTGAATGTCCCTAAAAGGTGAAATGGTTTCAGGGTCATTCCAAGCACATAACCAAAGAAACAGCTGGGGGTAGGCAGAAATAAACAAAAGAAAATAAGGAAATGTAAAACGAAACATAAGAAAATAGTAAAATAATTTTCTGACTTTTAAGAGACTTAAGATTGATAGTTTTAACTGCCAGAATCACAGTGTGCAAATGATCAAACTTGCAACAAATTGATTCACTGTCCGTGAAACCATATCCTGAATCATAAGTAGTAATGTTTAGTGGTGCAAACCAGGCATCATGGCGTAGCAATGACTTTAATACATCTGAAATACCTCTACACAGTCCAAAATAAACAAATGAATCAACTCCAGGCTTTCCTAAATGAAAGACACTTCAACAGATTTTCAAGCTCAATCCACAGTCTTAGAGCAGGTTGAGTAATTTCCTCTAGGTTCACCCATCATGAAAACCAAGGAGCGTCAGAAGAACAGTAAAAAATGCTTTCTCCTGCTCCATTGTATCCCCTCTTCATTTCTCCTTATGCAAGGAGCCCAGTAAGTTTCCTCAGAGAAACCCTTTCATAGCTTGGGTCATCACTGCATCCCCTCCCTGTTCCTTTCCAGCTCAACCATCTTTTTTTTAATTTATGAATGGGACTAGCATCGCACATCGCATTCCAGAAACAGATGGGAATATTTTAAGTTCCACTTTTTTCTGCCTCCCTAACAGTTTTAGAATCCAGTTTACTACTTCTGACCACTGACCTTTCCACAGAGCTCATTCACATGCCATGACAATCCAAAGAAATACATGAAAAATTACGATGCTCCCTTCAGATGTGTTAGCCTGGATTTATCTCCACAGTTTTATCTGATGTTTTACCACTTCGCTACTCAACACAAGGATCCTCAATAATCCCTTGCTGTTGTCCTTCAGGTGCTTTTAGGGATTTAATCTCCTGTCTCCACGTGGGCACCTTGCTGTGCAGCCACTTTCCCAGAGCTGAGGGTGGCTCGCAGGCCCAGGAGGCTCCACCAGTGACACCTCCACAAACCCATCCCAGCCGCCTCCTCCCGGCTTCCTGCTCTGCTGTTTGCTCCAGGGGGAGAGGGAAGACAGTCATGTGGGCAGCTTATTTTTGCTGAGAATCTTTTCAGGGCCTTCATCAAATACTGTTTGCAAATGTGATTAAGCAGCACCAATCCAACCATCCCTGCCCACATGCTCACTGGTCCCTTCAGAGAGCTCCAACAGATTTCAGAGTTATGATTCCCCTCTGCAGGAACTGTGCTGTCTCTTCCCCAGTATATCATGTTTCATCATGTGCCCTCAATTGTGCTGTTCAGAACAGTTTCTACCCGGCTGCCTGGCACAGACATCAGGTCTACTGGCAACAACAGACACAAACACTCTGCGGATTATCAGGTTCTTTGTGAAATACAAGGTAGTGGACGTAAGAGCTGTAATAAACTGTGCTGTCCCTCAGCTGGGTATGCCTGTAAGAGCCAAGATAATTTCCAGATGTCTCAGTACTGCAAGATACAAAGTCAGTGATAATGACTTCGGCTACTGCTGTATCTTCTCTTTGTTTGATTAAAAAAATAATATAGAAGGAAAGATTTGATAAGTCTATTTCTCCAGGGAAAAGAAGGGGTTAGAAACATACAGCTGGTAGAGGAGCCTGCATTCAGTAAGCATGCTGGTCATGGAAAAAAAAGACAGACCACAGGAAGAGAGCATCACACAAGCAGCAACACTATGCAAAGCAAGGCTTGATATAAAGAGGATTGATGAGAGTCATCTGACCTCAAGCATTCCAAAAAATGCTGTCATGTAGCATTACAAAACAATTCTTTTTGAGGGCATATGTAGAAGAGAAGGCATTTGTCGTAAACCAGCCTTTTTACAACACACTTAAGATGCACTCCATTTATCACAGTCACAAACTCATATGACATCCAGAGAATCTCGGGAACACTGGAACATGACCAATCATTATTCAAATCCAATCAGTGCATCTATTTCGAAGAAGAATCATCAGTTAAATCTTTTTGGACTTAATCCCCAGTTGTAAGTATTAAAAAAAAAAAAAAAATCAGTGTGATATTATATAATACCTAACATCATATTTAACAGCATAAATATTGTTACATGTAAGAGAAGTCAGAGCATACCTTGCTTTAGAAATCACGCACTACAAATTTTATTTTTAGAATTCAAGGTCTGAGTTGTCCCACAACAGTCATGTCTATTTAGCCTCAGGAACAACCAAATCTGATGATTCTAGAGGTCTGCCTAGTCCAGTACCCTGTCACTGACAGTGATCAACAGTAAGTGCCTAGAGAAGACTCTAAGACAAATACATGGAGATACTTCTTCAGAATACTCCCCCAGCCCACAATGATTTGTTCTCCCACTAACTCACAAGGTTGTAATTTGTATCTGCATATTTTATAGTCTTTGATGGATTTCAACTTCCAAGAATGTGTACAACAGATTTCAAAACCATGTATGCTGCTTATCTCCACAGTGCCCTGTGGGAAGAAGTTTTGTACTCTGTGTGAAGCAGCAGCTCCTTGTGCCTTCCCTATCCAACTGATCCTAATTAGTTCCTTATGCTTAAGGTGGAAGAGAGCAATTAGCTCTCCACACAGTTTTTCCATGCCAAATGCCTTTTGAACTCTTGGGCAAATACCTTTTGATCTGACAACCTGCCATTTTCCATTTTGTCAGCTGATCTACAATCCTGTCTATCAACACTCCAATCTAAAACCACACACTCCCCTCTGTCCTGTAAAGAAAAAAAACCAAACACACTGGGCAAAAAAACCCCTCTCCTGAGTTAAAACAGAAACAAAGTGGTGATATAGCAATTGCGTTACTGCTCTGTCTGCCCCAACTGTTTATTTCACTTTTTCTCAACCCACAGGTATGTCTGGTATCCTTCTCTTCACTTGATGCCTGCAAAGAACCACTAGTTTTTTTATGCCTGCATCTTCATTGTTCTCCTTGTACCAGTATGTTGATACTCAGATTCACCTTCTACATTAACATCTCCTTTATTTATGTCCCACCACCCGGCTCCAGGTGCTTCCCAGTGTCTCCCCATCCATATACAGCAAATACCATGCACACTTCCTTCATATCACCTGCTTTCCTCCACAGCCAGCCTCCCACAGCCAGTCTGTTCTTCCATCAAACCTTGTGCTCGGTCTCTTCCCTCACTTCACAGGTTTCAAATTCCTCTTATTCCTTCCTCCATCAGACATTTCAAAGACTCCTAATTCAATGAAAGATGACAAGCTCTGGCCTCTTTCCCTGTAAATACTTTTCTTTATTTTCTCACTGTAACCATTACTGCTGCTTTCAGCCTGCTGCATCCATCCCCTCTGGGGGCTGCCACAATTTCCTCCTCTTTCTCTTTTCTCCTCTCCTCTGCACAACCTATCTTTTGAAGCCTTCCCTTCCAAAAGAACACTTATTTTGTTTCAGCACGCTGCCTCTCCGGGACAGATGCCTACTTTGTGTTTGAAAGAGCACTTGGCATGCTGTGGGCATAAACAGACAAGGAACTGCAGATCTGACACCGTGACTGTAGCAAGGTTGACACAGAGCAGCAACAGGGAGGCTGCCCTAGGATGGGCCACAGAGAGAGAGCCAAAAAATGCAGGATCCTAAAAATCTCCAGTGGTCATGAACAGCACCCAAAGCCTTACCTTCTGACACCACGCAGCCTTTCGCTGAGTTACAAGATGGTGCAGCTGGTCTTGGAGAGCCATTAGATCTCTGGATAATCTGTCCATTTGCCCAGTCAGCTTGTCAGCCCAGGGGCAGCAGGAGGTCACCTCTGCTAGCCTTCTTTTCTCTGCATGAGCATCCTGGGACTCACTCATATTTCCCTCCTCAGCCATATTATCCAACACAGTTTCCTAAACAAAAAACAATAAAAGTTACTTTTCAGCAGGAGTTAAAATGGTTCCTCCCATCCTCCTGGTAATTCAGAGCCAGGAATTCACTGCTGCCATCTCAATATACGGTTGCTCCACAATTTCAGAGTTATTTTAAGAGAGAACCCCCTCAGTTCACTGTAACATATTTCCAAGTTAACAGAAAACTTATGTTGCTAACCTAGCTTATTTTAGAAAGCACTGCACAGTCAGCTACTCTCCACTGCACTAAAGCATAAAGTAACACTCATGAGATGGAGGTGATCAGCACTGCAGCAGCTCTAGGTATGCCCTTCCTCTCAAATTCTGAGGCTGAATGCACTTCTATGGCTTTCTGTAACAAAGTGATGACAGGGAGGAGGTACATGCTTACACTTTTCAGGAGAGCCCCACCTGCTCTAACACCCACAGGATCACTTGTACCCATGGAAAACTCCACAAGTTAAGGAACATCAAGAGATCCCTGCTCCAGGCTGGTCAGGAGCTGGCAGCTCTGCTTGACAATTAATTGTGCAATTGCCTTCCGAGATAGCAACTGCTGTTTCAAATGCTCAAGGAAAAAAATCCCAAAAGCATTTAAACAAAACATTCAGAGCCCATCTATACACTCTGGTGCACAGATTGTGCAGAAACATACAGTTTTCAAGCCAGAATAGCACAGCATAACTACAGGACCCAGACCTCACTCACAGAGTATTAAATATTTATTTCCATACTGTTATCAAGAAGACATTCAATAGGAGAGGTCATAATCTCTTTAAGGACATAATTTGCATTCAAAATTATCTTTAGCAATTGAAGAAGTAATTTAAGAACACTGGCAGGAAATTCAGCAGTTGAGCAGCATGGGCTATACACGAGCAAGGAAAAACCAAGTGGATAATTACTGGCACAGCAGCAACACTGCTGGATGAGATGAGAGAGAGCCAGAAGTCACCAATGTCACACTGTTAAAGTCAAGCACCATGTCACAAAGTATAAACACAAGTCTCTGTGATAGATAGAAGAGTGCTGACTGTAACGCTGACATACAGGTGAGGCACTTGAAGTTAAACACAGACAAATGGGAGGGAAAGTCCCAGATGAGATGAGTCCCAGATGAGCAACAAACATCAAAAGCTCGAATGAATGGCCTACAAGGACACATAAAGACATCAAAACTTTTGCTTAGCCTAGAAACAGGGACTGGGAAGGCACTGACATGCTAACAGCCTTCACTTATATAAAAGATTGCTATAAAGAGAATGGGAATTTTTTTTTCCCTTCTTTCTCTCTTTTCTCGGAAGGTAGGTGAAAAACTTTGGCTTAATTCACAGGAAGAGATTCTTAGACTCATGCAAGAAAAAGCTTCATAAAATAGCTCAGAATGGCATAGGGCACCCTGCAAAACCTCCTTTCTAGGCAAGCACTGGTACTGGGAATTGACACAAGGCAGCACTGAGGGCAGCAGCTCCTGCTGACCCACGGCCCAGCTCATGAGAATGCAGACATGGTGGGGACATTGACAGGGTAACAAACTGCATGGAAATAAAGCAAAGGCAATTGGTTTTGGGGGGTTTGGGGGTTCTTCTGTTTATGCCTTTTTTTGAAATGCATTAAATGACAGAACTGTAAAGCAACATTAACATTTGGACAATGTTCCCAGGCACCTGGTGGGAATTTTGGGCTGTCTTGTGCAGGGCCAGGAGCTGGACTCAGTGATCCTTGTGGATCCATTCCAACTCAGGATATTCTGTGATTACTGCAGTCATTCCAGTTCCTGCAGTGATGTCATGCTCTGTTGTGCTCCTGCCCACCACCATCAGGAAGAGCTGGCAGCAGCTATGCAAGAACCATCCCATCCATCAGATCAGCAATGCAAAACACAAGTTTGGTAGAAAGAGAAAACTACAGTCTTTTCAAAGTACATCTCATTCCCATACATCCTACTGCATCCAGGAACAACCACCATCAACGGTGAAACAAAAGAAAAATGCAAATTCATCATCCAGCACATTGAATAGTTTAAAAAGATGTGCAGGTCAGTTGGATTTTTTCAAGTATTTATTTAGGAATTAACTGCAGAAAACAGGCTAACACTCTCCACACTCTTCAACATGTCAAAGGCAAATGTTGTGGTGGATACACAGAAATACTTGCAGTTATATTTTATCTATTGGGAGCCAGGCCTGTGCTAGTGTTGATGCTCTCTAAAAAAACATAAGATGGGAAACATGTAAAGCAAAAGCCATTAGAGAACTAATGGCAATTGGAAATACCCTTCAAGACAGGTGAGGTAATTTCACACTGCCCTTTGCCTTGCTTTTAACGTAGAAGAAGGCATAAGGGCAATTAGTAGTCAGCTCACCAATTCTCAAAATTCTGTAAGCTCATACAGCTAATGTGGTGTGCTAAAGAATTATTTCAGCAACACTGAATGGGCAAAAGTCATAGAGAGAAGTGAGATGGATGGCATCGTTTGCACTCACTTGAGAAATCCTAAGATGCACAGAGAAAGGGTTATTGATTTTCTTATGATCATTCAACACAGTTCAAGGGGAAATCAGCAATGTCAACACACTATTTGGCTGGGAAAAAATGAAGTTGTTTTCAATATCAGCTGCCTGCAAATTTAGTTGTTCTCAAGACTGAAATAAAGCTTAGAGGCCCTCTTCTGAAAAGCACTTAATTTTACAAAAATGTGCCACTGCTATGTTTAAAAACTATTAAAAAGATGAAGATCAAACATTTTCATTTGTGTTAACAATATGAAATTCTGCCGTTCTGCCCTACAATTCCTCAACTCAGCTGGGTGAGTACTACTGAAGAAAACAGGAATGAAAGAGAACTATGAAAACATTCCTTACTTTATCAAGACTTTTTTTTCCCCTTTCTCTTAAGTGTTGTTGAACAGTTGATTTGCAACATTTAATTTCTTGGGACTTAAGGGCCTTTGGAAGTAGTTAGCTATGCCAAAGTCAAGAAAACTGCACTCTTCAAAATCAGTTTGACTCCTTACCATCCACTGCCAGTAAACTGGTTCCAGTTGCTTCCACTCCAGAAAGGCTTCCAGCTGCATGGTTTCAGACTCTAGGAGCTGTAATAGCTACAGGAAAGGAGACAAAAGGAAGGAAATCAGGTAACGTTGGTCCCTTGAGAATGACATGAAATGAGTGCTTAGCCTGAAGTACAAAAAGAGTGTGAGTGGTACATGGGACAACACTGGGTGGCTTTACAAGAACATTGTAAAAGCAGATGGGGAAATGTGAAGTGAAACACTTCTCCCAGCATCACTGATTCATCCCTCACGCCAAATGTACCAACTTCATCAGCTTTTCTACACATGAGTTTCCATATTGTTTTGAGATATCAAAGAGACATGCTTAGGTGCATGTCAAATCTTCTATGCTTCTTGACTACCAAAATAAGCTGTTTCTCCAAAAGTATTTTTCCCCATCTATCCATTCACTCTGAAACAGCATGGAAGAACTCACTCGAAAATGTTATGTATTTTATAAACTGTCTGATCTGCTGCATGAGGAATCCCTGAGAGAATTTGCCTGAGAGAACTCAAAGACGAGATATTGCATTACAGCCATGCAAACTATAATTTTTTCACAAATATATACATGATACACATGTATGTACACACATATACGGTGAAGGAGACATTCCAAGACTAAATATTTATGTATAAGTAAAAAAAAGTTCTTGTAAAGAATGATAAGACAAACAAATCTGCCATAAATCAGAGCTCACCAGCTTTAACAATTTTGGTTCTGACTGTATATTTGAAATGAACAATTTTAACACCAATCTGACACCAAAGGCAACTTCTTAAGATGACCACAAAGAGTGCAGTGCCTTAAGGAGAATGATAAGGACCAGACCAGTACCAGGTATTACACAGACAACCATCTTCTGCTAGCTTTGTTTGCTTTAGTTACTTAGTATATAACATAATTTAAGTTACTGCAAAGCATGAGTTGACTTTGCAATTTTATTATGCAGATATTACTCGAAGATAAAGGAACCAAAGAAAGGAAACCACTTTGCAAGAGTAACTGCTGGAAATTATAAGCAGTTTGCTCTAAAACACTGCTGGATCCAAAATACAATTATTACACATTTGCTCACACATCAGACACTTGGCATTACACTTAATGACTCTGCTAGTTTTAAGCTCAGTTGGGATATAAAAGGTGGAAGAATGGGTTGCTGTCTCCTTTTTTTCTTTTCTCCTTTTTTTTCATATGTACATCTATAGCACAAATGGCTTACATTATGGAATCTGAAGCAATAAAACCCAGCCAAAAAGTTGATTAAATATTCAGGGAACAGCGAAGTTACTTAACTTTAAAGCAGCTTTGTAATGTGGTCACGAGCTGTGTGTGATTCCAGTATGAACATGTCTTATTACAGCTAGAGAGGGCTGAAGGTTGGGATGGGGAGCTTTTCATTCTGAGCCTTCAAAAAAAGAGTGATCTTAATAAAAACATAGTCATCATCTTTATTCTCACTAGAATCTTAGAAGCACCATATGCCACTTGCTTTCACAGCACAACTGAAAGGATATGGTTCTGAAACTTCACCAAACCTCTAAAGGATCTGGTGGAGTTAACTGACCTTAACAACAATCAAAGCTTCCTGAGCAGTCTCCTCATCTCAAACCCTTTGGGATCTTTTGCATCTGGGGGCTTTTGTTGCCTTTTTTTTTTTTTTAACTGCTTCATTAGTTACACAAAACTTGAACAGCTTGTGCGAAAGCATTCATCTGACTCACCTACTTAAAGCATCCTCACCTTTCACTAAGGTATTAACACTCTCAGAAATATCAGGCCAGCAACTGTGTGCTAGATTGCTTCAGCCATAAATCAGTAATGGGATGACTTACAGTCATCCTAGGAGGACAGTTTCCATCATAGCTGGAATACACCATGGCAGCCTCAGACAAGCCTGCAATAGCCAACATTTGAGTTTCCATCCTGAGGGACTTTAGGCACTGTGCCTGAATGCCAAATCCTCTGCCATCCTTTGTACGGACCTTGCAAGGCTTTGATGTTATTGAAGCATGGAGAATAAAGCAGAACACAATAAAAAATAATGTACTACAAATATCCTTGAGATAGCTTAGCAAAAATCATAAAAACAAATAAACGTTCAAGGTTGAGAAGTAACAATGGATTGTATGTCCATGTGCTTTGAATTTGGTCACAAGGACAGTCTCCACGTGACCCAGGAGTGACAGGTTTTCACTGAGACATGCCTGCACTTAGGAATGAACATTTCTGTCAGCAGCTTCCTCCCCCCTCCTTCACGAGCATTTCGTGTTCTTCAACAGACTCTGCTTTTTGTGACTTTGAGCTCACAATGGTGTGCATTTCCTTAGGTCACACATCACAGTCACACCAGAGTCAGTATTTCAGAAACCAAAGTCCAAACTGTACCTCTGCAGTTCCCCCCCAACACAGTACCTCTTCTTGTTCATTTACCACCAACAAGAGCTCACACATATGCCATGAGCAGTTCCATTTCTGCTGCTACATGAACCTCTCAATATGTAAAACAAATTCCCAAGCTGTAACTAATGCTGCCTGCCCATTTTCAATTAACTAAGGACCTGATACTGTCATGCCTCCTAACGAAATTTAAGGACTGAAGTCTGTAGAAGAGCATCAATTTTGTTTCATGAAAAAAGTGGAGCAGGAAGTCAAAAATGTGCCTCACGTGGGTATCTAAGTGATGCTTAAGGATAATGCCTGAAAATGGTGTTTCCCTCTACACAAAATTATGACAACAAAATCAATTTCCTTCATTCTTCTGGAGGAAGTTATTGCTCTAAAATATTTACACTGACTGAAAAAGTAATGACAAATTCAAGTTGCTAATCTCTGTGGCGAAGCAGTTCCATAATGACTGCTGAGAGCAAACACTTTGCCATAACAACTTCTTTAAGCCATTGTAAAGAAACCACCCCTGGTGCAAGCAACAGCTTTGTTATAGAGGGTAAACTGTGCCTAACTGAGCTGCCTCAGAGCAGGCTGCCAGGAAACCTCAGTGTGATACAGAAGAATGCTAGCTCTGTAAAGAACATGCCTCGCTTCCTCCAGCATGTGGTTGTGACCTCCAAAGCCAAATATCCAGCATCCAAAGCAGATCACAGACCTCAGGAAACTCTGTGAGCTTTAGCTGCCAAAGTCTGAGGTGATGAGATGACCTAGGTGGTTTTGGACACTTCCCTGGAGATATTCAAAAGCCATCTGGACACAGCCCTGAGTAATGTACTCCAGGGGGCCTGAGCAGGGTCCAGGTGGCCTCCAGTGGTCCTTTCCAACCTTACCCATTCTGTGATACACAGCAAGAGGCCAAAGTTGAATCTTCCTCAGTATCCACAAGTATAACTCCTATGTTGTTTAAACATATTTGTAACTACTTTTTCTGTAGAGATATTAATCTCTTTCATATTATTTACCACCATATTACAAAAATCTTTAGTGCCTGTAGACTGTTACGGAAATCAATATTTAATAAATTTGCAGCATAATGCACCCTTTTCACAGGCTCAGTTCCAGAGAGCTCCCCGCAACAAGTATTTAATCTCCGATGCCCACAGCTCATAATTCAACTACCATAGCACTGGCAAAACTATTTTTAATCAAAAATTGCTCTGCCTAAATGTTCAGAAAATCATTTTATTGTTAGACAGACAAAAAATGGTCTTTCAGCAATAAATTCTGTTTCTTGGCTCAGAGACAAAACCCTGCTAATTCATCACCATTCATATACGTCTGTACACAGAAAACTTGCATTGGACTCCTGAGCACTGCAAACCTCACTCCAAATGCCACCATCTCTGGAGAATTACTCAAGGCTTGAGACGGGGTTGGCTTAGTAGGAAAGCTTATATGGGGAAACTATCAAGACTATTCAATAATTGTATTTGTTTAATAGGAAATGGCTTTATTTAATGTGCAGTGGGGTAATCTGAATTCTATTTCTGAGTGTCTCACAGCCACAGGAGAGAAGTGAAGTGGAGAATTTTTTAATTCTAAAAAAATGCAAACGGGTAAACATTCATGAAACTTACACAATTTATGCTACCAGAAGTAAATCATAACTGGGATTAAGGCTTTAGAGACCTAACCAAGCATCAAATGAAACAAAAAAACAAAATTCCTCTACCAATGAGGAATTTTCTAACTGAAAAAACATGCAAACCTTGACAAATGAGAGCCTCTCAGCAGGCAGGCTGTTAGGTGGATGGCATTTGGTTTAAAATGCCACACATTGCCCAGATTGCCTTTGGCAGGGCTAAGTTTTAAGACCCCCTTCACCAAAAAAACCCCAGAGAAAATATCAGTATCATAACCATCTCAGGCTGGGACAAACAAACAACACTGTAGGTGGACACACTCAGTGCTCCAAGTTTCAGAGCACTGAAACTTGTGATTTTTCCAGAAGCAAGTCTGGTTTAAGACATTGCCACACTTCCCTTGGAGGCTGGAGCAAAAATAAATAGGCCTGAAAACTAGAAAGTCACGCTAGAGTAGTGTGAAATACAAGCAGCTGAAGAGCAAAAACCTTGAGAACAATAAGCAGCCTCCAGCCACAAGGCAAATAAAGACCTTGGCTAATTTCTCTGCCTGTGAAATATCACTGAGAGCCAAGACAGAGCAGGAGAAGCACTGCAGCCCAACCATCACGAGGCAGTGGATCTGAAAGGCTCTTGGAGGACAGAAGTGGATGAGAATTTCTTCCAGCACCAGCTATGGATCCCATAGGGACCTTGACCAACACCCAGAAGGGATAAGAAAAGACCTCTGGCACCAGAAAATGGTATTTCTGTGTCTGCTGAGCATCACCTCTTTTGGAGTTGTAATTTTGGAGGGTGGTTTTGTGCCCTGAGGGAAAGCAGGACTTGAATCTTGTGTAGAAGACACAATAGATCAAATATAAAACACAAGAGCTTTGGCTGCAGGAGTATAATTGCAGGTCCTTGGATATGTGCAAAATCTCCAACACCTAAAACAAAATATGTCACTTTTCCAGACACCAGCACCAGTTTTATGCTGCCACAGCTCAAACTCCAACTGAGCTATCTCAGTTTTACACTGCTGAGAGCAGGAAATCAAACCACTAGTTAAAAACTTAAATGACAAAGATCATCATTATAAAACATAATTGCTATTTGTGAAGGGATTCAGAAAACAGCTGTTTAAAATGCAACTGAAAGAAAACGAAATTTAAAACAAACAGAATGAGGCATTTGGCAGATAAAAATTATATTACAGCTTTCACATTGATAGGCAATGAATTGGGATGTATTAACGATGTTCATTTGCAGAGGAACGGGTCAATGAATGGACTGCTTGGCATTTTCCCTATGGAAACAGCATGTATTAGAACATGGAAAAAATATCAGGAAAAAGAAGACTGAAGTTTTATACATCAACAGCCACGATCAATATATGTAAGAAGGAAAAAGGTACACATTTTCTTCCCCCAAAGGTACCAATGATTTTGGGTGCCTAAACTGGCATACCTGAAGAGCCGAATTTTCAGGCAGTACCAAGTACTTTCAGCTCAGTTAAAGCACATCCAGTAGATACCCAAAATCACAATTTACTTTAGAGGAATCTCAGCTAGAGGACTTCAAAGAAAAGCATCAAATTGTATCACAGTACTGCCTGACAGCTGTTATTATTTTACTGCCAACCAAAACCCCCATGCAGCTGATATCAAAAAAAGACCATTATTCTTCTGCTTTTATTCAGACTGTTTCTGTACACAGAACAAAGCATTATCCATACTCATTTTTTTCCTTTCCTTTCCTCCCCCCCATATACTCACCCATTTCCCTGTATTTTTAACAAGCCACAGAAACACACATAGAATCAACAAGAACAAGCAGTTTCTAATTTGTTTAACTGCTCTGAATTCAGAATTGATGCCACACTTCTGAACAGCTCCAGTATCCTGGGCTCTGTACATTTCCACACAGGGTGTTAACTTCACCAAGAAGTGCTGGTTATAGGAGGAGCACCCCTATGTGTGCATGTGCCTTGTTTTCCATGCACCTGTTCCATGTGTGTCCTGATCTTCCTTAAAACACTTGCCAGCTCTCTGCCACCTTCTTCCCCTAAAGACCTATAAGGACCAGGTGGTCCTTACCCCAGGACTGGATGAGCAGCAACATCCAGACTTCCTCAGCTGTGCTTCAAGGGACAGGACAGAGCTGCACAGCTGCACCTGCACTCCCAGGACACCTCCAGATGGACATCATGATTAGGACTGGCTTGTACAGCAGCCACAGCAACACAAACCCAGCCTCTAAGCACCAACAAATATAAAGGTTAAATAAAATTGAGCTCTTGCTCAAAGACAGAAAAAGAAACTAAGACAAATGGTCTCTGCCATCAGAGACCCAACAGCACACAGAATTATCACAGATGTTCATCTTAGTTAAACAATTAATTTAAAAATTTATTCAATATGTGGATTAGTCTAAGCTTGCAACTTGCTATGAGTAGAGTTTCTCCCAGCCTAGCTCTTTGACAAGCCATCATAGACTATTTGTGCATGCAGGTATTTTCACACATTTTAAAATGTGTTACTGACTAGAGAAACTACTAATTTAAAGTCTGCTGTAGTTTCTCATGTCAATTAATTTCTCTTGCTAGTCTCTTTCACACTCCTTTAAATTAAGCAACCAACATTTAAAAAGAACCACAAATCTAAAATCTCCTGCAAAACATGAGTAACAGCTGATTTTATAACTCTATTTCCTTGGCTATTTAAAAAAACAAAAATACCTGCCAGTAGAGCTGAGTTAACATTATGGGCCAATTGCACACAAAGTTTAATTTTACAAGGCTATAAAAACAGCTCGACCAGTCTCCTCACAATCTGAGCCGCATCCTCACATCCAGAAAAACAGTTCAGTTCAGCTTTCCAGCAACAGTTCAGTTGTGGCCAAAGCCATTGCAATATAGGAATTTAACTGCAGTCTGCTTCTTTAACGAGCAATGAGGCTGGAGAACGCAGTGGTCCCGTCTTGCTTGACTTTCTGGATGGGTTAAGTATGTTTCTGATTCAAAGATGGATGCAAGAGAACANAACAGTTCAGTTGTGGCCAAAGCCATTGCAATATATGAATTTAACTGCAGTCTTCTTTAACGAGCAATGAGGCTGGAGAACGCAGTGGTCCCGTCTTGCTTGACTTTCTGGATGGGTTAAGTATGTTTCTGATTCAAAGATGGATGCAAGAGAACACAAGGGATCCCAGTTAGGGATCACAAGATCATAGCTCTGGGGCACTTCAGGATCAGCCTTCATCAACAGCTGTACTTTGGCACAAGGGAAGAGTGAGAAGCCTGGGGTCCCTTTTCTGTCAGAAGCTGGTAACTCGTTTCTCTTTGGCATGAAAACAACAACAGTGAAGATGCCACAAGCAGCTCTGCACTATCTAGTGGCTACTGTTAGCTTCAAGGCACAATTCAAGAGATGAGTCAGGAGTCTTAAAGCTCCTCATACAAACTTTTTTTCCTGATATTTAATTTGTTCCTTCAGGGTTACCAATACCCCAGTTAAGATCCACTAGGCTGTACCAGTAAGACCCTTCCTGACTCCATCACCAAAAACTATCAGCAAGAAAGCCACTCTCACTCTGACATCTCCTCTGACAGAAAGTGGCAGCATAGCATGACCAGGGGATTTTGATGTGGATATATAACACACCTCTCACCACCCTAGCCTCAGCTGGTAAGTGGCAATTCCATCTTCAGCTGACAGGCATCAGATATGATGCTGGTACAACCTGTGCTGTAGCACTGTATGGGCCACAGTGCCTGCCTGTCCTCCCTCTGCTGACCCAAAGCATCATCTGAGCTGGACAGCTTGCTCCCCCCACTGGATTTGCTGGCATGTTCACCAAGGGAAAAAAAAATCGAACACCAACTGATGATAAAATACCTCAGCCTTGTCTCTCCAGCTTATTAATTCCAGCTGCATTGTCTCAGGTGGAATTATATTATAGTATATCACTGTCATTGTCACTGTCACAGCATTCAAATTATGTTAAGTATGGCATAAAACAAGCAAAAGCACAAAAGCAGCAGTGAAGCTCAGTATCATTCCATCAGTTCTGCTGCTGGCAATCACAACCAAGTGTTCATATCAGTGCAGTATGTATAGACTGTGTTTCAGAGACACCTTCCTTTCTCAGGGTGTAGGAGACTAACATATTGCTGCTACATAGTCCAACAATTTATGGAGTCCATGATAAACCACTGCATCATTTTTCAAGGTCCAAGAACTCTATAAGCTTGGTCAGTAAAATGTACTAAGCAATAACTCATCCCCAAAAAAATGGTGATGGCAACTACAGAACTGCAGCTCTATTAACTCCTTTTTTTTTTTGTATGGATAAGTTTAGCTGAAAGCAATATTAGTGACAAATTGCAGCCTGGGGAAATTTTCAGATCAAGGTAATAATGCTATGAGGTAGAATGATTTGCTTTAGTGTTGCTGTATAATGCTGCCAGCTCCCTCCAACTGGACACTAACTGCAGCCAGAGGCCACCTTGCTTAAAAAAATATCTAAAGAAATATTTTAGCACTAAACCTGTCTGGAGTAATAAAACAAAACAGAGCATCCTTCCCAAGAAGGGGCACTGGGAAAGTGAAATTGGGTAGAAAGTTCAACAACTGAATGATTCATGGCTGGTGACAAGCTAGTGTCTGTGAGCTGAAGGAGCTGGTCTCACGCTAATACTGCTGAACCACATAGGTGGGAGGGAACCTCTGGAGGTCTCTAATCCAATCTCCTGCTCTAAGCAAGGTGCTCAGGGCTCTGCCCAGCAAGTCCTGAACATCAACAACATAGAAGTCATTCCTTCTCCAGGATCTGGTTCCAGAGTTTGATCAATCCATGGCAATTTTTTCCTGTTTTACCCAGCCAGAATTTCTCATGTTCAAACTTGTGCCTTGCTGCCCCTTCTCCTGTTCCAGTGCACCTCTGAGAAGGGCTTGGTCCATGCTCCAGCCCTGACTACCTCAGTGGCCTTACTGGATCTGCTCCTAGTATGCCACTGTCCTTGTGCTGAGACAAAGACACCAAGCACTCAGTCTCACAAGCACTGGGCAGAGGGGCAGGATCCCTCCCTTTGCCCTCACAGCATTCCAGCTAACAGTGCCTGGGATGCAGTCAGCCTCTGCTGCCTGGGCACACTGCTGACTTCTGGGCAACTTACTGCCCACCTGAGCCCCCAGGTATTGTTGAAGAGTACTGGACCAAGAGCTGATCCCAGAGGGACACCACTAACAGCCAATTTGAGCTCAGTGGCCCAAACAGTTTTCCACTTGCACCACCACTAACTTATCCAGCCCACCTCTAACCAACTTGGCTGTAAGGATGTCAGGATTTTCCTGTAGTGATACACAAACACAGGCACATTCTCTGTGCCTACCTGCCTTTCTCAAAGCTCTAATTCCATGTCTCCGCCTCCTCCTGGGATGGGATACTCCACACTGCTTTGAAAAAGAACCAGCAGCAAGATCTGAGGGGACAGCAGAGATGGAAAGTGCCTGTCCCAGAGCAGGTGGAACTGAACCAACTGGGAACAGCAGGCATCAGAGGAACAGAAACCATCTGATGCCACAGCCAGTTGCAGGGAAGGAGAATTGTTCTGATCATATTCACCTTTTGAGATTTAAAGCAGTTAAGCTCCTGCAGAGGTTTCTTTATTTCTACAGCATGAGGAAGAGTCATTCATAAATTTCTAGCCTCTCCAGCCTCCCTAAATTAACTCTCCCATGGGTATCCGTTCTCCTGTCATCAAACCTAAACTTCCACACTGACTTCCACCTACCTACTGCATGGCTCTGGTTGGTGCTTGTCCATCTTCCAGACAGGATCTGGAAGCCAAGCCTCACTGCTTCTGGAAGGCAAGTAAAACCTCCAGCAGCAGCACAACAGGGAAGTTAGGAGAGGAATTCCTCACCCAGGACAACTAGTCCATTGCCTGCCCCAAGAGGAGACCACACGGAGTATTCAAAGGCAAGTCATTTATATTAAACTTTTTTTTCAGTCTTCCCTTCTAAAATTGACTTGAGTCTGCCTTAGAAATTCCCAGTACACATTATCTCGCACAATTTGACTGCTCTTGCTTCCACAGTGCACAGCAAGCCAGAGATTTCCACTTTCTTAAGAAGGATCAGGAACTTGGCTACAAGCAGACACTGTCTAAAAGCAGCTTTGAAGCCATTTGACCTCTGTAATTCTTCCTGATTTTACACGGATGACATGGGTTGAATCTGTTCTGCCTCATTTTTGCAAATGAGTACCAGGATCCACTGTTTCCAAGAGGTTTTAATAACTCCTACAGCAAGCCATGTTTTATGTGAAAAATGTCAAGAAATGAACTGAAAACCATTTGCCTATGGCATTTTGGAAGGAAAATGACATGGCAGCCTACCCTCTCCTCCTGTAAAGTGAATCATTAAAAAAGGCAGGAATAACACTCTTTGTTCCTGCCATGTAGCACACGGTGGGCAGCATATGCTGTCACTGACAGCTCCTTTGGTTTCTTAGCACTTCCTCTTGCCTTGTGAGGAAGAAAAGTTGTATCTGAATTACCCACAGTTTTTTGGATTTCTGTTTTAAATTGTTTTCTTATTAGCTACTTTCCTAGTCTACAGGAAATACGTAACAACCACCAAATCACCCCTTTTGTAAGACAGTACCCACTGCTCCTCCAGTATGTGTAAGTGTAAGCCAGAAAGAACAAAATACACCAGAGATTCTTCCAATTCCAACAACCTTTAATGTACCAAGCTTCAAACCAACAGAGCCTTCTCCCAGAAAAGCAGTGAGTAATAAGTACTCTGAATTTTAAAGGTGATCACGGCAGTCCCACTAAGAAGACCACAACATTTAAATGGATCATGTTGAGCATCCTCACACATATATAAATATGGATTTCCAACAGAGCTCATCCTCTCTGGAGGCTCTGAAACTCTATCCTAGCACAGCAATTTTGCTGTGTACAGCACCACAGCAGCCACTCTGCTCCTGACAATCCACCACCAAAACACCAGAGACAGCTAGAGAGAAAGAATAAACCTTTCAACCAACATAACCCAGGGAGGTTTAAAGCCAGTTCTTGCTCTGTAATTCAGCTTAGCAATGCCAGGGCACCAAGAAGAAAGGAGCAGTCCAAGAGTCTCCGACAGGGTCAGAAAGTCAGCTCAGAAAAGGGTTGCCAAAACACTCCTGACCCTGCTCATCACAGAGCAGCATCAAGGGTATATTTCATTTTAGCCTGTGGGTGACCTTCATATTAAACCCATCCTTACACTCCTCCACTCCACTCCTTTGAACAACTGCCAGCACAATCTGAGTACTCTGGATCATTCAGCTCCCTCAAGCTTTCTTGTGTGAGCCTCCAGGCCTCCTGCATTTAGGTGCTGGAGCCCCATATATAATGCAACACATCATCAGATCTGCTCTCCTCTGCAATATTAATGCCAGCTCCCATGTTATTTCTCACCAACCTGACTACCATGCATGTAAAATGTCTAAAGTAACTGTGGTTGGAAGAGCAATACAAAACATTAAGTCATTTAACAGGGGGAAAAAAGCTTTGCCTTTCACAGGCAGCGTTGTTCAGAGCACATGGCAGTAAGCGTGTTTTACACCTCTAATGCACAACCCAGCAGGAAAAATGCTAAAGTTGGAAACAGTAGCATTCAAAGTTGAAAAGTGCCAGAATTCAAGCTGCCTGAACAACACTAATTTGACCCTCCCACATGTATAAGGTCTAGAATTATGCAACCAAAATGTTTCCCTTCATAATCTTTCTCACCAAGGGTACAGATTAGCTGGTGTTCACTCCACATGCTATTCCTTTTCCTTTCAAATGGCATATTATTCTGTTTGTTCTTCAGAGGGAAGCCATAGCCTTATTTGTCACACATCATTCAAATCCCATTCTAAAGGCAGAATTTTTATCTTGAAGATAAACAAGTTATCTTCCCTAATGACCCATGTGAGACGAGATAATAGCATTGCTGTCGTGCCGCAAACGGGAAATGAAAACAAGAAGATGTAAGTAAAATGCTTCCATTGCTTTTGGATGCCTTAACTGAGACTTCCAAGACATGATTTTCAGGAAATTTAAAAGTTACTGTAAAGCACTTCATGGATACATCTACCCAGCATAGCTCAACAACTTGTAGATCAGGTAGTTGTCACTGAGATCCTGAGCCAGCCTTGACCTTCCTGTCTATATTCAGCCCCTTGTGCCTCAATCAGTTTCTTTTTACCCATATAATCTGAATTCTCTCACATCACAGCTCCCTTGCTTCCACAATGCCCTCATTCAGGCCTCTTTTTCATGGGTCTCTCCCAGCTCCTGACTGAACTAGAGCCAGAGCAAAAAGGTTCCTCACTTTCCATCCTATTTCCTTCCAGAGTCCTGCTTCAGCTCCCAGTCTGCAGCTTCTAACACAGTCCACATTCTCTGTGTTCTGCAGTGAATATTGGAATGCTTTAGTAAAATCAAATTAAAGGCAGGAAGAGAGAAAAATACTTTAAAAGAGCAAAGCATTTGCTATTTTTATTCCAAGGGCTGTGGCGAGTTTAATTCTGCAAATTCAAAAAACTTGTCATAATTGACCTTTTCAAAACATGTGTGTCCATAGGCCTAACATACAGTTCTTTGGTGAACCTTGAAATTTATTAAAGGTCAGCAGCTCTAGAACTTAATTTCATTTCATCATTAAAGAACTTACTTAACATGCAGCCATCACCAATCATCAAGGAAAAACAAACCAGCTTAAAAACAGGTAAAAATTTAGATGCATTGGACTAGCAAAACCTGTACCTCTAAAAGGTTGTAAAAGAAAATTTAATAAAAAAGTTCTTGCTACAGAACCTATCAGTTTAGTTGTTGTCCTGAAAACTTAACAATGCCAAAATCCAAAGACTCTGGTCATCTGAAGCCCTGGAAGCAGCTCTGGTAAATGGTCAGGAGCCACTACTGATTCAAACTAAGTTAATTCTGGCAGTGTGTAGAGTAAGTTTAAAATCTCATTGTGTTTAGATTCTCCAGGGCTTGGCTGTCTCTTCTGTGCTACTGCTCCAAGAACTGTCACAGATCATCATGCTCCTTTGGGGAAGATTGTTCTCCACCTTTACAGTCTCATTTGCAGCAACACAGTCTCTCTCCACCCTGAAAACTGGTTCTTTCTGTGAAGAGCTCACACAGACTGTGGCACAACTCCTGGTGAAACTCCATGAAGATTTCTGTGACATCAGGACTGGCCAAGGAAGGATTGTGGACAGAACAGGCACAGAAAGAAAACCAAAATAGGAAAACCCCATGTTTTCACCAACACTCACAAAAGCCCCAGTGCAGTTACACTTATGCTGTATTATTTTTTATGCAGGATCCACTTGAGAAATTTCAAGTATTTTTTTTTTCTTCCAGGAAAGTAAAACATGATGACAAATAGGCAAAGCTGCCCTTAATTAGAACAGTAGTTACAACACAATATACTGATCCTATTCCATGACAGAAATGACAGTACTATGGCTTTTACCAAGGGAATGAAACAATAAGCATATAAAGAGCTGAGGGCCAGATCAAACAGAATTAGTTGCCAGAGCACCACAGACATGAATCTGTGACAATTTATACCAATGAAAGTAGTTTGTCCTTGAAGCTCAAGGTCATTTTTTCACTAAATACAAAATCTTTTTTCTGGAATTTACATGCAGTACAAGCCTTCGTTTCCTGACTTAAATCTTCTACCCAGCAGCATCACAGACTATAGGATGAATGTCATTTTTTCCCTTGGTATCTTCACTCTGAGAAATGTGTTGCTTCAACTGCTTCTTGTACAACAGATGGAAGGACATCATAAAATATCAGATGGCTCCCTAACAGGCTCTTTGAAATTCAAATAAGGTTACTTATCCTTCACCTCACCATACAAGACCGCAACAGGGTTGATTACAGAAATACTAGCACAGGTCTGTGTCAAATCAATAATGTGACATGGTGTCAAGCTTATCAGAGGAGTTTAACTGTTTATTTTCATTTAGCGCCTGTCTGCTGTGCCTGTCACCACCAGGAACATTCCAGGAAGTCCCAAACAACCAACACAAGGACACCAAATATAGCCTGGGACACAGCAGCTGGAACTATCCTGCCACAGTTATTCCATTTTCATCCAAGAGGGTGAACAACCTGAGATCCATTCCTGGAAATAATGCAATAGCACAGTAATTATTCAGCAGCCAGACAAATAACTTGTATTAGCTGACAGACCTCACTTTTGCAGCTCTGCCCTCACACACATTCCAGGAGGTGGTGCTGTCCCTTGGATGCACTAAAATCACTGGTTTCTCTTTGCAAATAAAAATTTCAGCAGATCAGGGGCACTTTATGCAAGTGCACAAGCCCATGATACCAAGTGAAGACTCAACTTCCATGAAAAGTAACTGGTAAATGCATATTCAACATTTCTGAAAATTCCAAGTCTATCAGCTCTTAATGCTTCCAATTTGAATGCACTTGTTTGGGGAAGAACAGCAGCTCTTTAGTGTCTTGACTGAATTCAAACCATGGGCTATTACTCACAGAGAATAAACCTGTTGTGTCACCCATCTGTAACAGCCATCTGGGACAGATGTTTTAAATGGAAACTGCCACAAGATTTAGGGTTCACTATCAACTCACATCTTGATCAGTTACCCCATGAATGACACAATGAGAAATGATGGATCTCACCTGACTGAAGGAAGCAATACAGATACTTTACATTGGTGTCCTTCCCTGACAAATCAACAGTCCAGAAAGCAGATCAGTGCTATGCCTGTACCGTCCTATCCTGTCCTACCCAATCCCTGCTGCCTGAAGAGCTAAAGCTCACTTGAATTTTTTATGGGCATGGAATTGACCATATATTATGTATGCAAAGTCAGACAGACCATTTGTTCGCTCCTATTTACTTGCTACCAAGAATCTTAGTTTCTTAAGCCAAATAAATCACCTTTAAAACATGATAATGATCAACAAACATTCTTCATAAATTTCTAAAACAAAATTATTAGCTATTCACATCCAAGTTCTATAAATTTCATTGCATGTCCATCTGGCCAACAGCTGCATTATTTATTTGCTGTCACACTCAGTAAATTGATTTACTGGCATTTAAAGGTGTCATCTTTACTCATTACAATTTCAATGATCACTCCAGCACTGCCAGCATGGCACCAATGACCTGCGTTTCAACTTCTAATCTCTACTAAGATTGAATTCCACATACAAAGGAGTATATGAAGAGACAGAGGAAACTGAAGGACTTGGGTGCTTTGATTTAAAGTTCATTGATCTCTGTATGGTAACAATTTGATGAGAAAGTTAATTTAATGACTCAAGTGCAGCATACACTTTTTTGAGCCCAAGGTAAACTTCAGACCTGGCAATACTGCTGTGCAGAATTAAGGTAAGTGGACTTGACAGACAAGAAAGAGGAATGAAGCCACATCCTCAGAAAGGATTACTGCCCCGGACAGTTTGGGACAGATGTTGCTTTCTCTGAGCCACATCCTCTGCATGCTCTCCCAAGTATGCTGCCCAGCTGTATCAGCTGCAGTGCCAGAGACCAGAACTCCATTCCTGCCCTGGAGATATTTCAGGCTGGCAAATAGCAGCAGCCCCCCACCTTACCCCAGCTGATGAGGGGAACCATTTAAAAATAGAGCAGTACCCATCAGCTTGGAAAATGCATCAGAACACAAGACACTCAAGATGCTCTAGACTATGTTCTAGGACACTAAGTGGTAAGTGCAAGATATTTTCAAGAAAAGACACAATGATCCCCCCAAAGCTCACTGTAGCTGTCCTCAATTTGTGTGCTCTAGCATGGCCTCAGGCAAACAGCTCCAGAACCATTCCCACTGGCTGAGATGCTTCTGTGCTTCCACTGGAAACTGAACTCCAGCTGCAATAACACCATCTCCCCCTCACTGATGCCCCCAGGCAGCACAGGAACTAAACAGAGTGGTGACCTGCAACTCACAGCCACACACATAGATACAGCCACAGCCAAACCGCAGGAAAAGCTGCAGTTTTGATCACGCCTCTCTAGAGAAAAACATAATTAAAACCATTAGGTTTGGAAAACTTCCAGTCCTAGGAATCTGACAAAGACATTTATGATGATAGAAGAATAATAATGTCCAGTAAAATCCCTGTACATAAAAGCACTAGAAATGTTTTATAGTCAAAAATCCAAGGAAAGAACATTTTACATAAGTTAATGTGCATCTTCTACAGAAAAGGAGCAGCATGACTTTTTTTCATAAAGTGAAGCTTGACTTCACAGCTATCTGTATCCTATCACACTTTTCCTGTCAGACTAAACATCTCTTGTTTTGATGCAAGTAGAGCAACTTATCTCACAGCGTATTTTTGATGAAAATGAACTCGAGGCTTAAACAAGAAGAGCCCAAGTCCCTTCTGTGATAGGAAAATTTCTGACACTTCAATCCACTTCGCATTGCTATGCTTTGAAGGATGCCCAAGATGAGAAGGAATTCAAAACACCATCCACCAAGAGGGGTGCATACTGACATGCTTCCTCTTTTTATTGATCCATGCAGCAGGTTCTTACTTGAGGTAACATTAAGAGAAATGTCTCATTTACTTGAAAAGAAAAAAATAATTTCACAGTTTTTGGATAAAACATTTGGCAGAGTGCTGCCATCTGCACCAATATTTGAAAACCAAGCTATTCAAATATGCATAATTTACTTAATCTTAGCAAGATATTTGAAAATTAGAGGCTTTTTATTACACTTTCCAAAGCAGCATCACTTTGCATATTGAGTATTAGATCCATCTGGAAAAGTGACACTCAAAACAACAATGCCTTTTCAAGTCCATACCACCATGTTGTACCAGGCTCTTCCTACATACTAAGCATATGAGTTCCAGAAGCTGCTTTTGAGAAGTAAGGGTAAGGGGAGACAAAATCGACAAAGAATGTTCAAATGGTGAGCATAAAAAATTCAAGGCTCTCAAAAACGTGTATACTAAAGTGTTGTGATGATTTCCTGCAATTTCTCCTGTTTATTTTAGAATCAGGCACAAGAGAGCAGCTTAGAACTCCTTTCTTGAATAGGTTTGAGAGCTTTAAGAGGTTAAGAATTTCACAGCTGATTATACTGACAAATAATTCCAATTTTGGATCAGTCCAAACAGTAAGCGACATAAGAAAGGAATTTCCAACACGCATGCACTGGAGCTGGAGCCTGTTTGGGATCGCACCTGTCAGAGCCCAGAAGCTGGAGGCAGACTGTGGCCACTTACAGTTTATTTAAAGAAAACACCTTCTGTCACCCTGCCTCTCAGTCATCACCCTGATTTTGTTTCATGTATTTGCTGTTTAAGCCTGGGAAAGGTGGAATGAAGACTTCATTGATTTTAACTAAACAACACAGCTGCCCACTGAACCTTCTTGACTACAGCGCTCTACCTAACCACAATGCTTACAATACAGAAAAATTCTTTCCCTTTTATCCTGAGCCTCCCCTGAACACAACACCTGGAGCAGGCATCCAGGAAAGGGAGCAGAATGCAAGAAAAAACTCCTGGGATGATTCATTAAGAAAGTCATCAAAACCAAACACCGAGAGTATAATTAAGCTTTATTGTAACAGATCAGTGACATACTCACGGTAAAGCTTTGGGAAAAAGGTAGTTGCAAAGTCCCTCTACACATTCTGGAAGTTCCTAATACCAGCCTGCCAGACCTTTACAGGTATTTGCCAAGATCTGGAAGACTATAGACTTCAGAACAATGTGCTGCTGTGTGGTCTGAGCTGCTGAGCAAACCACAGGAGGGGGACTGTGAAGCACAAGGGGATTGTGAAGCACAAGCAAAAAGGAAATCTCAAGCTGACTTAAAGCCATTTACTCCAGAAAAACAACAGTTTTCCTGGAAAATGTTCTTAACAGATGAATCTTACCAAAAGGCTGGATGTGAACCGTTCATCCAAGAAATTGCTCAGCAATGAAAGATTAACGTGCACTTTGCTTTAGGGGCTTTGAATATAAAACTTTCCTCCCACCTTCAAATCTACTTTCCTGAATTTCTTTGTGCACAATATTTACAATGCCCACTTTCATTCTTAAGCAAGCAGCAGGAAGAATATCTTCTTTGAGCAAACAGGTCTGGACAGACTGCAGAAATTTGCCAAATATTGATTTTGTTAGGGATGAGCTTGAAATTTCCATCTCATTTCAGCTTCCCACAGAATGAACTTTTAGAAACTGATTTTTAAAACAAATGTATTATACGGTATTAAAAGTGAATTAAACTACTTCAATAATGAACTATCTATAATAATTCAGTAATTGAGAACAGTAGGAATTTATACTTCAGGGTAAAACAGTACACTGAGAAAGATGATGTTGTCCCAAGAGGTCCTGTCTTGCTCAGGCAAGGCCACAAGCAGGCACTGTGCCTGACTGGCCCAGATGTGGTTACTGGCAGGAGACAACAGCCAACTTATCTAGAGTATTTTATTCTACAAGCCTTTTCTCCAGTGGCACTTTCAGTCAGGTCTCTTCCCACCCTTTGTCTATCAGGTTTTATAAAACTTAGCCTAATACCTTTGGGTTTATGTTCTATCAAACCAGATTTGGTGAATACAAATAAGTGAAGAAACTGAAAATTCAATATATAAGCCCTTATTTCTGTTGGAAACTAAGTTTAAAAAACGCTGTAAGGAATGCAGTCTTCACAGTGTTTGTGTAAAGCATTCTGAGCATCCAAGAATTACAGGAGAAGCATTACCTGCTTGTAGTTCTCCGGCTGTCTAACAAGATCTGTTTCTGTGACAGAAAAATGTCCAAGGATCTGGTCCATGTGGGAGCCACTTGTGAATAAATGGATCTGGAACAGATTAATTTAGAAGACGTTTGTCAGTGCAGAGACCAGATCATTAACAACATCATTAACTACCATCCAACAGCTGTGTGGATTGGAATGGTGATGTGACCAGTGGTTACAAACCCATTCCCAATGGACACGTACAAGTGTAACTATTATCACCAATACAACAGCTCTTCTTAAAGCAGCCAGAATGGGAGGGATGAACATGCACCACAATCACCTCACAAAATGGTCCATCTGGTAGTGTTGCCAGAACCACGTGCAAGAATTGCAACCTCTGCTGCCACAGTAAAACTGAAGGTTTCTCTTTTCATCCTGTCTTAAAAGTCTTTTTCCATACAGTACACACAGTCTTGTGCATGGCATGAAAGGAGAAACCATTTACACCGACAGCAGTCTTAACAGAGCTAAAGTATACTCATAGAATAATTTTTATTTCTTTCTTTAAACTAGAAAATGCTACCTAGTTACAGTAAGGTTCTCTTTTGCTGCTCTATACTGTTGACTTTTGCTTACCAAGACCTCGTCCCAGCTGCACTGGTGATAGTATCATCAATTACTTGATGAAGAAGCCTCCCAAGTTAGTCAAGGGAACAATAAAAAGCAATTCTTCCTATTCAGTGCTGATCCCTTTGTTACTGTAATAACTGCAGCTGCCAAACAAGATAGCAGTGCACATTTGTCAGACAATCACTCATATTTCATTAATATTTCTGCCAGAAGACAGAGAATGTTTCCTGCTTTTCTTCCTTTATTCTAATACGAACTTTATCACACACTTGGGTATTGACAACTATTTTAAAGTTGACAGGCACTGGGTAATTATCAACCCTTCCGTGAAACTTCAGAATATTTTAGCTTTCCTTTCCCAAAACTCACTGCTGGTGACAACCATCTGTCACATGTGCAGAGCTATGCGAGTTTAAAAATAAAAGAGCACCTCCCCACACAATGTTCTTCCTTTCCACTTGCCACTCCTCTCCCTGCTGCATTCTTGCGTAACTCTGGCTGCCAAACCTTTGGGGCCCCAGCACCAGCAGTGAATTTCAGCCCCTTTTCCAAAGCAGGTGGCAGCAGCATCCCTGGCCAAAGCCCAAAACAAATACACTAAAGCTGTAAGAACAGAGGAATAAGGTGTTCCCCTGAGACCAGACTAGATGGATACTGGGATAATCCAGTATTTGTATTTTTGCTATCTCTTACTGATAAGCAGGACACACAGAAGATAAAGCAAGGCTTAAAGACGAAAAGAGCACCAAGGTAGAAGTAGCAGGTGAGAGGGTGAGAGGCAGAACATGCACAGCTGTTGCTTCTTGGCACTGGAATACCCCAAGGTGGAGGCAGGTCGGATCTAACCTCAGACTAACCTTTGCAAGAGAGCACAGGCACAGCCCTCACACTTAGCACAGCTTCTGGGCAGTTCCCAGTACCAATTCCTAAACGCCCTTGAGCTCAGACAGCTGCCCTCCCTGCAGGCTGCCCCATTCACCTATGGGAAGAGGAAAAGGGGGCTTGCTCATAGTTCACAAATGAGAGGGAAAAAATTCTACTGCATGAAAGAATGTGCTTCTGAGATCTAATGGCAAATTCACCTTAGGAAAAAAAGCAAAGATTTTCAAACCAAATAGACAAAAAATATATAAATAAACAAGGCAGCAATTCCCAGAGCAACGTGGTAGATTTTTCATGTCAAGATACAGATGCATCTAACAATTGCAGTTCAGCTCACTCATAAATTACTGACAATGAGGTAATTACCCAGCACCAGTCCCTGCCCTCTATTATTCAGAGATCAAGACTTTGTCCTTGTCCCTTTACTCTTACGACATCAGATATATAGATACAACCCATCCAATCCACTGCACCCATCTTATTTTATATTGTTTATCTTAGAGAGGGCACAAGAAACCACTCCATTCATAGGTGGTAATTCCCAGTGCTACTCTGCATTCTTACTGACAATACAACTCTTGCTTTTCGTTTCCAAGCATATTAAAACCATTGTTGCTGCTTTACCATGATCTGATAATTTCAGTCATGTTAAACTCTCCTTCTACCATCGAGAATTACATTTAATATCATTTTATTCTTACTAACCCACACACACAGTCCATAATCAGATATTCATCTGCTTAAAAAAGCCCCCTCATCTCTGAACCTGATCTAGCCCTCCACTACTTCAGGATGGAAGATAGCTGAAAATATCCCCAGGAAATCCATCAGTTTTCAGAAATTCATGTGTTCCACTGGTTTTTATAACATGCTGATTGTGGCACAGTGCATTTAACAGAGCCCCCCAAAAACAAGAGTTTTAAACTACACAGGTTCCTACCTGTTTTGCTGAAATTATGCAAGGCTTCTCACAATTTTTCAGGCAAAGTGGTAATTCAAAGAGTAAATAAAAACAACTGCTCTCTCCTATGAATTCAAGAGGGATCAAAACCTGGGCAGACAGGTATTTTTCTGGCATTTGACAGAGAGAGGAAGTAAGAGAATAGAAGGAACCAGGAGATGTGCCTTAACACAGTAATTTATTCTCCACGTTCCCATATATTTGAAGGCATATCAGGTAAATATGTACCACTGAGAGTTTCAAGCAAATTATAATGGTATTACTACGTTATACTTTCAAAGCAAGCCAACCTGTCCACGTTGAGAAGCCATTATAATGTTACTCAACAGCTCATAGCCTCAGGCTGCAAAATTCCTCAGAAACAGAGATGTTAAGATTTCCCTCAGGAAGTCTTCCTCCTACAGCAGGACATGTATGCTTCTGTAAGCTTCAATGTGCCTTCTGGGAGCTGAAGTCACTGAAAAGCAGCTCATCAGAACAGCTAGCAAAGAGGAACAGCCAGAGAGGACACCTAACAAGCAATTCCCAGCACAGAACCAGCTGTAGCTCCAGGGAGGCTTCTCTCTCTCTTGGGTACTGCAGAACTTCATCCCATCAACCTTAGGTGGCTGCAGGCAGGACAGAGCAGATAGAGGACCCAGCAATATCCATACTAAAAAATGGAGAGTGGAGGAGCAGTCATCTTCTGAGTAAGAACATATTTTCCAACTGTGTTGTGTTCTTCTCAGAAAGGCCCAAAGAGAGAAAATGGTATTTTAGAGCCCGTGTGAGTCACAGAATGAAGTCTGTGGAAGTGTCGTCACTAGTTGACAAAAATTATAGCTCCTGATCAGCAGTAAATAAAATTGTTCCACAGCTGAGACACATAACCTGGTAAGTTATTAAACAGAGCGAGTTAAAGCCATAATTATCATTTTGAAGAGAAAGCCCTCTGTAAATGTGTCAGCATAATTAAAAAACAAAACACTCATTAGCCTTTTGCATATTGTGTATGTGGTTTATTAGAGAAAAGCAGCAGCTCATATAGAGGTCATATTGGGTCAGTTCAGTCTTCTAACACATAGAATAGTTAAAAAGTTTTGAAATTAATGCAGTAGTAAAAGCAATTTCTCTAGAAAGAGCCAAGAAATATCAATTATTGTTTATACAGCTGTTAAATTGTGTAAGTATGTTATATTTTGTGTTACTGTAAATGCTAACATTAATGTGTCACTGTAATGAAGTCCTTCCAAAGCCACATTTACCTTTCTATTCTCCTGCTTTTAATTCAGATTAAAATATAAATCAGAGCACTGCACTTTATTACAGCTCTGAACAGAACTCCCACAGCTGAACACATAATACCAGTGTGGGTTCACACATGGAGGAGTTGGGCTCGGTTCCATCCTCCTTTGTGTACCCCCATGGTGGCAGCCCTGACTGTGAAAATCATCACCAGCACCACTGCTGCCTTCACTTTAGTCCAGCAATGACTGCTGGAGAAGGCAATAATGGCAGCTTTGGGAAACTGGATGAACAGAGAAACATTCTCCCTCCTGCTTATTCCTCCAGATTCCGGAATCATGGTCAGGGACCTGCAGCATAACTGCCCTGTCTCTTGTAGTTGTCTCACTGTCCTAACTTTAGCAAACATTTTGCCTTAGATAGCCACAAAGGGGAAAAAAAAGTCCAAGTTTATTTCATAAGTACAACTTACACAGGAAGTTCATCATCTCTCATCTGCCCTGTCAACAAGTTTAGCATGTTGCCCGATCAGCACATCACTACTTCAGGGCCTCATATGGACCACTGAGAATATCTCTGTTTGTACTCAAGCTCTCAGGTTTGACCTGCTCTTAATTCTTCCTTGGTCTCATTAACTGCAAGCTGAGGCACTGGAGCTGCATAATGATTTGTTACTGTCAAGTCTCACATAAATCAGAGCACTGATGATGAGTTATGGAGGCATTTGCCTCACCTGCTAGGAAAACCAGCATACCTTAAATAGAGGTAGTTTATCAGGGGGAGAAGATGCCAGTCATTTCATTTGAGATTCACCTCTCCCAATCCCATCACGGTCTGTAATCACAGTGCAAAAAGCCAAGGACTGCACGGGCACTTAGAGTGAATTGCTACCTTTGTTCCCAGATCAGGAAAGCACATCAGCAGTGGTCAATGAAAAGCAAAAGGTTATTTTAGATGCTGCACACACAGCACCTGATCCTTCTTCCCTAGGGCTGTCAATCAGACATCTTCCCTAGCAATCAGTTCATGGAAAGAACAAAATGTAACCTCATTATAGTTTTTAGCACTGCTCTGTCAGACATAGGATTAAAACCAAGAAGGCATCTTCATTCAAAGGTGAAGATGATTCTGACAACTTTCTGATGTGTACTTTGAGAAGAAATTTCCCCAAACTGTTTTTAGTCTCAAAATAAGGTTTTCTGTGAAGGTTTGGAGTACAGTAGTAGTTGGCTCCATTCAAGTTATCCAAAGAGATATAAATGGAGAAATGAGACCTAGGGAAAACAATATTAATAACTTTTAAGACTATCTTTAGAACCACATTTTTTAATTTGTCTCTGGAGTCATAATTACTGTCAAGTTTGGGACTGAAGCCTTGTTCCATCCTAAAAAGACCAAATACTTCCATTTATCTGTGATTAGATGGGCATCTAAAATCATAAGTGGGAACAGAACTGGAATCTTTACAGGGAAAAGACCATTACCAATTCCTGATTGAAAAGCAGGTAGATTTTGGGTTCTGCTGAGATGTCCCCTAGTACTTTGGAAAGAGATTTTGCATTTTATTTCGCTATTACTTTCAGTATTTATGCTTAACATTTTGAATCGGCATTTCCAGTGAAGTTAGAGCTCTGCATCACTACTTCTTGTCTGGGGAACCAGAAAGCTCTGTCTTGTTTCTACCAGGCATTTTCTGTGAAAAACAGCAGCCGCCTATGTTTGCAGAAGTGACTAATGTGCCAACCTGCAAAAGAGACTTTTATACAATTACAACCTTACAAACACTGTACATGCTACATTTTCTCATGGTTCTGCCACACTGGGGAAAGACGGAGGTGCTTGTATTCAGAGTAATTCACTCTTATCTACAGAAAATGCAGAACTAGCAAACAAGAATAATTTGTACATTTAGCTCTAGCTGACAAGGCTTTTAAATAATAAACTATGTCATAGTGAGTTAGAAGAATCATTTACCTTGTGCAAAAGTTTGCACTGCTCTTGGTGCTGAGCGTGCAAACTGCGCCACTGGAACCTCAGCCTCCCATTTAACCACTGCAGGTATCGAACATCCACTCTGCCTTCCAGCCCACCTTCAGGTCCTGCTTCAGTTGTACCCTCCTGCCTGCTAAGCAGATCATCTTCACACTGAAAGCAAAAAAGAATACCAAACTGGTTTTAATTAAAATTTAATTGAAATTTTTCAGCCTTTTTGAATCATTCGGTAGCGAACATAAAAGATATATATATAGGCCAAAGAGGAAGAAAATTGCCCTAAAATGAAGTCAATTCCAGCAGTACAGAGAAATTAGAACACAGGACTGAGAACAGCTAAACAAGTAGAGAAGTGTGGAATAAATATCAGCTTCTCAGCTGTGACGTGGTGAGCTGTCTCCTGTCCCATCTTTCATTTTCTGTACCCAGGAAGACACAGTGTTCCTGAGACAGCAAGCATGTTCTTTATCCAGATGGGAAAAATCATATTTTGACGAGATTCTAATATGTCAGAGAACATAAAAAACAGATTTAGCTCCTGCAGTGTCTTCCTGAGACCCTATTTTGTAAATCAATAACTTACATGGGGACAAAATTGTGGGTCTGTGCTTTCCCAGCTATTTTCTTTTCTCCATCCAATACTTCCTGTCTGGCAGGATAGAGGAAAAGAAAAAATCACGCAGCTGGCAATGGCCAGGACTCCACAGAGGCACTCCCAGCTACAGTTGTAGCATCTGTCTTGCTTGTTTTGCCTTTTTCTAGAGCAATTTGGAAGGAAGAAGAGAGAAGCAGAGTTCCCATTTGTTCATCTTGTCCCACTTTCCTTCTGCTGCAAATAAAAAACCAACAACAACCAACACCTTCATCTTCTGCATGAAATTTCTGCAGCACATTTCTGTCGTATCTCTTTCCTAAGGAACATGGGGAATTCTACCTCCCCCAGCCCCTTGCACAAAGAGATCATTCACATGTACAAACAGATCTCTTCATTTTCAGCTAAGATGACTGCAGATTCCAAATTAAAAGGGGAAGAAGACATGGGTAGTTTTATTTCTGATGCCAGGTAACACCATTTAAAGTAAAGCTTTCTATTTCATGCAGTCTATAGAAATTATATAAAATAAACACAACCCATCATTCCAAACGTTTTTACTACAACATGTCATAAGAAGTAGAAGAACACAGAACTGCAAAGATCTGGTTATTCAGAATGGATGTTTGCCATTCTGAAAGGAAGTGTGTCCCAGTTCTTAGACTCCCAAGACATTTCTTTAAAGCGGATATTTAAAAAGCCTACTTGAAACATGACTGTTTTCAAGAAAACACTAAGGCAGATATTTGGACCCATAGACCTTGATGGTAGTTAAACATATGTGCTTCCCTGCTTCACAGATTTCCATGTTCAATAAAATCTTAAAAAGATCCAGTTGGCAGGCAAAGCTTGAATGTAGCTCAAATTTGGATCCTAAACTAACAATGCAAACTGTAAAATGAAGAGATTTAATCTTGCCTTAAATGCAGAGTTCAACAGAAGTGTGTCTACAACCATGATCAAATAACCTCCTAACACTTTTTTCAACCTAAGTATCTCCAGTTGACAGGGCCTCTATTACAATGAGTGTTCCTATTATTTATAAGCAAAAAAATGCTGTTCTGGTGACATACTAAAATGTATCAATATTACAGGTTTGTTCCCTTTGCCCTGTGGCTCAGATAAACACATGCTATAAATCACAGAGGTGCAGGGCTGGTAAAAGGCTTCTCCTTTTGAAGGCACAGATTCATCTTTAACCAAAAAAAAAAAAAAANGGTGCCAACTACAATGTCCCTCCTTCTCCACCCCCAGCCTCCTAAACCAAGGCACTGTGTCCTAGGACACTGCAGTCCAAGCTGAGCACCTCCACAGTTCAGACTGTTTTGCCCCAAACAGGATGGTTTCTGGACCAGGAAACCATACAGATACAATTACCAAGCTGTCCATTAACACGATAAGCCAAGCAGCTGGATATTAGTCACCACAGCAGAGAAAACCCATGTGTAAAGAACATCAAAACACCTGACATAAGCAGCCAGAAAGCCACAAGGCCGAAGACAGACTTGGGAATCCCAGATTAAAATCTGCACTGTCCATAATTTACAGTTCTACTCCAACTTCCCTGGTTAGAGGTTTCAGAACAGCACAAATACTGCCCTCCTGGGGATTTATTTCAGGAAGGAATGGCATTAGACTCAATTGCTTTGGCAGTACAGTGACAAACACCATGCAGAGCTAATTTTATTGTAGCAACCTGCCTTATTAATATTAAAATAAGGAAGCCAGCCAATGCATTTTTAACAGGATCTCTCCATTATTTATTTCACAAACTGCACAAAAAATTTACTTTTGCTATGAAATACTTAGCCTGGCATAAAGTAAACAAGGTAAAAAAAAAAGGTCTTGCATATTATACCGTGACCTCAATTTCCAGTCCCATCTTTACAATCTAAGACTATTTACTGCTCTCCCAGTGGGTGAAAAATCATTAATATACCAGCCCAAGCTACAGGCTTTGCTTCAAATATCACTGTGAATTTATCTAATCTATGCAGCAATCCAGGTACACACCTACATTCATTCTGAGATACAGAAGTGCATATTTTTTAGACCAGTTCATAAAGAGAGCAGCAAAGGCAACTACCCAGAGACCTCAACAGCCTTCCCACACTTGGAATGCTCCATGCCAGTTCTGGAAGGGATCATTCCATAGCCACTTACCAGAGGAGCATTTTGCTTGCAAACTGTTTGCTGCAATTAATGCTTCTCTTTGATTCTGTTTCAGAGAAGGGATGTGCTTGGATCAGCTACAGGAATGGTGCCACAGCACAGCAGCCACACGAACAAGTGACAATGCCCTCATCACTGTGGTGACATTTTTTCCCATTACTGGTGATACCTGGGCTGTCAAACTGGGAGATGTGGACCAGCCAGGGCACCCCTGATCAGTGTAACTTGAGAAGATTGATTAAGTAGAAGACAGAATGATGCCCCTCAATTCCACTCCCACCGTAATTCACCCCAAAGGAGCTTTCTACCCTAGAAGCTCCAAGGACTGCTGTTTGAACTTTTCAATATCCACTTATTGGCAAGACTAAGAAAAGCAAGCGCAAGCCTGATCAAAGTGACAAGCATACATTTACACAAGCTCCCTCCAAGCCAATTTCTGAACTATCACCCTGCCCACACTTCAGCAGAACCAGCTCTCCTGTGGTAAAAGATCCAGGAAAAATAAACAGCTAAGCCCTATAACAAATACACATTCCAGGACACTACCCATCACAATCCCAACTAAGGTAGCTCACAAACTACAAAACCTACCCCAGGCTCACAAATACACCTCTGGATTAGTCAGACCTAAACACGGTTAGTCCCAAAAGTATGTATTTAACAATTTTTGCAAGGCAGTCTAGAATTCAGTCTTTAACACCTAAGTTTTGCCCTAAACACTCCATCCCATGCTATTTCAAGTCAAATTATAAAAACAAGTGCCAGATCATTCCCAAAAGATGTGAATGGACATGTGGTTAGACAATGCAGCAAGTGCATAAAACTGCCAAAGTCCTGGCAGAATTGTTCTGAGCAGACAAGTCAGAGTCATGAAATACAGGGAACTGAAAAAAGCCATCACAGATTACAGTACTCAGAGGAAAAGAATAAGGGGTGGGAGAAAGGAGAGTGTGAAAAAAGACACGGTGTTATATCAATTTTCAGTCACATTCCATACATCTGAGGAAACAACTTGCATACAACGTGCTCAGAGAGAAATTAAAGACTAAGAAGTTTCAACTTCAACAGCAGAAATGAAGCTGTTCTTTTTGGTTTGAAATACAAAGCAATCCCATGTCATCAAAAATCAGAGAGCAGGTGTACTAACAGTGGATGGAGATAAATTAAACAAGTACTTCATATAAATACTTTATCAAAGAACATTACAGGCATCAGTGTGTTTGCGGATATGTGAGACAGGAGCATTTTTTCCACTACTTGCTCTGTTTGACAATTTTAGTGACTTGGTATGGAGTTAATCTTGATCTGTTCATACACTTTGAATTGCGCAAACGCCAAAAACTGATTTAATTCAAAATTCCTTGCAGATCTGGCGATATGCCATAAGCAGGACTGGCAGAGAAAAACCTCTGCTGTGCAACTTCATTTAGACTTTCTATACTTCCTACTGATATAGGATAAGGCTTATAAATTTTTACCCTAATAAATTTGCTGTGCCCGGTACAGGCAATGGAAAAGAAAAGGCTGTGCTGCCTGCACTGCTGTAAAACAAGGCGATGGCAGGGCTGGCTTCCCCAGAGATGCTCTTTTCTGACTATGAGCTGCCACCTGTCGGTCCAGGACAGACCCCAGCCACGTCCAGCACATCCCCAGCAAGCTGTGGCTTTTCCCAGGCATCTTCCGATTCCCTTCAAGCACCAGCTCTCTGCTTCCACATCTGGACACCTAGCAAACTATTTGCTGCTCACACTACCCATGGAGAAACAAGCCTGCTGGAACATGGATGTTTAACCCATGGATAGATGCGCCAGGTCAACTCCCTGACACTAATCCTTGAGCAGAGCAATACAAAGCAACTACCAGCTGAAGCCTCCAACACACATTCCCAGCCCACTCCTCACCTGCACAGGAGTTACTCTGGGTCTAGACAGAAAATATTTACTCACTTACCACTCAAATCTGAACTACACTAAGCACACAGCCTATTATCACAAAGGTGGGTAGAAGCATATTTAGATCCTCACTGCAGGGCTCAGGAAAGGCAAGGCAATCACATAAATCACACCAATAAAGTGCTTCTGCAGCTTTTACTGAGCACTCATTCCGAACCGCTCGTAATTCAGACAATGGTTTTGATGTGACATAACATATGTTAACTTCTGTAATTACACGTCTTTAAACAGAACATAATTTTTTAAAAAAAAAATTAAACACCATAGCCAGAAATAACAGTATCAGACATGCTTTCTTAATTAATACAGCCATATATCTATCTGCGGGAGGGGAAAATGTGGAAAGGAACAATCCAAACAGATGAATGCAAAAAGGACAGCACTATTTTCATTAATAGCACCATAAACAACACTAATTGGATTTCCTCCTAGACAAGGCATGATCCAGATTAGATTTATGCAGGGAAAGATAGATGGTGTAAAAACCCACTCCCACATGGTGCACATACCAATTAAATCTTCAGATATTTGCATAGAAGAGTAAGTTTTCCACAAACATAAGTGCTCACAACATCGAAGTTACACTCATATTGCACTCAGCCATTAAAATAAAAAAAAGTGAAGTCGTGTGTTTCCGCAAGGCCTTTTAGCTTTTAAGTTTCAATGCCTTTTGTAAAAATTACTACTCACAACAGCACTCCCAAGAGCTTACTCTTGGCAAAGAGTGAAAAAGAGAAGGTGCTCAGGGAAGACAGAAAATGTGAGCACAGCTCTTACCCATGCCTGCCTTGTTCAAACAAGCCTATCTGGCAGTAGCCACAGGCCTGAGGCGCTAGAGCAAGTCAGTCCTTTATCCCATCCCTCCTCACTCATTTGGGAGGATATTTAAGAGCTCTGCAATACAGCAAAAGCACTATGCCTTTAAAAGAGCTCGGCAGCGCTGCCTAATCTTTGGAGCTGCAAGGCTTTAAAAGAACATTAAAATCCCAATGCTCACTGCATTACATATTCAGACAAAACACGGAAACTAAATATACTAAGACCAACACGTGACCTTAACTGGGAGAGCACAGCGTTCTGCAGGGCTCATGAAATGCAATACACAGATAGTGCCTTGCACTGCTCTTCCTCTGACAGCAGCTGCAATTCCCCTTGCCCACAGCCATTTGCTCCGCTGTGGCAAGAGAGGCAGCCCTGGATAAAGATGCAGCTCCCTACAGCAACAGCACACCTGGAGCTAGAGGAAAACGGGAAACAGCACCTGCCCTCCAGGAGAGAGGAGGCATGAGCTCTACCATGGGTAGGAGCCTGCCATGCCCCCCTCTTTACAAATGAAAAGCCCTCCTGCAGGAAAAGTGCTTGATTTCAAAGGATCCTCCCAGGTGAGTTAAACCCAGGTTGCTTACAGTGGGACACCAAAAGCAGAGGATGTTCACATTTAAATCAAAAGGCTGCAAAGATAATCGGGACATACCAAAGGTACTGGCTGCTCCCTGTCACTGGAGGGCAGGAGAGGCACTGAAACATCTTAAAATCCCTCTGTTTCCCCAACGGCCAAGGAAGGAGCTCCCTATGCTGGATTTCAGCAGAGTACCAGAATTACCATGGTAAACCTTCCTACTAGCACGCCAGTCCTCATCATCTTCTCCTCACATAGCTCAAGTGACTCCAGTGCCTGTTGCTGAACCCCATCCAGAACACATCAGCTGTAATGTCAGGTTCAAAAAATTTTGCAATTCAGACATTGCAGACAGAGACAGAGCAGATTCAATAAATTATAAGCCTTTCTGATCAATTCAGACTTGTCTTTTACAGTGTTTTACCCTGACATGCTGTCTGGCAAAAAAAAAATAAAAAAAAAAATTTCTTAATTGTGCATTCACTGTGTCAAACAAAGACAAATGTTGGTAACTACACATCCCCCAGTGCAGCACAGGAAAAAGGTACCATGACAAGTTCAAAGTATGCTACAAAAGACTTGTCAGCCACATTGAGGTGAGGAAAATTCTGCAGGAGAAACTTCAGGAATCCAGCACTCTCTGTTCAGGTTTCACAGATGGCTTTTTAAAAAAGAGTGTTTCTTAGCAGCTACTGAATCCAGCAACAGTAATAGCAGGAAAAGGGCAAAAACATAAATGGTGAGAGTTACTAGGAACACAGGACAAAGAGAATAGAAGTGTAAGCTTAGGGAACAAGGGAGGAAAATCAAAAAATGAAAGCTGACAGACTAATATAGCCCATAAAGATCTGGAAAGTAATTATGCTTCTGAGTCAGAATCAATAAGGTTAATAAAATTCCCTCCTCTATCCTCACTGGAATAGATGAAGATGTGGAAAAAAATGCAGAAAACTTCTTTTCACTGAAACTAGTGCCAAAGGTTTCCTGGTTTTCTGCTGGGGGGAACATCAAGCTTGGCTGCGACTTTAACGCTTTCCTCTAATAACATCGTTTATGGAACAGCAGTGACTGTCAGGTTTTCTGTAAAAGAAAGGCAATTCAACAACAAGATTAGACCAAGCATAAGCCTTACACTATACTGGAAATAGCCAGTGAGCCAAACCAGACTGTGACAAACAGAAGATTAATCAAAATGCAAACCTAAGTGTCAGAAGGCATGTTTATCTTCATTTTTGCCCATCAGAAGTAATTAAACTGAGTTCACTTCAGCATGCTAGAGACACACACATGAATTCCAAGTACAGGAGACATAATAGCTCTCTTCGTTGATTACTATAAATTCACAAAAGGGGAGGGGAATCCAATTTCACTCAGAGGGCCAGAAGCAGACAGAGGGAATTAGTGGAAACAAGAGCCAGTGTTTGTACAACATCTCCTGATGATCATGAGGGATATAACATCACTATACCCATTTTAAAAGCTCAACAGCCCCCATGCATAATTAAATTACAGGGCACACAGACTAATTTCAGCTGTGGAAATAAAAGCAGTACAGGCAGTATTCCTCCCTGAAAACAGAAAGAATATGTGCTCACAGAGTACTGCTATTACCTGCCCAAACCATCACAGATTTGGAGAAAGCTGGGACAGTAACACTAAAATTTAAAAAGCGAGGTAAATATAAATTAGTCAAATACTGATTGTGCTAAAAAGGCAATTTTATATCAATTACCTGATTCTCAGAGAGAATGAGAACTCCTCAGATATGCCTGGCAAGTTCAATGAAGGAGAGAGTTTCACCTACATGTTTTCAGCTGTGTCTTGTACACTAGGATTTGTTACGTGTGAATAGGAATCAGTGAAGGGTACTTGAGAATAATCTGCCTGTACATGATCACCAAAGCAACAGAAGACGTCTAGACAGACATCACAACAGTGTATATCTGAGATGGAAATCCACGAGGGGCATCAAAAGCCTTTGAAAACCATGTCCATCAATTACTGGCCCAGTGCTTTAAAGCAATTAACAGGCAAGAATTCCCAAGCAGACACTTTGGTAAATCAATGTGAGCCTCCAATTCAGATTGTACTTAAGTCTTTATAGATCTAACAGAGTTAGTGATTACTTCTTCTGAAGAGATGGCCCATGCAAGGCTTGAACTTTCACTTACTGCCCCTGGAGTCACCAGCCTGCTGACAGATGAAAACAATAAATTCAGAGAACAAACGTGAACTACTGCAGCCTAGCTCTAGAGTTGATCATGGATCCCCTCCTCCTTCTGCTCCTCCTGCCTCCAAAGCAACATAGTTTGCTCCTTTAACTGTTTCCCCCTCCAGTTGACAAACTTCACATGCTAGAAGGAACCTGCAGTCCTGCTTGCCGGGGCAACCTGCCACAGGCACCAGGATCCTGCTCAGGAGAGATTGCAGCACTGCCCTTCCAAAAATACGAGCTGGAGGCCATGGGAAGAGGCACCCTGAAGGAATCTCCTACCTACCACACAAAACGAGTCAACCCCTAGAACCACCCCAGGCTACTAACCATGCCTGTCCTTACCAACACCCACATCACAGTGAGTTTTGATCAAATGAGCCACACTAAGCACCACCTCTTACCACCTTCCATCATCCTTGAGTTTATAATTTCAGGAATTACTTAACTTTTGACTCTGAAGATCTAAGTGCATGTAAAAGCAAGCTTGTGGAAGCTTTTCCCAGCTCAGTATCTAAAGATTAAGAATTCTATGCAGAGCTTGAGCTCCTTGTACATCATGTGTCACGAATACCCTTGTACCTCTAAAAATCCTTTAGAGATGATGGAAGTGTTCAATTTGCAGGGAAAGAAAACTGTGTTGCTAAGGAACTAAAAAGGAAAAAAAGGCCAGAGTGCGGTAATCTGAAATGAAATTAATTAATTTAATTGGCCCTTGATATGTTGGGTATTTGGCACATTACCAGCAATTTAGCAGGCTTTAGGCTTTGTTTCAAACTTAGGCTGAAAGAATAGTCTGAACATGATTGCACACTTAATTTAGGGATTAGCTCCATTCTCACTTCTCACACAACAGGTCCGGTTCATTTTTGTGGATTTCAGACAAAATTTTAAAAGCAAACCACATGAATATCAGTTAGAACTACAGATATGCCTACAGTTGTTAAGACTTCCTTTTAAATGAAGACAAAGAGTAAGGATTCTTTCCAAATTTATTCTCACTGGTAGACCAATAGATGTACTTTTCCAGCAAGTACTGGCTTTCATGCTTTGCTCATTTTGGCAGAAATCTCAGCCATGCACAGAACCAAATACTATTTCATGGATTTTTGTTTTGCAACATTTTCACTTCAGGAAAATATTTTCAATTGTTTGTAATCATTAAATATAAAAGTGGAAGATTTTTCAAGTTCTCAACCAAGAATTTCATTTCAGTTGTTTTAAAGAGCATTTCCTTTCTTTTCTTCTATTTTTTGAGACAGATCTTTCTTGAGTGAAGGTTTTTTCCTCTTCTTTTACCTTTTTCCTTCACTTTACTCAAATAAAAGAGAGTTAAGACTGCAGAGACTACATCTCTGGTGCGTTAACTTACAAGATGTCAGGTAGCAAAGTGACAACCTCACCTTTCCCCTCCCTTACTAAGATTTTGGGGCTCTATTGCTGAACACTGTCTGGCTGATGAGCAGGCTTTGCCACATGGTTATCTCACAAAATAACAACAGCCAGCAAATAACAGTATCTAACAACAACAAAACTGTGACAGTTTTATGAAACAAACAACAGGCTTTCATGAGTGGTTTACAAGGAGCTGATTTACTGACAAAAATGAGGTGTGTGACCCACCTGTCTCCTCCTCACCCACCGCTGCCTCCTTGCATCCTTGCCAGTGCATTCCTAGATCTTCATTTGATTGGCTCTTAAAGGTTGAATTTATTGGCTTTGCAATGCCTAGTTGATCAAATAAAAGGTAAGACCTCTCCCTCAAAATTCCATTTGTTTTAACTTTCTTGTGATGGAGAATCACAAAACCCACTAGTTATGCTGAAACTCCTTTTTTTTTTTTTGCCTTGTAAATATCTATTTTTATTGGAGCATGAAAACTGCTGGATCAACATCATACAAGAAATGTTTCCATTAATACAATGAGCTTTACATACACAAGCTAACTTCAACTTCCAGTCTATACAATTTTTGTCTGGTCTACTGAAAAAAGAAATTTCAGAATCAAACATTTCCCAACACTGTTTTATTGAGTAAAAACATTCAATATGCATTTCATGCTCTTTGAGAAAAACAAGGACAGCAGGTGAGAATTGCAGTGAAAGACACACCAATATGTGTGGCCATAAGAGATAACATTGTATTACCATAGTTCTTTCATCCCTTTTGGGGAAATGCAAAACTTAAAGCCTTCAGAAAAAATAATACAGGTGCTGTCCCATTCCCTGAATTCATGTCACATTTCATTTGTCACTCTCTTGTAACAGAAATTAATGACACAAAAAAAAAACCTGCCACCACAGATGAAAAACAAGTAAAAGGTACAAGAGAAGACTGAAGTAAAAAGTTCTCCAGCAGTATGTTTTTTCTGAAATCTCAAGACGCCCTTCACATAAGTGGATGGCACTGCCACTCACAGATCAGCCTCTTGTGCTCCCTCTTCTGTGCAGCAAATAATTGCAGTGCAGCAAGAGTGGTCCCTTTCCTCAAAATACTGCTTATAATGTTGTTACAAAGAGGATTCTTTCCTTTGAACTGTTTTCCATTTGTACAAGTGTTTTCCTTCTGAAGACATTGTTTTTATATCACAGCTATCCAGACTTTCTCTTTCCTGCTTTGCTGTCCCCTAAAAAGACTCTAGAAAACCAAGCAGCCTACAGCCTAGGGGAAAAACAGATATGGGGTCACGAAAGACCATGGGCCTTAGGGTTTCTGACTACAATATCCTTTGCCAAAAAACTAAAAAATTCTGTGAGCCTCTCATTTTGAACCAGACTGACCAGTAATTAGTGTCTGACTAGAAGATGGTTACTTCAGAACAGACCTTCTATGTACTAAGAGCTTTTCACTGATGGAAAAAACAATGTACTCCACTGTGTTCTCAAAGAGGTTACAAGGTCATTAGTTTATTCAAGAGCAGTAGCTGCCATTTGAGATCTTGTTGTTTGTAAAAAGTATTATTTGCCTTACCCTTACTTGCTCTACCCAGTGCCAACACACCCAGCATTCACTGCTAACCTGTTTGCCTCCCCTGCAGAACCACTCAGGGTGCAGTCTGGGAGCTCAAAACTCAGAAGCAGAGAGATTAAAGACATTCACTTACTTGCTCTCCTCCACAGTGGTCTCACCTATACTGGAAATAGAAATCAGGGAATTCAGTCAGGGGTGGGAGTTCGATAGAGAAAAAGAACCCAGATGACCTGCACACAGAAAGCTTAGGGAAGAGAAAGAAAACAGATGCTGGCCCCTGTAAGACTTTTTTAAAGCTGAAGTCATTTATCTGTCAAGGTACCACAACACCACCCATCACACACTGGTGGTAACATAGTGCTGCTGTCACAGAACATGACTCATGGACAGGGTAGGGTGGAAGGACACAACCATGCTCACCATGCACACAGAAGTTTCATCCCCAGTCTTCACTCTGTTCCGAGCCAGAAGCTGCTCCAAGAGGCCCAGTCTGTGCAGCAGCCAGGAAAATGCCAGCAGCAGCTCCCGACTTCCCGCGGAGCCGTCGGCAGGAAGCCGATGGAGCTGTGGCCTGTCATAGCCGTGGTACCACAGCGCTGACTTCACAAACCTGATCTGGGTATCTGAAAACAAAACAGTGGAGAATAACACACTGCACACAATGCATTTATCCAGTTCTAGAAACTGCTGCCTCCTCTGAGCACAGTATTTTTAATCCAGCCTCAGGAAGATACTGGGGACTTAGTCTTTATCAAGAACGGGTTAAAGACAGGAGGGTAAAAGCCTTCTTTATGCTGCCCCTCTGATTACAGGAATTACTACTCAGGGAAAAGAAATTCAAAGTTGGGATCAAGACCAGTAATGGTCTCTTGGAAATTAACAAAGCCAACAAAGGTAACTAGCCAACCCCACTACAACAGGACTCCAATTCACCTATTCATTTTTTATGAGTCACCAAGCACGCTATGAATTAGTAAACACTCTGAATCACTTTACTCCTGAACTAAACTGGAATTTAGAGATAGGAGTTTCACAGCCTGCTGAAAATCTCTGAGCACCAGAGAGCAGAGATAATGCAGCACAGCACATGAGCTATTAAATTCTCAGGAATGCTCTGATCCATATTCCTTCACACCAGCAAATGTTACCTGACAGCTACAAGACAGGCACTGCAGGACTGTAAAATACTGAGGAAACACAGAGAAAGTTATTATTAAAAAAGCTTCTGCCCAGTAAGCCTGGGCTCAGTACTAAGTCAAAAATAGAATAAAGAACATAATTAGGAGGACAATGAAAGCAACACATACTGGCTAACAAATACCAACAGTTGTAAAAAGAAGACCTGCTCAAAAAGTTTCTGGAGTTCCCCATAGGCAACAAGAAGCAAGTGATTAAGCAAGATTCAACCACTGTAAGACATTTAGACTTCCCACTGGGATTCAACTTGCACAAAGAAACCAAGGCACTGCAGTTGAGGAAAGGAAAAGCCTTTGAATCAATGACAAGTGCCCAGCAGACAAGAACCAGAGGGCAGGAACACATAGTGGTTTCACATGAGGGCTCTGTGCTAAACAGCTGCTGTTCAAACAACTCAAAATGACACTTAGACAATGTGACAGTGATAGAAAACTTGCTGCTGATGTGATATTAGTAGTAAAGAATGCAGGCAGATCATGAAGGACTGCAGAACCTTGAGCCCAAGCTTTAAAACTACAGATAAAAAGTATTTTTAGAAAAAAATGAAAAATTACGCGCACAAAGAAAGAAATGTTCCTAACTTTACTGTCATAAGAATGGGCCTGGAACTGATCAGTGGACTCAGGAACACAATCTCAGATAAGGTTTTTAATGACAGTACCATAGTTGGTTCTGACATGCATCCAAAGGCAAACTCAGTGTGAGAAACCTAGAAAGGACACTAAACAGAACACAAATAGCCACCGTGACCCTTATTTCTTCACTCCCATAAGGGCTACAGAATATTTGGAAGGAAATAAAGAGAAAGTACAATAACAAGTCCAGAACATTGTAAGAAGTGATGCAGTAGGCCAACATGAGCAAGAATGGATATGACAAAACTCTTCAAAATCATGAGTGCTGTGCACTGGGTGAAGAGTGGGTTGGGTGATTTGTTTGCCCAACATTCAATACAAGAACTGTGAGCCACCAAAGCAAGCATGTGAGTCAAAACACAATAGAAGAGATGCTCTTCACAGACATAGCAAAATTCTGAAATTGCTCACTGTGGGACACTATGGACTCTTACGAGTCAACCAGGCTTAAGCAGGAACTGGATTTACAGAACAGGAGTTCATGGAAACTTATGAAATGTAAATATATCCTCTCTGGATTGGAAAGTCTGAGATATAAACTAATAGAGGCTGAAGGAATATTCCTCCACCCCATGAAAGCATCCATCTAGATTTGCTCTTTTCTTTCCCTTGGGCATTCACTTTGACAGCTGTCACAGCTGGGTGGAGCTAGAAGAATCTAGAGTTTGATGCAGTTTAGGCATTCTTACAAAGCAAAAGACCTCTTTCTACAGAACCTGTGAATGAAACAAATAGCTTCCCTTCCCCATGTTAGGGTGGCAGAAATGCCTTTGGCTTGCTAAAAATCCTGCTGCAGATGTGCACTCCAATCCCTCAAGCACAAGAGGAGGATGGAAATATTACAGATTTTATTTTGATCACTCTTGAACATTCTTACATGAGCACGGTTTTCATGTTGTCCTTTCCTTTTTTTGTGTGCATTTGTCAAGGAAGGAACTGCCGTAACAGGTAAAGGCAGAAATACTCCAAAAGGATGGATGATCAGTACAAGCTTTCCTCCTTTTTCAAAGCAAACAAGCATCACATGCTGCCATCTGCAGTTCAAGGAGCGCCTCAAAAAATCACACATCAAAGCTGAGGAAAGGAGAGCAAGTCGGGTGTTTTTCTTTTATCACCACTTCCCTGCTCTGATGGCCAGATCCACCAAGGCAATTCACCACCTGAATTTCTGTGTTGCTCTGGTCCTTTATCTCCCCCTCTTTCATGTCTCCCTCAGCAACACACTGCCCTCACAGAGAAGGCACAACTGGTGTATCAGGCAGGAATTGGGAGAGAGCAGTCAAAGCATGGATATGGAACTGGGGCTCAAAGAGCCTTCCCATGACCTTAGAGAAGTCACTTCATTTTCCTCATCTCTGGACTGCTCTTCTTAAAAGGCAACAGTGACAAATGGCAGTCAAAGGTTATGTCAGTACCCAGGACCAAGATGGATTCCTCCACAACACGCAACCGAGAGAGAGGAAAAAACATCACTCAGATAGAAGGTAACACCAGGCACTCAGACACCTCTTTGACATCTTCTTATGGCATTAGGATTAGGCAATTTATAGAGAATGACCTACACAGGCCGTCCAACTAATCCCCTTTGCCACGAATATTTTTTACAGAAGTAAATTCAGCAAGTAAGACCAAGCTGGGGAGGAACCTCAGGGTTCAGCACACTTAAAACTATACTCAAGCTGTGCTCTTCCACTGTGAGTCCTGACAAATATTTTCCGTGATTTACAAGACAATATTCAAATAAGGGCCTGGCAAGCTAAAGTGGAAAGGAACTATAAACCAAGTACAAGAACAGACACATATTACTTCATGCACTCAGAAAAGAAACACCTGCACAGGTAGTGATATTATGGGAAACTACTGCTTCAGAACAACATTTTCTGCTGCGTTTGTCAAACAAACAAAAATATATTGCAGCTCCAGACCTCTTTCCCATGCTATACTGAGCAGCAATTCCAGAAAAGAAATGTTTCCTCCAACTATCAAAATGCATATTGCACTGCTACCTGGTGTGGCTGTCAGCTTGTTAACCAAGTTCATCAGCCTTGATGAAGAACAAGCAGTGTGAAATCATTAATTACGACTTCTCATCTGCAAGGTTATGCCTGGGGTACTGTCACACAGCTTACTCTGACTCTCCACTGTACAGAGACCACTGCTCTGACATGTTTAAGGAGCTGGAGTTTACAGCAACTTTACACCTAAGTTTACAGTAAGTGCTTTTCACTGTGTGAAGAAAAAACTCCCAGAACAATAAACGAGGAGCCAGCTGCAGAATTTTCTAACCACTGACTGGCAGGCTTTGGTGGGATTCCTGACCTGGCCAAAGATCAGTGTCTCTTTTGGAAAAATAAAGGATACAGGGCCACTGAAGAATGGCTTATTTTTTCCAGAAAGCTGTTTCTATGCACACAGTAACCCTTACACCAAAGGAGTCTTCACAGCCTTCCTCTGGGATCTGGCAACTGCTGCTCTCCTTGTTTTAACCAAGGTAATTAAGAGGTTGTACAAAAAGAGAAAGAAAAGGAAAGCTTGATCTGTGGACTAAGGCACTAGACTTGGATTAGAGGAATCTGTTTCAATTCTCTATTGTATAACAGGATCATATACAAACCTGAGAAAGTTATTTACTGCCTATGCCCAAGGCTTATTTCATTTGCATTAAATACAGAGGAGACCAGAGCTGGGGCAGAGAAGAAAAGCAGTAAAATATTGATTGTGTTCACAGCAGACAACTCATTCACTTGCCAAGCAAAAGTAATTAGTGTCATTTGAAAAACAGTACAGCTCTCCAGCCTGAATTTCAGCTTTAATCACCAAGTTGCGACTAAATGGTTTCTCAGAAATCAGCTGAGCAGTTCTGAGCAGAACCACACATTTCTGCCTCACAATATAGCAGTGGAGGCTGTGTTTGCTCTCTCTAGAGCCAGCAACCTGCCACATGCACTTGGAAATTCTGTCCCCAAATGCTACAGGCAATTAGTATGGGAGCAGCCAGGAGCCAACAAGGTTGCACATGTGCAGGACCATGTCCACAATGCTGTAGGGAGGCAGTCAATAAATAGACTTGCCATACACAGCAGATTGTAGATGAGTGGGAAAAAAAAACAGCCAAATTAAAAACAGAAGTCCTGCAAGTAACAGGACTTCCTGCTGAGCCACCAGCAAATCTGTGCTGGTTTTGCTCTGCATTCCACAATTTTTAACCTTTTTTAATTCCATTTACAGAGACACCAGATTCCCAGTAACTCAGGGGCTTATACAGTGTTGTTTAGAGTGTTTTGCTTTCAAGGGCAAACATGAATTTTAAGTTGTTTTGGTATGAGGAGACCTTGATTCATCACAATACAACTCTCATATAATGCAAAGGCCCTAGATAGACATGTTTTATTGAATTCTCAATGAAAAGGCCCTAGATAGACATGTTTTATTGAATTGTCAATGAAAAGGCCCTAGATAAACATGTTTCAAGAGAGATGATAGGGACGAGTGTTGTACTTGGAATAGCATACGTTTACAAAGTATATATAGTATAAATAGTATTCTGCTATTGTGAGAAGCCAACCTGCATTCAGCTGCTCTCTGGAGTAGTGGCCCTGTCCGTAAAGGTATTTTTCACAGTCCCCTCAGAATAAACACAGAAACTCTATTTCTTGTTGTGTCTAGAACTTCAATCCAAAACAGTGCCTTTGTGGTTCTCATGTCGCAATTCATGGCTCTGACACAGGACTGGACAGAAAAGTACCAAGAGAATCCATGTGTGGAATAAGAAGGAATCAAAGGAAAACCAGATCTACTTCTGTAACTGTCTTTGCAGATAGTGAGAATGCCTAACATCATTGCAGAGATTTACCTGCAATAAAATGTCAAAGGGATGCAGGAGCCTGTGGAACATCCTGGTTTCCAGGACAAAGCACATCAAAGAGGAGCAAACCTGCCTCACAGTACATTTACTCATCAGCAAACCTGATGCCCAGTACATTGGTGGCACAGGTATTCAAAATGGAGCACTCATGACAGGGAGCAAGGAGCCAAAGGTGCTACAAAACCAGTCCCAGTCCTTCCCTAGGACAAATGGAAATAGCAGTTGGCCACACTGACCACGTTACCTATGGCATCAGACTCTGAGCACCTGCCCCCATGGATCTGTTTCAGAAGCACGTAAAGCAGCCTCCAGAAGTCCAGGCTCTGCAAAAGACAGGAGTGGAAGGGGAAATCAGCAGGCAAAGTATCTGCCTGATGATACTTTGTCTTATTTAGGCAATTAAGTATTCTGTATTATTTTGTCTTAATTAGGCAATTAAACCCATATCTGAACATCATACATGGAACAGCACGCCTGCATCCAGCCAACACCATCTCATCAGGCAGGTTCATGTATTACCTGTCTCATAAGCACAGAATCTTCAAAAAGGAGCACCCAGAAAGAAAAGAGCTAATGCTGGCTGTGCCACAAGACCCAGCACTTCTACCGTGAGACACATGTAGAGGAACATGGCTTCCAAAATCTGCTCTGATACAACCACGCTTGGCACAACTCACCCGTAGCCAAACAAGCACTTGAACACACTGGTAAGATCTGACCACGACAGTGTCAAAAACTCACAAACAAAAGGCAGCACAGAATGAGCTGGAACTGAGAATAATTTCTTGGCCACACAAGGACAGCATGCTGACAAACTCAAACAGTGATTCTTTCAGCTGGAATTTCAGTCAACACTCGTAAAATCCTTAAAATAGCTGAGGAAGGGAGGTACCCTGTGTGCGAGCTGGAGGCCTCTGAGGCAAAGCAGCAAGACCCAAGCTGGGGTACAGTAAAGGGCAGCAAAACTCGGGTGACACTGAAAGGTGTTGCAGGCCAAGGTGAAACACCAAGTCTTAAGTTTAAACCACAGTAAAACAAACCACAGCTGCCCTTCCCGGAGCAGCAAGTTTGCTGAGAGTTCCCTAACTCGTGTCAGCTGGGCCCACACCGACGTGAGACCACACCGAAGCCCCGCACGCAAGTGCCTGTCCCAAGGCTCAGTCTCCCTCGCGCTGCCATCCGGACCCCGTCCCCGGGCCCAGCCCCGCTCGGAGCTCGCTCTCCGCTGCCCTGTGCCGGTGCCCGCAGGACGCGGGACGGGCGGGGGGTCTCCGGCCGGCGCTCACCGCCTGCGGCCGGTCGAACCTGGCGCGGCGCAGGGTGTCGGGGGCGGGCCGGGCGCGGGGCGGCAGGGCACGGCACAGCGCCCCGACGGC
>VZRF01006490.1:92059-119269 GCA_013396875.1 Vireo altiloquus
TCCCGGCCGCGCTGCTCCCGGTGCTGCTCCAGCTGCCGCCCCCGCATCCCGCCGCTTCCCGCCGCTTCCCGCCGCTCCCCGGCCCCGGCCGGAGCGCCCTTCCGCCCCGCCCGCCCGCGGCGGCGCCCCCTGGCCGCGGGGAGGGAGCACTGCGGGCACGCCAGCCCTGTCCCTGCCCGCGTCCCTGCATCTCTGGAATCTCCCGGAATCTCCCCGCATCTCCGCGCATCTCCCGGACCACCGCTGGTCCCGATGATTATTCCGCTTGCGCGCGTGGCTCAGGGCAGAGGGCGCTCCTGGCCTCCCCTGGCAGTCATCCGTAGATGAGCGGGACGCGCCACACATGTCACCTCCCACTGCTCACACGTGCCCTGAGCCATGGATGCGCCTTCTGCCCTGGCAAAAAACACCAGGGCGAGCCCTGCGAGCTTCCCCCACCCTTCCTTGTGGACAGAGATGGTGCAAAACCCGGCTTCGGCTCTTCCAAAACCAGCTCTGCTGCAGTAAGAACAGCTTCTCGGACGATGGGAGAGCACAGGGTTTGGCAGCAGCAGGTCTGCAGATATTCCTGCCTGCCTCATGCTCAGCGGGCTGTGATGCGGCCAGCTCGGGTCCCCAGGCGTATAACCCCTTAAATGAAGCAATCCTGGGGATTAATCCTTGGGGGGCCGTGGGGGAGAAACGGATCTGCGCTTTGGGAGAAGCCTGAGTTCCTGAGAGAAGTCCTCACGTGGCCAGGATTTACAGAACCAAAACCTGGCGTAGAAATGGATTCCTGCTGTGGATTTACAGAGGGAGCACAACTGGTCTGTGCCAGGGATACTGGTCTGCTCCGCCAGCGCTGCGGGGATCCTGCCTGTGCCTGGACATGAGACCTGCTGGAAGCCCCCACTGATGGTTTCTTGGCCGGTTCCCCAGCTCATACCCCATTTAATGTGCTCACTGTGGATCTAGCATGATGCCTTTACTTTTTTTTCACCAGTATCTGAACAACATGAAACAACATGTGAAATTCCTTCCCGCTACAGAACAGGCTCTTGCAGCCAAATGACTGCTTGCAACGAGGAGAGAAATTGCAGTGGTCCAAAGAGACCTCCAGCCAACATGAACTGTGTGTGCACTCTTTCCCTCTGGTTGCTCCTCTCCTGCCTCCCACCCCTGTGCTGGGGAGCACAGCCCTTTCCAATGCTGAGTGCTGCTTTAGAGCTCTCCCAGTCCTGTGGATCCTGGCTCCTGCTCCAGCCAGCCCTGAAAGGACCCCTGGGTGTGAGTTATCCAGGCTTACGGATTTTTAAAATATCTTCTCTAGCAGCTGTTGTCTCACATCCTCCTTTCCTAATGGCCTGGAAAGCATTTTCCTTATCCCTCGTCCAGGTCTAGCTCAGCAATCTGTAGCCACTTCTTTGCTCTCCTTCCTAACAGGCTTGGCATTTCCACATGGTTCCTTGCCTTTGGTTTCCAACAGCCCATAAAGTCTTGTTTTTTTGCCCAGAGCCTTATCGAACCTGGACAATTCTCTGCTATCTTTGGCATCCTTCTTGGCTTTCCATACCTTGCTGCTATCGGGCGCTGTCTGGTCCCTCCATGACACATCGCTTGTCTATTTTCCCGTCCCTGCTGCAGTCTCCAGGCAGGAGGACCTTCAGCTGGAGCCAATTTCCTGTGTTTTCTTGACCATTCCATAAACCCTGCTCAAAGCTATCCCTGTCCCCACACACATTCCTCTGTCTAGGCCTTTCCTCCCCAGGGCAGCTGCCGAGACAAGGGCTCTCCTGCATCACCCAGTGCACACACACTGAGTGCTTCTGTCCATCACCCCTCCTCTGGGCTCCTGTCCCCCAGCCAACACACCAACCCCTAGGCCAGCGAACATCACCACTCATCATGGGAGCAGCAGCTGGGATTCACACCGAGAGCCCCATGCCACCTCTCCATCCCGCTGGCCAAACCAACTCCATGGCACCCCAGCACAGGCTGGCTGCCCTCCTGGCCAGCGTCCCCTGGTCCCTTGCCCCATGGCTCCCCCGGCATGCAGCCCCGTGGGCACAGCTGACACAGGACGCCTGGCGCTGCGGAGGGCTGGCACTCGGCCACGGGCGAGTTGGACGCCAGGGAGATCATCCCAGCCTCTCTGGCGCGGCACGGCACAGCGGGTTCTCAGTCCCGGCATGCGAGGCCCCACTTATCTGCTCTGCCGGCTGCCTGGGCGGTTTTCCCAGGGTGGGAGAAGCCGATGGGAAGGCGATGGTTTCCTGCTGCGGAGATGGACTGAGTGCAATGGCCAGACAAAGGAGGTGACAGTGTGACAGCCCTCAGTGTGCTGTCCCAGCAGGGATAGTGATGGCACCCCAGTGGCAGCAGAGCCCCTCCTCTGCTGCATCCAGGTCACCCTCACCTCCCCTCTCTCCATAGGGACTGGCAGATGGAAATGAGCAATGGCTGGCTGACTTCAGCACACAACCCTGATGTCATCGTGGAGATTGGAAGCCTCCAGGACCCTCTCTCTGGAAAGAGGAAGCAGGACAGAGCTGGCTTATCGTCTGGTCCCCTGGATCGCAGGCACTGAGGCACGTTTGGGGCGAGCGTGGCAGCAGGCACCACAATGGGAAGGGAAAGTCTTGGGCACGTACTGAGGGGCCAGGGATGCTTTACCTGGGAGAGGCCACTGGACTTTGCCCTCTCTGGGTTCCCGGGCTTGTGTGGTGGCACACAGCCACCTTTTTTCAGTACAATGTGTCAGCTGCGGTCATTTCCACGGCGGGTGACTCAGTGGGGCCAAGGGCGCCTGTTTGCACCCGTGCCATGGCAACTCGCCACCACACACGGCCCTGCTGTGTGTGCAGGGTTGCCAGAGGTGATGACGGCAGCCCTGTCCCATTGCCTCATGCCGATTGTATGTGATAGCAGCCATCCCTGCCTGCTCCGGCAGCACCACGGCTTCCTGATGTCACCTCAGCCCCGCTCTGCCAATGGGAAGGTGGGAGCTCTCCTCCTGGAAAAACAACTCCTTTGGTCTTTTGGGTTTTGGTTTTTTTTCTTAATGCTTTTATCCCCGTGAAGGCGTGGGCGGGAGCCAGCCTGTCTCCTGGCCAGGCCCCCAGGCCAGGCATCAGTGCTTCCCACACTCCACTGCCAGCTCGGGTGGTCAGAATTCCTCACTTCTCTCCTTCCCCTCTCCTTTCCCTCTCCTTTCTGCAGTGTGGTGTCTCTTGAGCAGCCATCAGAGCAGAGCACAGTTTCCCTCCCTGCCTGCTCAAGGGAGGCCTTGGGTGGCTGGAGAGTTTCACACCCTGAGCAGGTCAGGCAGGCTGCACCACTTTCTACTGCAAACATTTCCAGCTCCTTCCCCGCTCCCAACCCAGCTCTTTTATACACACTTGCTCTTCCTTCACTGGGACATCAGGTAATCCAGAGTGAGAAAAGGCATGACCTGGCAGCATGGCCATGATGCTGGCAGAAAGGAGCTGAGAAAGCACAGGGGCTGTGAACACAGATTGCCTGCATAGATGGACTGCAGCAATGCTGTAATGACTCCACAAATGCTCTAGAGCAGTTCCTGCTGGACACAAGCAGTTAGTCAGCGATAGGCCTGTGTGTGGGCTGTAGTGCCGAAACTCAAGGTTACCCCCCAGCAGTCGGATGCTTAAGAGAGGCGTTGGTGTTTCAGGCCCTCTGATGCAGGGCTTTCAGCATGATAAGTGAATTGGGAAGGATTAGAAAAGAAATCTGAGGTCTCAGCAACTCTCTTAGGAGTTTCACCCTTTTTACTTTAATAGCCAAGTTCCTCTGCACAGAGGGAAACTCCCTCTGACCTCTTCCCCCAGGGCCTTTAACATAAGACTCACCAAAAGAAAACAGAGCCTTTCGTGGGAAGTTCTTGCACCATTCCTCTTTGGAAACTCTCCCTGTTTTGCTGAAAATAACACAAGAGGTGTGAAAGTAAAATTCAGCTCTAGGTGCTTGATGTCAACTTCTCTGCTTCCGCTCCTTGCTTGGGCAAGCTACCCAGGACCTGGCAAACATCCCCGGGGCTTTCTGCACCCAGCTCCTCTCCAGCGCTGTGCCACCAGCACCAGGAACAGGGTGAAAGTAGAACAGCCTGTGCCCTCCTCTCCCTGCTCCCCAGCTAGACCTCACTTTCCAGTACCTCACTTCATGGTCCCCTTCACTTCTCATTGTGCCCCTAGTTGTTGCCCATACCCAGAGTTCCTCTGCCTTCAGTATTGTCAATGTTTGCTGGAGATGTTCCCCATCTGGAACAAGGTTTGACCCTCCTTTGCTCAGCTCTGCAGAGCTGTTTCCGCTGGCAAGATGGGGGTTCCCCAAACCACTGCTCTGCAGCACTTGACAGGAAGTCCCATCTCACCACACCACCTCGCAGAGCTCCTGCTGCCTGACTTCAGCTACATGCTCCCTCTTACCACATGGTCTGGATAAGAAGGCAGATTTCTGAGGTGTTAGGAGACGGGCAGACACTTTTTTGTCCTCAAAGGTATCAGAGCTCTTTGAGCTTAACACAAATCTGCCTTAAAAATACCCGAAGCAGTGGTGCTCTGGGTACCACCCAGCTACAGACTGGCTTCATCCCCGTGAACCCTGCACAGCAAAGAACAGGAACCCCCTGCAGCCACAGCCCCTGTGCCTCTTTCCCCTAGCTAGAGGCTGCACAGATGAGACACAAAACCACCTCCAGGGAAGTGCTAGCAGTGCCACATCAATGTCACCATCAGTGCTGACAGGAAAGGGTGAGTGGCCCTGATGGTGTCCCAGGGAGGTAGTGTTGAACCAGGCCTCCAGCACGTGTTGGTCCAGGTGTGACCCAAAGCCTGTGGCCACACTGCCAGAACACAGCCCTGTCCACGGGCCAGGCCTGCTGCCTTCCCTAAGGATGACCCTAAGGAGAAGCCTGCTATAAGGCTTCCAGCCTAAGCTATCTCCCTTGCCAGCTGCAGGCACAGGGAAACATCTGTCCCCTGCTTCTGATTGAGGTCTGTCAGTCTGTGCTGAGAGAAGGACACAGGGTCAGGTGACCCAAAATGACCATTCCTCCCTGCACTGTGCGCCCACGGCTGAAGGGCCCCCCAGTCCCCTTTCTGCCCCCCTCTCCTTTTCTCTTCTGTACAGAAAGTCACAAAGCCAGGATGGGGAGCAGCAGCAGTTAAGTTTCTAAAACCCATCCTGTTTTCTGTCTTTGCCAAAACCTCTTCTGCTTCCCTACCCAGGGCGTTGGGGCTCGCCCACACCCAGCTGCCGGAGGAACTGTGATGTTGTTTGTTTTTTTGTCACAGTGATGAAGTGTTTATAGCAACTATCACTCCACAGCCCACGGACTGATCTCAGCCCAAGCTAAGGAAATAATGGCAGAAAAAGCACAGCCCCTTTCTTCAGGGTCACCAACGGTGGTGTTTCAGGTCACCAAAGCAGGGAAGCTTGGTGCTAGGCATCACAATGCTGTAAATCACCCAACGACTTTTGCTGTCTCAGAGAGGCAGAAAGCTGGGATTTGCCCTGACCATCCTGCTCTCCCTGCTGCAGGAGCAGCACAGCCAGGGCATCACCATTCTGGGAGGGAACCAACTGTCCCTGCCTGTCCCAAGCTCCCGCCAAGGCTCAGAACTAAAAGCATCACAGCTGAGATGCACTGGAAACCACATCGCTGCCTGTCTGTGCAGTCATACTCCAGGCCACAGAGATTTACTGTTCAAATGGAGAAAAGATTGTGTCTGCTGACAGCTCACCTCCCTGGCGCGCCAGCCGCTGCCGAGCCTCACTGAGCATCCAGGGGAGGCCTGGCTTGGGTGTGGATTTCCTATCCAAATGAGATACAGCTGTTTCTGTTTCCTCTCCAAAGACCAAAGCAAGTTTTTAAAAAATCAATTTATCATATATTTTCTTTGACCAAGGCTCCTTGCGGATGTGACCTGTGCCTGAACTGCCCAACCTCACAGCATAAAGGCTGGATCAGGCAGAGTGCGGCTTGTACAAGCACAGCTCTTGGACGGGAATATCCCAACAGCAAGTCCTGGGGCTTAAAGTCATCTCAGTGGGAGCTCTTACTGTGGGGCAAGCAGAAAAACAGGACTCTAAGAAGATTTTGGGAATCAATACCCAGGGGCTTGTCCCCAGACCATGATTGAGGGACCCCTAATTTTTAACACACACATACGTTCCCCTGTGCAGAACAGAGTGAGGCACCTGCAGGATCACACTTAGCTGCAGCTGCACAGGCCTCAGTTCCTACATCCCTCCCCACACCCAGGGCAGGGAGAGACATCCCCAGCCACCACAAGTGCACTGCAAATCCATGGCCAGGGACCGAAGCAAAAAGCAACCCTGGGCAGCACATACAGCAAATAGCACACTGCAAACAGCAGAACACAGCAAACAGCCTCCTGCCCCAGCTGCAGCCACTGCCAATGAAAAGGGCTGCCATTTGTAGGGCGGGATTGCCTCATCCTGTGCCACCTTTGCTTTTCCATACCTCTCGCTGGTTCCCTCCTCATCCCTGCTGGCCTGGCTGCTTGTACTTGGAATAAGCTGCTTCTGAAATTTTAGTGCAGGGCCCTGCTGGGAAGCACCCTGAGCCCAATTCACGAGTCCTTTTCACGTGTCCATAAGCTGGACACACTTATGCAAATCTGGAGGATGACAAGTCTTGTGTTTGCCATTACTCTAAATGCTTGAGGGAAAACACTATCTCACTGGCACGCTCAAGGCTGATGAGATTATATCACTAGTTTGTTTTGAAGCTCAGCTGGCAGGGGAAAGCCATGTCCCAGTGCCCCAGAGGCAGGCTGGGTGCCAGAAGCCGTGCAGAGAAGGACCGGCTGTGGAAGGCCAGGAGCCCCAGGTCCATGAGTGCTGGCACACCCAGGAGGCTGCTGGCAAAAGGCAGCAGTGGGAACAGGAGGTCCCTACGAGCCCTTGCTGGCTGGGAAGTCTAATGACAGCCAAACAGCAATAGCCAGGGTTTGCCTTTGACACAGACGCCTGTGTTTGTTGTGCTCTCAGGGTGGGAGGTGAGGCAGCGCCTTGTAGCAATAAGCAAGTTTTAATTGGAAGTTTTAAGATGCTTATCAGATCAGGCTGCTTCTGACACCAAGGATTTTGACACTTGACATGTATTTCTGACCCCTGAGGGTTTTGGCCAAGTCCCAGGAAGGCTGACGTGACAGTAAAATGCAGAGCAGTCTCTAAGGAAATGCATGCATAAACTGTAGACAAAAATATCCCAGTGGGTGATGAGATATCTGTGAACATGTAAATGGAGTTGTTCAGGTTAGGGAAAGACATGGTTAAGTAATCATTTTAGAAACATCCCTCAAGTTGACATCTTTGACATCTGTCAGTGACATTTTTCCAGTAGGGCAAAACCGCTGAAACACGAAAGAGCAAAGCTCATGTGCACCAGCTCTTGCTTTCTAACACCAGAGCTCTGCTCTCCCTGCTGAGGGAGGCTGGCTCTGCCTGGGTGGCAACTTCCCAGTTCCCTTGGCCTTTTCAAGTGGCTGCTCAGAGCAAAAGCAGCAAATACCAGGTTATCCTGATGTGACAGTCAACCCCCTCTCCCAGCAAGACACTTCTCTGCCCCACCTGAGGGCACATGGGGCCATCACACAGTGTGGGGCTCAATCCAAAGGCCACAGGGGCCTCAAGCAAGTGGCAAGCGCTTCACAAGCAAGTCCCATGGGACTCCCATGACAGAGAGCACAGCTGCTACAGGAGGGAAGCATCTTTTCATTTATTAAAGACTGAGAATACAACGGTGGGCCCAGCCATGAGAGCTGGATGCCCGAAGCAGAGCTAGGTTTCGGCTGGAAGGGCGCGGTCTCCTCTCCAGGCAGCCTTCAGCCAAATTTCCTACCCGGCAGGGCAACCCAACGTCCCCACCCTGGCAGCACTCCATCTGGAGCAGAGCCTCTCTCCACACCAGCCCAGCCTTGGTTACTTATTGCTTTAAACGTGCTAGTCTAGTACAGGGTGAATTAAAAACAAAAATGCATGTCTGTTGCGGTGTGTTTGTGCTGTCTTCAGGTTGTGCTGGGAACCCTGGACATCAGACCTGGAGAGGGATGGAAGAGAGGAGCAGATGAAGTCAGGCCGGGCTGGGAGCAGAGATATCCCAGGGACAACAGTGCTCCAGGACAGATCCCATCTTTGCCAAGGGGCCACAAAGCAATAGCCTTTGACATCCGCTGCCGGAGCTAAGCGAGTGCTGCCAGTCAGCTGGGGCTTGTGGAGAGGAGCAGCTGGCACCCAGCTCCTGAGCCCCAGAGCAAGGGCTGGGAGTCACAGCCAGACCAGAGAGATGCTGTGGCAGGCCTGCCTTCCCCGCTGGCCTGAGGGAGGACAGCCCCAGCCAGCCCTTGGAGCCGAAGACAGGAGGGGAGCTCCGAGGGAAGGACCAACCTGAGGTTTATTTGAACGTGTGGCTCTCAGCTCCTCCCCGGCCGAACCCTGGAAGAGATGGAGCAGGGTCAGCATTGCCATGGGATGGTGAGCACACCGCGGGCTGCAACTCGCCAAGAGACAGGAGCCCCGAGCCCCCTCACTCCCTCCACAACCCTGCCACAGGTACCCTACCTTTGGGCCCGAACAGGGCAGCGTAGCAGGGGTGGTTGCAGTAGGGTTTGCCATCATGCTGCAGAGAGAGAGAAAGAGCATCAGCCCCATGACCCTTCAGCTCCACCTCTGCCCGTCCCAGCCCTCAGTTGCAGGGGACAGGGACCTCCTGGGCAGCAAACCTCACCTCTGCATGGCCTCCAGACGTCAGGGTCTTGTTACACTTCTCACATCTCAAGCAGGGTCGGTGCCAGTCCTTCCCCAGAGAAGTCACCTTCTCGGCTGCCATGGAAAGGAGGTGAATTGAGGCACTGAACAGGCAAAAGTTAGTTTGGGCAGATTGGTTGCCCTGCCATCAACCCTAGGGAGGACATTTTTGGGCATTTTCTCAAGTCTTTCTGTCCAAGACAGAGGGCACTGTGTTCAAACCCGTGTTCACTGTCTATACACAATGCCATACACATCCAGGAACACAGAGCCGCAGCAGCAGTGCCACGCCCAGGGTGAGCACGGCTGCATCCATGAGGATGGACTGACTTCTACCCCGTCTTCCAAAGCTCTGAGGATCTCCTTCCTTCCAACAACAGCCTGCAACAGGATTAATTTCTTGCCAGTGAGCTGGAGCGCAAGAAATCACTAGAGTTGGCAGGGGTGAAAGGGGATGCTGGCGAGGACTGGGGAGGCAAAGCCATTGCCACACCCTGCCAACACAAACCAGTCCCCTCCAGCCACAGCTCCAATTCTGCTGGCACAATGGCAAACCAGAGCAGAGCTGAAGCCTGGCAGGGATTCAGGCAGCTATGGGAGGGACAACATCCTGGAGCCAGGACATGTTTACGGAGAGAGGGGGGAACACAGGGTGGCTTTTAATTGCAGCACAGCGGGGGAGAAGGGTATTTTCTGCAGACATGCATGCTCTTCGTATTGGAGCCAAGCTCTGGGAATTTGTTAACTGATTGAACAGAGCTATCTGCAGGAATCGCGTCAGAGCCAGGTCTGAACACTGTCCCCATGCCTGCAAATGGCACCAAGCCAGTGTGGGTAGTGCGTGCCCTGGCAGCCTGAAGCACCTCTTCTTTGCAGTCCAAATATGCCCACAGCAGCCTGTGCAAGGAGCAAGCTGGTGGCTGCAGAGGTGGGAGCGGGGGCAGTGCCCAAATGTCACAAGGCAGCCCTGCTGCCATTTCCCAGTGGCACAAAGGGCCTCCTGTGCCCGCAGCCTGGCAGGGGCAACAGTGTCCTCCCCCTGGGCACCCCTAGAAGCCCGAGCCTAGCCCGTGGCAGGACCCTCCTATTACAGGGTTTCTGGAAGGAGCACAGCCTCCCCATCTCTTGCACACGCATTTGCACCAACACTTGGGCAGGAGCTCTGCTAAGGCTCATTACAGCACTCAGCCATGAAGGCAGAATTCCTGAAACCCCATCCCTAGTCCTCTCAGCATCACCTCCTCCCCTCCCCTGCTCCCTATAGACACGATTTGGCCCAAAGAAGCCTGAGGCACGCCCCAGCAGGACAGCCAGGCTCCAAAAGCCTCAGGGTGCCCCAGAGCAAGGCTTGCTCTGCGTCCTCTGCCAGTGCTTTGGATAATCTGCAGGCACAGAAATCAGGTGTCAAATTTGGTCCTCCAACAGCTTTTGAACCCTCCTCAGCCTCTGCATCAACAGAGACATTTCGTAATAAGTGCAAGCGTGATAAGCGCAAGGTCAAACCCCTCCTTGTTCGAACAGTCCCGTCCCAGCTCCTCCATGGCCGCACCTGCGGGCACGGCAAACCCAGCTCGCTCCGACCAGGACTGATACAGACCCACAGGGAAAGGCACACACTGACACCAGCACTTTGGTGGCTCCTGATATCAAGCCTTACAGGTAAATGAGGCGCCCCAGGACTCTGAGTCACAGGAGGGAGCCACAAACTGTATTGTGACAAAACCCCATCTCAAAGCCTGGCTGCAAGCTCTGAGTTCAAGGCAAAGCAACGTTCCCCAACCACAGGAACCACAGCCCCAGCAGCCCTCCGGGCAGCACCCACACCAGCCCTGGCACAGCTCCCCAGGGTGGGCATTGCTAACAGAGAGCAGCTCCTGCGTTTGAGCCCCCAACTCCTTAGCAGACCACAAATAGTTGGGGCACACGCACACGCAGAACAGAAATAAAGCAGAGAGAAAAGTCAGTGACAGCGCCTGGGTTCCAGATCCCTCATCTCTGGCAAATTAGAAGGCAGGGAGTGTGTGTAAGCTGCTCCCAGCAAACACCCTCGAGTTCAGCTATGCCAGGCAAGTGGGGAGGTCTGGCAAAGGAACCTGCCCGTTCCAGCAGCTGATAGCAGAGTGAGGAGCGCAAACCCCACAAATACCCTCAGACAGGATAGTAGGTCCATGGCCCCAGAAGGGTCAGGAGCTTTGGGGCCCCACTTTGGAGGGAAGATATCTGCGGGAAGCCCAGCAGCAGACAGCAGCCCAACAAGGCTCACACCTACCCTGCAACAGCAGCTTAAAAATAACACCCCAGAGGTGTCATCCTGCTGTGCTAAACCACACAGAACAACGTGTGGGTGACCCACTGATCTAGGAACTTGCCCGGGGGCAGGATTTCCCATTGGGGAAGGTGCTTGCTTCACCTGCCCAGACTTTCAGAGCAGAGAGCTTTACCAGCTGGGCCTTCGGGCTCCAAACTGGCTGAGGACGGCTAGGAAGCAAGTGGGGTGAGCTCCCATGCTGCGCTGGAAGCATCCAGTGCAGCCTGTGCTCTGCAGCCAGGCACCTCCTTGGGGGTGGATCTATAGGATCACCCACCCGGGGCACCCCGGGGACCCACAGCTCAGGGTTGTGCAACTTTGGGAGACCCCAAGAAATTGCAGAGATGGGGTGTGCACTGTGGGGGCACCCAAAAGCCGGGGTGCCTGGAGAACCCACGGCCGGGAGGGGCAGCATCGGTGCCCGACAGGTTCCCCGCGGTGGGGGCGGCTGGGGAGGGGCAGGAAGCCCTTACCGAAGTAGACCTCCTTCTGGCAGCGGGGACACTTGGGCATGGNCCCAGCGCCGCCCAGATGTGCGCTCAGCCCCACCCAGATGTGCACCCCGCCCGCAGCTGGAGGAGCCCGCCTGAGGCACAGCCCTGCCTGGGCTCCCAAGACGGGGTCCCGCACGCCTTCCAGCCCTACACACACTGCACCTCTTGCCCGTGCAATCCCTCCACCCGCACCCCTTGCACCCTTTGCACTCCACAGTCCCACACCCCTTGCACCCCAGCCTCCACTGCCCCCCACACAGCCCTGTCCCCGCTGCACGCCAGCTCCCTGCCCACGCCGGAGCTGTGGGGGTGGCCGAGAGCCCCGCTCAGAGCGGGAACTGTGATTGGCATCTGTCAATTAACCACACTCCCAGATCCTCATGGGGTGCTGGCCACCTGGGCTCTCCCCCTCCAAGCACAGATCTGTTTTCTCCCAAGGGAGAGTCTCACTCTGCCCGTGGGGAGTCTTGGGGTGCGAGACGAAGCAGGAGGGAGCTGCAGGGCTGTAACTCCCCCCTCTTGCAGGACATTGGGAATGGCGTGGGTGCAGGACATGGCTGCACCCACTGTGGAGAGCCAGCCCATCTGTGTCACTGACTTTGTCATTTTATTAGGAGGGAGGACTTGTTGTTCCTTTGTGCTTGGCTGTGAAGGAAGTGAAAAGCCTATCCAAAGGTCTGTTTTGTATGAAACAATCCTCCCCAGGGCACGTTGCTGTGCTGGAAAGGTCATGAGGGCTTGTGAAACCCAGCGCCAGGACGCCTAGTGACTGCCTCCTGAAATGCGAGGCATCCTCGCCGGCACAAACAGGGCCCTGCTGACACCGGATCCCACCCGTGGGTGCAGGAGGAGAGCTGTGCCCAGAGGCGAAGTTCATGTTCAGCTGGGACTGCTTTATGACCCAGCCTGGCTCCAGCACCCTCCCTTCCCAACAAAATCCCCTGCTGATGCCCCTGCTGCTGCCAGGGGTCCTGGTCTTTCACCCCACAGCTGGCAGCCCCACTGCAGGCTGGGGAGCACCATCCTGCTCCAAGGGCAGCGCTGGGCTCAGCAGGGTGGGCAGCACCCACACTGGCGGGACATCACCGGGATCAGCTCCCAGCTAAGCCATGAATCATGCTGAGATGCTGAGACAGTGTCTTACAGTATGGGAGGGGAGACTGTCCTGCAAGGGCCTCCACCCTGCCTCCTCCCCATTCTTCCTGCCCTGAGGCACCAATACATGCAGGCACCCATATTTCAGCCATATCATATCCCTCTGTACCCAGACACAGCATTTGGTGAGCACCCAGCTGGGTTACCCGGGCCAGGACCCCTTCTCTGCACCACCAGGGGTGCAGCTGGCACCCTGATGATATAGGGGACAAGGCATGTCCTCTCCCCTCTCTGGTGGCCCTCCTTCCCCTCCTACACGGTGCCAGGCTGCTTTGGGGTCACTGACTGGCTCGGACGGCAGCCTTCAGCTGCACTCCCTTTTAAGGCAGGTTTTGTGCCGGCCGGCAGCTGAAAACTGCCCTCCTGCAAGTCTCCTCCAGCTGGCCAGCCCTGTGGCCAGTCCCCATGGACCACTGAGCCCAGCTCCTCCTGCGGCAGGAATGCTCCCACACCAGCTGGGGCAGCAGGTGCCTCTGCATGGCACCGCACACTGAGCGACCCGGCTGAAGCAGAGCCCAGCCATCCCCTCCTCTCCGTGTCCCCATGGGCTTTCTGGAGATTGTTCTGTTCACTCAAGAGAGCAGGCACAGAACCAGGGCCACTCTCGCAAAGTAGGTTCCACTGAGCCACATGGTGCTCTCTGCCATCTCTGCATGTGAGATGGGGCTCTACTTGTGCATGGGACTGTGTGCCTACTGGCCCCTTGTGGCTCCTTGATGATCCCAGCTGGCCCTGCTGGGCTACCAGAATCCACGGACCTTGGCCCAGCCTGCTTCACAAGCAGTGAGCCAAAACACGGTGCGCTGCAAACCTACATGAATCCCAGCAAGCCCATGTGAGGGGCGGGGCTGCTGTGGGGGACAGCTGTGGATCCTACACTCCATGGGTGCCATGCCTTCATCCTGCCCATGGCTGGGACCCCACTCCTGTCCCCCTGATTAGCAGGTATGCAGGGGCAGTGAGGCAAAGCCATCTGGCAGAGGGCCCCAGCAAGGAGGGAGGAAGGGTTGCAGGCACTCCCAGAGCACGGCAGCATCTCGGGAGCCCATTGCTCATTTTATAGGGAGCGAGTCCATAAACACTTGGGATGCCTGTGTGCGAAACCCATCAGTGCTCTGCGAGGGAGCAATACACTGAGGCCCCCGCTGGCCTGTGCTGGAGGGAGCTGGCTGGAAGCACTGCAGCAGGCTGACACTTGGGGTCACTGCTCCTTCTGCCATCCAGGGTCCCCCCAGGACACAAAACCAAGCTGCAGCTGTGTGTGAGCCTCCTTGGAGTGGTAGTGAGCAGCAGCCAGCTCATCCCTCTTCATTGGGGTGCTGCCCATGGTGCCATGCCCACACATACAGACAAGGTCATCCAGTGGGCAGCTCCAGTGCTGGGCAGGAACAGCACCAGGGAACAGTAGGAGAAGGGCAGGGGTGGTATTTTCAGCAACCCCGGGTCCCACCCAAAGCATCATTTCAAATCAAGGTTCATAGCCTGACAGGGAAACAGCCCAGCCCATGCCAACGGAGAGCAGTCTCTTCAGCAAACCAGAGGTTTATCTTATCTGGAAACCTTGTTCCAGCTAATTTAACCATTAGACTAAGCATGCCTCAGCTGTCAATGCCCTCTGATAGGAATCTGTGGGTGAGGCTCTATCCTGAAGCATCAGGCGCCAGCGCTCCCCGATGGCATGGCAACAGCCCTCAGAAAACCTGGGCTGTCTCATTTGTTTGTTTGGGTGGTGTTGTTATGGCCAGGGTTATCCCTTCCCTTGGCAAGAGCCAGCACCAGCTCCCCAGCTCCATCTGTGTCAAGTTTTGTGCAAGGTCCTTGCAGCCCCCAAGAGTTTCTTGGGCTCCTGGGGCAGGGTTGCAAGTCAAGAGGTCCTGGGTGTGCCAGAGCTGCCTGCCCAAATATTTCCCGCAAGCATCTTGGCCTCTGGTGACTACTGCAGTAACAACTGGAAAAGCCACTGGCATTTTTGCAGGCAGGGCGGTGACATAAGCCGATTTGGGTTTGTTTTGCGAACACAGCAAGAAAAAAAAACTATTTCCATGTAGCACACCAGCCCATCTGCCCAGGCAGCAGCTCCACACTCCCCATCATGCCCCTCCCTTTCTGGAGTGGGATAGGGGCTCCCACAGTTCTCACAGCCCCCCAGCACACTTGCACAGAGGGGAGATGATGCACCAGTGAGGGCATGACCCAGAGGCCGGTGGCACCCGGGCCCAGCATTGTCCCAGCACTCTCACAACTGCAAGTCCTGCAAAATCTCCCTCCCTGGCCATATTTCAGCCCTCACTTGTGCAAGTCAAAGGCCCTCTCAGCCAAGACTATTTGTCGTAAAATATGCGCTACGCAACCCAGCATGGAACTCTAATTTGACAAGAAAATTATAGGATGGCTTAAAACAAGCCCAGCAGAAGCTGGGGGGAGCTACCAGGCGCGTGATCCCATCAAAAGGCCCGCAAAGCTGCTCGGTGAGCCCAGCAACAGGGGCTGGCGGCCTCTGCACCCACTCGCCTTCCATCACCTCCGGATTTGCACGTGGCTAATCCCATTACCAGACAGACAGGAAAACAACAGCACGAAGGTGCCTGTCAGGGCAAATTACACCCTAAGGAAAACCTCTGGGTTGCATCTTGATAAAGTTGACAGGCGACCGCTGGCTGGGAGTAATTGCGAACAAGACGGCAGCAGGAAAGGCCTTACAGGAGTGGGGGGCTTGGGGAAGGGGCTTGGAAAGGGGCACTCTGGGCATTTCTGGCACACTCACCAGCACACTGCCACTGGTGCTGTAAAGCCCCAAATGGTTTGAGGTTCTGAAATACGCTCGCTGCCACGCCAAAATCTGTGCTCAGTGCCCTTGGGGACACAGTGCAGAGTTGCCCTGCCGTGGGCATGGGCAATCACATGTCTGCTTCCAGCTGAAACTGTAAAAACGCTTCCAGGCCAGTTCAGGCAGCTGGCTGCCCCCACAGCCCCTTGTCAGGTCAGCTCTCACCCTCAGAGTCAGGGCGTAAATTATCGTCACGCGGTTAATGTTACACTGCACCAGCGAAAACAAACACGGAGCCACAGGCCAGCTCCCGGCTCAGTGCGGATGGAGCACGCAGGGCTGTCCACGTGGGGACACAGCTGGGACTTCCATCCGTGGGACAAAAGGGTGTGGCAGCCCTTGTCCGCCTTTCCAACCCTGCCAGGACATGGAAAATCTCCTCTAATTTCATCCAGGCTCCCCAGCCTCCCTGAGTACAGTCTGGCCAAAGTCTCTACCATCTGCTCTTTTCTGCAAGCTTTCCATTAGTGGCAGCCCAGGAAACCTCCTGGCTAAATCCTACTGGGGGAGGATTTGGTACATTTTCCTGGCGTGGCCTGGCTGTTTCTATTGTGGCTATCAAATGGAACCCGGATTGTCAAGGAAGCAAAGTCTGCTGCTTTGGAAAGCTGCCCAGTGCCCAGGAGGCATTGCCTCTCCCTGCCAGGAAGATGCACATGGGTGCTGGGGGCTGGCAGGGACTGTGGACACTACTCAGAGGCTACTCGCGGGGTATCTGTGCCAGAGATAACCTCCCCAGGCCCCTTGGCCACACTGGTTGCCCTGGGCTGGGTCCAGGCTGTTGACGCCACACCTTTTATTCCTGGTTAAAAATTCACTGGAGGTGAGGCAAAGGGGTGCAGAAGTGTTTGCTCTCTCTGTGAGCACGCTGCTCAGCGTGGTCATGCCGTGGCAGTGGAGCAGGAAGGTGAGAAGGATATGACTGCTGTGCTCTGACATACCCAGGCACAACAGAGGGCCAGGACCGAGCAGGAGAGAGGAGAAGAGAAGGAGGAGTCACAGGTTTGCACAGCCATTAGCAGCCTGAACACCTCCATCCCATCAGAATAGGTATTCCTCCCCCAGCAGTCTGCCCTAGGGTACTCCAGGAGCCCCTTGAGCTCCCCAGGATGGTTCCCAGCTGCTCACCCTACCTGAAAACCTAGAGGCTGATGCAGAGCTCAGCCTGCCTCCTGGGGTATTCCCTCGTGGCAGCAACCAGCCGGGGAGCCAGCACCATGCTCTCCAGTGTCACAGGTAGAGCCCACATCAGCAGCTCTCCCTGTGTGACATCCCAGGGCACTGCACGAGCAGGGGGATTTACAGCCCAAATCCTCCTCTGCTTGGTTTCATGCCATTCCTTCTTCTTCATCCCTGCCTGCTCTCCTGCACCCTCTCCTGTATTTACACCCAGTTCTTTAACCTCCTACTGGGACCAAGCCAAAGCTTGGCCAAGCCAGGAAGAGCCCCTCTGCTGACTTCAGGGAGTATCTGAGCCGGCTCTTGGCCCTTGTGGAAACAAGCTGTGCTTACTGGGTCACTTTTAATATCCCATCTTAAATCACATCTTCCAGCACTTCATCCCTTTTGGCTCCTGTTTATTGACTTCCCAGCAAATGCTTTAAATCTGTCTGGCTTCACTGCCTGGCTGTGCTGCTCTGGCCCTCAGCATATCAGAGCCATCCCATCCTGCCATCTCCTTGCATTTCAGGACCCCTCCACACTGTGATGGTTGCATCTCCCTTCCCTGCATGGACTGGCTCAGATGTATCCAGGGCTGCCCTCATCATTCCTACCCCTACCATGTCCTTTCCTGGTGTTTTCCATATGTGCAACTCGCTGTGCCTCTCTGGGACCAGCCTTTGTACACTCCCCATCCCTTTTCTGAGTCACAAAGGACAGCACAAGCTGGGCAGCCCCATTTCTGGTGGCACGGGCGCACTCAGCCTTCTCTTGAGAAGCACCACTAGGTGACAATCCTGCTCCTCCTGCAGCCTGGGGACACCCAGGCTGGCACCCATCACCCAGACTGCCCTCAGAATAGTTTGACCAGCTGGTGAGTTCTCTGCTGGGCTCTGCTGGCTCCCAGGAAACCTGGGAGCCAGCAAGTGAAGCAGCCCAGGACAAATTCACAGGGCTTGGGGGATTTCCAAGCAAAGCTGCATCCACTTTGTTCTCTATTTTCATCTGTACTCTGGAGAGCATGTCTGTAATCACCAGAGCCCTCCAACTTTTTTATCCCACTAGCAAGTCCAAGCTGAAAAATAAATAAAGCATTTGACATCCCTGAGGGGAAGGATGTTTTCCAAGCCTCAAGTAAAGGAGCACTTTCAGCTCACATAGACCTCCCAAAAATAAATACAAAAATGCACCAAGGATTAGAGGCCAGAGCTGCCTTCCCTGCTTGAATACAGTGCCCCTCTACTGTGTCTGTGCCCTGGTCCCCACACTGACTCCTCAGCACAGGGACAGCCCCAGCCCCTCAGCACACACAGATAATCCCATATAGGACCCCAAAGCCCTCCTGCAGCCTTCAGGTTCCTGCTCTTAACACCCACCCCGTGGGTACCTGCTGTACCTGGGGGACACTTTCTGCCACGAGGGATGCCCAATCCCTCCACCTACCTGAGGGTGGGTGAACACTGCCCACCCAGAGCCTGAACAGCCAGGTTGTGCCCTTTGGCATAGCAGGACGCTGTGATATTTGCAGACTTCCCAGCACTCCCCTGTGCAGCAGAGCTGAATTTTGTCTATTTTTAATTTCATTGCATTCCTTCTGTAAAACTCTCATGGGGAGAAGAAAATGTAAGGAGGAAAAAAAAAAAAAAAAAAAGGGAAAGGAGTTGAGGAGAAAGCCAGCCCCAAATCAAAATAGGGCCAGGTAGGTGATAGTTACTGCCTGGGAGCAGGCAGCAGATGGGACACTGTACCTGCCCTGCCCCATATCCCTTCACACCCAGGACTAGCCCAGGAACAGCAGGGCATCCCCTCCCATTCCTGCCACCCCTTCCCTGTTTCAACACCACTGGCTTAACTGGTCCCAGCAGCCCTTCTGTGCCCCCAGCCACACTGCTGGGTCTCAGGTGAGGTCCCAGGTGTGCTTGGCTCCCTGCTGCAGCGAGCATCCCACTGGAGGCTCCCATCGAGGGGCCAGGGACAGTGCCCATGGTGGGATCTTGTTGGGATTGCTGGGCCTGTGGGTGCACAGTATAGGGCCAGGTAGGTGCTGGGGAGGAAAATCAGCCTGTGCATTCCATCAGGGAAGCTCCCTGCTGCGGGGCATTGCCACAGGCTAGCAAAGATATTAAGCTGGTTAATTAATGATGGGAAATAAGAGTTGTAAGGAGAAATGGATTCATGCCAAGGGCTTTGCTGGCAGCTGTAATGGGCCCTGGGTGAGAGATGGAACCCACCACCTCAGCACTGCTGCTGCTACTTGGGGGCAAACTTGGCAAATTTTGGCTGCGAGGGCCCAGCTGCGGGTCAGGGGAGGAGCCGGCAGAGCGACACTGCTCTGATTTACACTGCAGCCTTGTCCCTAAAGCATCCCAGGGGTCATGTCTCTATAGAAACCCCACCAAAACATGAACACACACAGCCCATTTCCCGGCCCAGGAACTGCGCTGCCGAGTCCTCTGTGCCTGGGAAAAGGCTTCATGCCGCTGGGATTGCTGCCAGCAGGGAACAGCCACTGAGCCCAGGAATGCCGCGGCGGCCGCAGGCTCCCTGCTGTCCCTGCTCCCTGCTGCATTTCCCAGCTGTGCCCGGGCGAGGAGCAAGGCCAGGGGCTGTGGCTGGCAACCAACCCCCTTCTCCTGCATGGCAATGGAGCAGCTCCAGGGCTGGGGCTGCTCCAAGGATTCGACACGTCGCGAGGGGCCACCAGGTCTCTGTTTTCCCCAGCAGACGAGGCCAGTGGGATGCCGAGGTCCCCAGGGGGGCACGGCCAGCAGGCAGCCCAACGGGATTCTTGCAAGAACGTGACAGAAGGGATGAGCCGGAGCAGCAGTTCCCAGAACCGGTGTTTGCCTTGGCAGCCCCAGCCTCTGTGCCTGTCTCTCCAGACGCCCAGCTCCTAGGGGGAATAGCTGCATGTCTAAAACCAGGCCTGGCAGCAGGGCTGGTATCTGGCTGGGGACAGGGCAGCTCCCAAGGGCTGGGGGGTGGCCAATGCCCCCACACTGCATTCCTGCCCCACTGCTGCCAGGCGGAGTTTTCCCAATGGCAGCCCTGCTCAGGCACTGTGCCTGCTCAGCAAGCCCAGGCTGGGGGGAACAATGTCACCTGCTCTTTAACTTCTGTCCATTAGTTTTCTGCTCCCCAAACCTGGGAAGGAGCCCATCCCACCCCACCCCATCCTGTCTGCATGGCCAGCACAGCTTCCTACAAGCCTGTTGTGCTTGCAGCGCAGGGAAGAGCTCCTCAGGAGGAGTGCGGGCCTGGACAGCTCAGGCTCAGCTGGAGCAACTCAGTCTGGCCCCAGGAAGAGCCAGTTGGGATAGGACCATAGCAGCAGGGTCCTGGGACCAGAGGGATGCTGTGTGGTGTGCACAGCTTCCCCTGCCTACACCCGGAGCTGAGCTGCACAACACATCTCTCAAAACCTTTATTGTCAGCAAATAACAAAAGTCAGCCCTGCAGCAGCACAGGGAGCCCAGAGAGAGCGAGGTGCTGGCACCCAGGGCTCGCTGCCCCAGCAGGTTCCCTGCACCAGCTCTCTCCCCTGTTCTCCTGGGCAGCAGCAGGGCTGGGCATGCACAGGGGGATGGGTGAGATGGGGGGCACGTGTCATTCTCCAAAGCAAGGAGCACATTTACAACTGCTTATAAATAAACAACAACAATGAGAAACCTCCAGCTCTGGGATGCAGGGGGAGGTCCTGCTGCCCAGGCCACCAGCCCAATGCGCTCTGTCCTCCAAAGGTGGGGAGAAGAGAGCCCCCTCCGCCAGGGCTGCAGCTGCCAGGTGCCCCCTGGCACAGGCTCTGCCTCCAGGGGGATCAGGTGGGGGGGCACCAACCTAAACCAGCCCACAGAGCAGGCTGGGACACCTGCCTGGGTGTGCCTACAGGGATTCAGGGATAGGGATGTAGACCTAACAGTGGACAGGGCCAGCTGTGGGACACAAGGAGAGTGAGAGCCAGGGCATGGAGCCTGGGAAGGGCCTGGAGAAGGGCAGTGCTGCCAGGTGTCACACATCTCCAGCAGCTGGTGAGGAAGAGGGCTGGGCATCCTGACCCCAGCCCCAAGCACTGAGGGACAGCATAGAGCACCCTCCCGTGGTGGGACTCCTGCCACCACCTTCACCCCATCCTCAGCCTCTTGGGTGCCCCCCACCATCCCCTGCACACAGAGACACCCCCACACCTGTCCCACTGCCTCCCACGCTCAGGGGGCTGGTGGAAGGGCTGGGGAGGGCAGAGCGCATTGGGAACCACCAGAGATACCTTCTACCTTTGCCTTTAAACACTGAAGCTTATATTAGAGACTATGATATATAACCCAGGGGCAGGGCTGTCCTGCCCGGAGTAGAGACAGCAGAGAGGGCACAGCTCCGTGGCCAGCCTGGTGAGGGTCTGCTCCAGCTGGGAGCAGGAGGTTAGTACAGGACGGGCACAGAGTGTGCAGGCAGGCGGGTGGGGATGCTGCCTAGGGCTGGTTCTTCGCCTCAGGGTCTTTGTCGTAGATGTAGCTTCCCACAGCTCCGGTGTTGACACCTGCATGGACAAGAAATGGGAGGGTGAGGACCTGGGCAGGAAGCTGGCATGCTCCAGGGAGATGACCCCTCTGGATTGTGGCATGAGCATGGCCCACGTGTGCTCACCCCACGTGCCCCAGGCACTCACCCTTTGGCCCAAAGAGGATCCCATAGCAGGGCTTGTGGCAGTACGGCTGTCCATCGTGCTGTGCGGGGCAGAGAGAGAAACCTGTCACCGGGGCTGGGGGCCAGGGAAAATCCAGTGCCCAGGGCATGTCCACCTGCCTGGACACCTCTCTTGCTCTGCTTGTGCCCTGCAGACACCCCAGCAAGCCCAGCACTTCCCCAGGCTGAGAAGCTGCTCCTCCCAGCCCTGCCCTCCTGCAAAGGCAGTGGGTGACCATGGGGACGGCTTGGGACATCTCAGCCATGCCCCACTGGCATCCCCAGGTGTGCAGGCCAGGCTTCTAAGGCTGGGGGACACCCTTACCTCAGCATGGCCCCCCGGGGTCAGCGTCTTGCTGCAGCGCTCACAGCGTAGGCAGGGACGGTGCCAGTCCTTCCCCAGTGAAGTCACCTTCTCGGCTGGAGTGGGACAAGGAGGGAGGGTCACACCAGCCCCCTGCACCATGTTGAAGGGGAGCATTCCCCATGGGGATATCAAAAAATCCCAAGAGAGTCCTCAGGATCTCCAGCCTCCCACATTCCTCCCACCTCTCTGGTGCCTTGAAGGTGACAGAGGGTGGCTGAGCACATCTACTGCCACGTGAGATGTGACAGCAGGGGATACAATGCAGCTAAAGCCCTGCACCCAGGAGTACGTCCAAGGGGATCCATCCCTGAAGGCCCCTCAGGCACATCCCTCTGTACCCACAAGCCCCTTTCTGATCCAAACCCCACTCCCAGCCCCATACACGCTCCTGCATGCCCCGGGGTTCCTGCCCCATGGGGCCATGCCACCCCAAGGCCATGCCACCCTGAGGCCAGCACACACTGCCCACTCACCACCTTACCAAAGTACACTCTTTTGCCACAACGTGGGCACATGTTGGGCTCCCCGGTGAAGGTGGTGACACTGGAGGCTGGAAGAGAAGAGGACATGTGTATGGGAAGTAGGGGGACATCTCGGCCATGACACAGCTGGGGGGGTGGACCCCACACACAAACCCTGCATCCCACACCATCACCAAACATGGTGGCTCTGGACTGGCTGCCCAGCAGGGGAAAGGGCCAGGCTGCCTGTCCTGCCCTGCCCTGCCCTGCCCCTCACCTTTGCTGGGTCCCTTGGGAGGTGCAGCATTCACCTTCCTCTCCTCCACCTTCACTGGGTGCTCGATGGGTCCCGGAGCAGTCTGCCCCTCGATCTGCGGCTTGTCATAGATGTACGAGCCAGCGCCGCCGATGTTCACCCCTGCAGAGGGGCACAGAGAGGCTCTGGGGGCCTGGGAGCACTCGGGGTATCCATCGACCCCCAGCCCCCTGTCCCACCTCCCCCAGCCCCGCTGAGCCAAGGGTCACTGCTGCACTTCAGCCCCAGCCTGCTTTCTCCTGACACAGGCTTTCTCCAGCCACATCTGGGATAGGAGAGTGACTCCACCTTCTGTCGGAATGGGAATTTGTTTTTTTAATTATTAAAAAAAAAAAAAGGCAACTGTCAGAATGTATTCCGTCCTCCCTCCCTCCCTCCCTCCAGCAGCTCTTCTCTCCCTCTGCACAAGCAGACAGCAGGCCTGGGACTGCAATTTGCTGGCTTGATGCTCAGCCCATGCTAGCCTGGCTTCTGGGATGTTGTTGAGGCCAGCAGTGGGGAGGAGGGGACGAGGTCCCTCCTGCAGCCCTGAGCACAGCTCCACAGACAGGGGGGGCACAGACATACCTTTGGGGCCAAACAGTGTGGCATAACAGGGCTTGTGGCAGAAGGGCTTCCCATCGTGCTGGGGAGAGAGGGCAGTGTTAGGATGCTCAGTGGTGACCACTTCCATCCTCTGGTGTTCAGAGACCACCAGGGCCATGCATACACCCTAAAATGCACCCAGCTGTGGGTCTGCATCACCAGCCTAACCTGACCTGAGCACTCGGGGTTTCACCTGCATCAGTCACTCGGGCTGTTCTGCACATGCCGTGCCCTGGGGCTGGAGCACCAGCACCCCATGGCAGCCCAGCCAAGATGCACCTCCATGTCCCAGCCCAGTCGTGTGGCACCAGACCCAGCAAGGCATCACCTCACTCTCCCAGCATCCTGTGTGCAGCTAGGCCATTCTCGGGTGCTCAGAGCACCGTGGGAGCCCTCAGCTTCTCCCTTCCCTCGCCTTGGCTCAAGATCAGAGGCCCCGCATGGGCGCTGGTCCCAGCCCAGCTGCTATCGACCCCACTATCGTCTGGGGTGATTATCACAGGAAGGCATGAGGCAGGCGATAAGCCCCGGAACTCCCCACAGCCGTTTCTCATGGGCCAGCTGGAACTGAGTCCAAGAGAGAAGAAAGAGTGTTTGTGGCTGGAGCAGGGGGCCAGCAGGGCTGCCACACACACTGCCCATTCTCTCCACGCCATTGCTTGCTTGGCTCCACTCAGCATCTCAGCCCTGCTCCTGCCCTCCATTCCTCTGCTGCAAGGCAAGGACTCCTTGCCCACAAAGGGCAGGGTGGCAGCTGAGCAGCAGTGCCATGCCAAAGGCAAGGGCTGGGACAGCCGGGGGTAAGGCTGGGGGAGTGGGAAGGCTGTGGTCTGGCCAGAGGCAGCTGCAGAACATTGCAAGGCATAAATATGAGTGTGCTCACAGCGTTGCCATGCCAGAGGGGAGGGTAAACATTTAACTGGTCTCCTCGCGACACCTTTCCAACCTAGCCTCTTCAAAGGGAGGGAGAAAAAGCAGGGAAGGGCCAAATTTGCTGTCGGCACAGTCAGTGGGGCTTGGCTGCCATCCCCTATGGGAACAGAATCCAACCTTATATGGAGAAGCAGCAAATCTTCTGGGCTTAACCCAGCCTGAAGCTCAGATCCACCCGCACAGCCCCATCCTCCCGGGCAGGGCAGGCCCTGCTTCCCCACCGGCTGGGGGCAACCAGCACAGCTGTCCCTGCTGCTCCCCAGCTGTGCCACCCGCTAAAGCCAAGCTAAGGAGCTGGTGACACTGTGGAATGACAGGTGCTGTGCAAAGCCAGGGCACCGGGTGTCACGCTGGGACACCGCACAGGAAAATACAAGTCTGAGCAGCTGCCACCACCGGCACGGCGCCTTCACGCTCCCAAGTGCTGGGCAGTGGCAGTGATATCACACTTCAGCACAAGCCCCAGGGCACAGAGAGCACCACTGCCGAGCTCCCGTTGCCGTGGCAACCCAGGCATTCCCCATTCTGGGTGTTTTTAACCACAGGTCAGCGCAGGCTCTCAGCAACACACGCCTCCAAAGCCTCTGCAATGTCCAAACAAGTCTGCCCAGTGCACGGAGCTTCAAGTGCTTACTGGGGCATGCCAAGCCCCACCACAGCTGCCTGGGAGCCCAGGGCGACAGAGTAGGGACACCACACGTGGTGCCAGCACCACTCTGTGGCTTGCCCAGGGCTGTGCACAAGAGCACCCTGAGTTGCAGCAGCAGCTGCGTTTGAAGCCACAGTGTGTTCTCCTGGGCTTACATGCCGCAGGAACAGCGCCTCCACATGGCATCAGATATCTGCCCCAGCCCTGTTCTTGGGATTCCCATCCCACCAGGCCCCCCGAATGCCAGCACGGCTCCCACCCTGCCCGCCCTGGCAGCTCTTACCTCAGCGTGTCCCCCCGGGGTCAGGGTCTTGTTGCAGCGCTCACACTTCAGGCAGAACTTGTGCCAGTCCTTGCCCAGGGATGACACCTTCTCAGCTGCAGGGGACACGAGAAAGGGGTGAGCCACTGCCCAGCGCCTGCTGAAGCCCGTGGGGAAGCCAGGCTGTGGGAAGCACGGGGGGCTACCCCCGAGAGGGGCTGCACTCGCCCAAGGGGGGTTGCTCACACTGCACACATCAGCCACGCTGCAAGAAACAGGGACCACTCTGCTGCAGTCCCCAGGGTCCCTGCAGCCCCGTGGGACGTGGGCGCAAACCCCCCAGTCTCTGACCCCTCATAGCACTGCACCAGCTATTAAGAAGATTAACCCTATCCCAGCTGAAAGCAGGACGCTGCCCAGCTGCCATCCCACAGCCGCCCTTTCCCACACGCCATTCCAGCAACGGTAGCATTTTCTTTCCTGCTCCCCGCGTCTATTTTTACCCGCCACGTTACCCGGAATGACTTCACTCCCATTCAAATATTTGGCGTTTCCATGCCCACCCCGCCCGTTCAGTCACACTCCCCCCACGCACACCCAGCCTCTCCCCGGGGAGCCGCAGCTCCAGAGATGCTCCCGGTGCTGCTCCCAGCAGGATGGCATGACAGACAGCCTCCACTATCACCCAGGATGGACATTTGGCCCTGGAAAACACCTGTCCCAGGGCGTGCTCCCTGACCCCCAGCCCGGGAAGAGGCACGACGTGCAGAAGGGTGCACAGCCACCGTCCTTGCACGGCCACAAACCTGCGGAGCAACTCCCTGCCGGCACTGGAAACAGTTTCAAAGCATCAGCGGGCAAATTCAGGGAAGGCAAATGCTTTGACACTGATTATATGAGTACAAATAGAATCCCTCCGTCTGGCTTGAGCTGTAGGTCTCCAGGAGCACCCTGGGAGGCAGCACAGGCTGCCAGTGCTCGTCTTGCATCCCCAGCTTTGCACCATCCCTTCTCCCTCCCAGCTCCTGGGCGGCCGAGGGCTGCCTTGTGCCCCCCACGGATTCCTGCTGGCCCTCCCTCTGCCCTGCACATGTGCAGAGACAGCTGGAAAACAGTGTGAGCCCGTTAAAGCCGCCGTAAAACTAAATCAGGAGAGCCAAATAAAATATTTAACAAGCAAATAAAAGCGCAACCGGAGCCGGCCCCGCTCTCCAAGAAGACCTCCTCCGCGATGTCGGGTTTCCCCCCTGAGGACCTCAGCAAGTGTCACCTGTTTGCATCCACTCAAGATGGGGGTCAAGAGCTCCCCAAAAGGGCAGGTCCTGGCTTCCAGAGCCACCCTCCTCCCAAGGCAAACAGCTGCATCCGGGGCATGCCACAAGGCCAAGATAAGCCGAAACAATGCCATCACCACCCAAAAATTCAATCCCAGTGCAAAGCAGGATGGCTGGTGGTGGGAGGGGCAGCGTGAAGGGGCAGAAGGGTGCACCAGGGTGGACAGGAGACTCCTGAGAGTATCCCCAGGCAAGCACGTGGAAGTTGGACTTCGGGGACTCCAATCAGTTGGAAGAAACTCCAAATCCACCTCCCGGTGATGACACACAGGCTGTTGAACCAAACCCAGGCAGGAGCAGACAGCAGGGTGAAGGGATGCCCCACCACGGCCAGGGGTCTGTGCCTGCCTGCCCAAAATTGCCAGGGCAAATCCCTGCTGGCTCCAAGCGCGGGGGGTCCGGAGGGCTCGTGTCTCCCCAGCCCCTCACAGAAGGCAGCACGGGGCCAGAGCTGCCCTCCTTTTCTTCTGCAACCCTCATCTTTCTCTGGGAGCAGACAACTAGCCAAAGGGTAAACAGCCCCCATGCCCCCCAGACCCCAGGGATTCCCCAAAAGCAAGGGGAATACGGAGGTCCCAGCACCCCCCATCGCAGGAGCCCTGCATCCTCCCGGCAGGAACGGGTGCCTCCCCGGGGTGACCGGGGAGGGAAACGGAGCGTGATGGGCTGAAAGCCGAGCCAGGGGCTCGGGGCCAAAGAACCGCTCGGCTTTGTCACAGTGGATGCACAGCCAGGCCGGGCTGCGTCACCCTGGCCCCCCCCAGCGCCGTCATGGCCACGGGGACAAAGCAAGGAGGAAGCTCCCGGCGGATGTTTTCCAGAGGCCATTGCAATCATAGCTGGCCACAGACCACATCAGCTCCTTCCTGCTCCCGCGATACACGATGCTCCCCCAGTGACCCCCCCCAA
>VZRF01006490.1:119305-292993 GCA_013396875.1 Vireo altiloquus
CCCCGGTACCCGACGCCCCCCCAGGGCCCCCCCCCCCCCAACGTAATATTTCAGCGGATGGAAATCCTTGCTCCTCCCTGACGGATGCGTCCCTCTGCCAGTGCATCCCTCGGTCATGCAGAGCAAGAGGGATCTCACTGGCACCCACAGTGCGTGTCAGGGGATGAGGAAGGAGGCGGGAGGCGGCCGGGTGCAGCCGGAGCACAGGGACAGCCCGGGAACCACGGGGGCTGCCCCTTGCCTCCAGATGGAAATGCTGCGCAGACGCTGGTCAGGCATCCTCTGGCTGCAAACAAGGATTCCCGGGGGATGCATCCGGGACCGGCACAGCCGGGATGGCTTTCCAGAAGGCATTGTTTGCAGCGAGCAGAGGAAGCAGCTTGGAGCCACCCCAGCCCATTTCCAGGGCTGCAGCCTGCGGTCACACCATCCCATAAATCACTGCGGAGGGAAAGAACCAGCGCCCAGATTTCCTGTCGCTCGGCCACAGCTGCTCCGCTATTGCATCAGCTCCAGAGGAAAAGTCTCCGGCCGCATCCTCCTGTTGTTGGGGGGAGCCCTGCTCCCCACCCCAGCAACCCCAGGGGTCACAGCACCACCGGCACCGCAAGAGCAGCCTGGGGCAGAGCAGTGCCGGGGCTGTGTCCGGCTCTGTGCAGGGAGCTTGGGATGGCACGGGACTCCAGCGCAGACATGTCACTGCACCCAGCCTCGGCCGCCAGACACCGTGCCCTGTCCTCTCCACATCGCACCGAGTGCACGCACACCCTGCTCCTGTTCCCGAATCCCACACTACTCAGCCCTCAAGCCAGCCGGATTTAAACTGGCTGTGCAGCACCCTCTGGAAGAGCAGAGTTAAGGGTACTTGACTGCAGGAATTTGGCCTCTGCCACACGCGTGTGGCTCAGGGGTTTGCCAGCCCTGTGTTATCCACACTGCCGTGAGTGGGCACTAGGTGCCCATGGATAATAAACCTCTCCCGGGGGTAAAGGAGAGGTGGAGCACAGCCAGGTCTGTGTCTGGCTGCAGGACGTAGCTGTGAGGCAGATTTGCTCTGTGCAGGGAGTGCAGCCCACACTGCTGAGAGGCACCACCAGAGCTGGCAAAAACCACCCAGGAGCAGGCAAGCGGCGGAGGGGCTGTCAAGGCAGACTGATCCCACGGCTCCCCAGCAGCCCCACCCCAGAGACAATGCCGCTCAGCCCTTAATTACGCGCCGTGCCCAGACAAAGCAGCTGGCGCAGGCCAGAGGTGGGCGCATCTTCTCGGGATGGGAAGAGAGCATCCCTCCTCCCAGTTTCTGTGCCGCCGGCCGTGCCGAGCCAGCTCCAGGTCCTCGCACAGGTATTTCCACAGCCTGACGTCAGTGCTGCTCCCAGGCGGAGGCTTATTCAGCAAAAGGAGCCATAGCTGCGGCTGCGTCTCTGCAAAGGGCTGGGCTGTGCCCCATCCATCCTACCACAGCCCTGAGAGGGCATGGGGAAGGGCTGACAAAGCCCAGTCTGGCAGTAAGGATGCCAAATCCCCACAGGGATCCAGCGACAGGCATCCCTGGCAGAGAGGGATGCTGTCAGACTGTAGATACGCTTCAAAGCAGTTGCAGACACAAAGGAATGAAGAGAGAAAAGTGCAAGGAAAGGAGCCTGGTAAATGGCTGGAAACAAAGCCAAGAGCCGTGAGCCAGCAGCCTCATCCCTTTCCCAGGTCCTCACAAAGTGGCCAAGAGATGGAAAAGGTGGATGGACAGGTTGAGGATTTCCTGCCATGCCATGCTGGGCCATATCCCAGCCATGCTGCCCTGCCCAGGGTCTGCTCTGCCTTCCCATGCCCCTCACCCCATCCCCACCCTGCCCTCCTCAGGAACAGCCAGGCAGCTCCTCTCTCCCATCCCACAGCCGGTGCTGACGCTTACACCGCACCCTGATTTGTGGCCAAACATATATATTTAGCTTCCCTGCAGCAAGGCAAGGCAGCCCTCCAGCCCCAGACACTCTCTTGCTGGGCTCCCTCCAAGTATGCAACAAAGCCAGCTCAGTACAGCCTTGCTGCAGAGCGCAGCTGAAGGGGAACAAGGAATATCCCAGGTGGGGGCTCCCACTTCCAGCCAAGGGGAGAGACAAGGTCTTCCCCAGGATCCGAGCCCCCACATAGCCAAGCCACTCGGGTGCAAGCGAAGGTTGTTTGATTTCCAGCCACAGCCCTTATGCACAGCACGGCTCCTGTCCACCCTGCTGCTCCCTGCCTCTCCTCTGACAGAGCCTCACCTCCTGCAGGCACTTCCCTGGCCAGGAGCCTCCAGCCTCCCACTCTGGTTTGCAGGGCCAGGGCACCTCCAGCAAGTCCCTCACCATTTTCCATAGGGCTTCATCAAACAGCATCTGCATGGGATGCGTTTGAGGCTGGGCAGCTTGACTGTGTCTGTGCTGGGAGAGGGTCAGCAGGGTTCCCAGCCAGGCACTGGGTTCAGCTAGGGCTGAGCCTAAGGAATCAGCTGCTTTCCAGCTGCTTAGCAGCCTCACATGTGAGACAAGGCAGGCAGGACCCCCAGGGCAGGCAGGGGATGCAGCCCACACTGCCAAGGGACATCACCAGAAAATCAGAGTCCAGCCTGGAGCCCTCCCCTCGCCCACCACACAGCCAGGGGCAGGGTGGCCAGTGAGAGCTGGGCACAGACAGGCACACATGCAAACCACTCCTGGGTAGTTATTGGTTCAGAGCACAGTGTTCCTTCTGCACACTGAGATGTCATCTCTGGCAGGCAGTGCTGGGAGAAGAAGACAGTTTCCTGGCCTGTTTCAGCAAGAGCGGGATTCTGGGACACGTTGGAGCAGCTAAGCCTGTCAAAGTGCCCCTCCTGCCCCATGGCTCCTCACCTCCCCACCCTGCTGGCCCCCCACAGCTCCAAGCAGGGTTTGACCCAGGGCTGTGGGCAACACAGTGTGAACAGAAACAGCAGTGGGAGAGGATGCTCAGCATCTCCCTGGGGGCCGCAGCACTGGTGCTCCCCTTGGCCAAGTGTGCAGCAGGATGGTGGGACAGCTCTCCCCCTCCTCATGCCAGGACCTGTCTCCCACCATCACCTCCTGGTAGCTTCAGGGCCCTTGGGAGGAGCAGTGGGCACCACCATCCCACCACAACCAGAGGTGGCACCAGGGCTCATGCTCCAGGCTCTGTATTTGATTGCAACACTGCAGTGACAGATTTTCCATTACTTCTTGCTTGGGCGTTCCTGCTACGCCTTTCCTTGCCTTTCCTTTCCAGTCCTATCACCTCACCTCTCCCCATCCCTGTGCTCCTGCCAGGGACAGGCAGGGAGGATGGGAACACGAGGATCTCTGCCTGCCTAGAAGCCAGGACATGGGTGCAGGACTCTACAATCCAGACACCAAACTGAGTCACCCAGGAGCAGCCCCAGGTTTGCAGAGAGCTGCCTGCCAGCTCCAAGCCCCCAGCACCCACAGCCCCGGGAGCAGCACCACACTGCCAGGAGCCCCAGTAAAGCCCAGTACACAAGAGCAAGGGGACCCAACCCTCACACCGCCCTGTTCCACACTCCCACAGATCATTTTCTGTAGCCCGTGCTATTTTCCTGAGGGAAAAACTAATGCTAATCAGCCTGTTCTTCAGCTTCCCACAGAGGCATCCCTCCCCCCGGCAGGGCTCTGAACAGGCAGCAGGGAAGTGGAGCATCCTTAGTTACCATTCTGCAAGGTCCACTCACGCTCTGAGACCTGGGAGCAGGCAGTTCCCAAGGAGCCCAGCCCGCTCCGTGCTGGAAAGCCAGGGCTGTGCCGACGCAGACATGCTGATGCTGCACCGGCTGCACTTGGAGAGCCACTTCCTTTGTTAGGGATGGCTGTGATGGAAATCAAGCCCTCCTGCCTCTCCTGCCCCACCGTCTCCCTGCCTGGAGCCAAGGACAGCGGTTACTTATTAATTGCACAGTGGCTTCTGCAGGTTGAATTTCGCCGGGCTGACCCGTGAGGCTGTGCTCTGCAGGGAGAGCACCCCACACCTGGCTGCACCCCACGTCCTGCCACGCTCCAACGTGACCATGGGGTCAGGCATCTGCTGCAGGCCCCTTGCAGCACGCTGGGCTTGGGCCCTCCTGGCTTCCCACATGGATGTGTCCATGTCCTCAGTTGCCCTCTGGAATTCCGCCACCAAACCAACCCCGGAGAGCACCTTAAGCCTGGGGAGCTAGTGAGTGACTGCTTTTAGGATGGGCCTTTCCAAACAAATCCCACCAGCCCTCACACTCCCCAGCACGTGCAGCTAGCTCCCCAAAAGCTGTCTGCAGCCGGACCCTGCTGCACGTGCGCTTGCTGCGTCCCTGGGGCTTGTGCCTGCCTCGTGTTTGGGATGGGAAAACAGGAAACCCCCTGCTGCCACAATCCCCTGCTGTTCTGGAAAGAAAGGATGGGAGGCGGAAAGGCTTGGCCAGGGCTCCCGGTGACCCTGCAAAACTCATTTAAGGCTTAGCAGTGCGAAAGGGAGCTGGGGAAGTGTGTGGCTGTTTGGCTGAAGGAGACTGGTCCCTCCGGAGCTCCCTGCCAGAAGTGATAACCCAAACCCAACCCCAAGCCCAGCCTGTTGGCACCTGCCAGCGCGGGATGGGAGCTGGCCCCGCAGCTGCCAGCAGTGCTGCTCCTCCAGTTAAACATTCACTTCATCCAGCCAACCTCCCGAAGCAGGAAAGTTAGCCCCAACCGTTCCTGGAAACAATGTCACAGACCTCAACCTCCTTTAAAAAAAAATAAGAAAAAATGCCAAAAAACTATTTTTATATTTCCCTGTGCTTTTTAAAGGAAAAAAGCTCATTCTGTAGCTCAGGAAACGCCCACATCCTCCTGACTGCGCAGGGAGGAGCCCACTGGATTTTTCCAGGGAGCGTGAAGCAACAGGCATGCTGGAAATGAGTTTTCCATCGGTACCCAGGAGTGCCGGCGCTGGGCAGCCGCTCCGGGACTGCGCGGGGCCGGGAACAGGACACGGCGGCATTTCTCACTCATGACCCACGGCTGCAATCCCAGGCATCCGAGCAGCCCGAGCTGCCAGCGTTCATTCAGCACACGCAGGGAGGCTCCCGAACAAGCGGGGCTTTATGAATCACCTCCCCGCTAAGCTTGGGCCAGCCGAGGAATTCAGGAGCGACACCAAACCCCGGACGCGGTGCTCCCATCGCCTTCCCACCACACCACGCGGCCCATCGGGAGGAAAGCCCGGGATCCGCATCCCGGAAAGACGGCTCAGAGTTTGCATGTAGCTTTTGTGCGTTGAATAAGCGGACTCAGGTTTGTTCTTCCAGAGCCTGGGCGGTTCCTCAAGGAAAAAGCTCAAGGCATCAACCGCGACATGCTCCAGCCTATCTCAGCTCTAAGCACAGAGAAGTTTTTCGGCTTGCTCCCGTTTCAACTCACACCCTTCCCCCCCCCGCCAGGTCCATCTCAGGGGCAGCATTCCCTGCGGGAAGGTGTGGGATGGGGGCCGGCACTCCCCCGCTGCCAGGCACCTGCCTCCTCCCTGCCTGTCGGGTAGGGTGTCCCCACACGGGGCAGGAACGGGGAGCCACAGAGCAGCAGAGACCGGGACAGGGGCCACTGCACCCACGGGAACCCTCCTGGGAAAGAGCTGGGGCACGGGGTACAGCCCTGATCCCCCCAGACCACATCCTCAGGAGATCCACGAGTCCCTCTGCACACGGGGAGAGAAAAGGAGCACAGACACTGCTGTGGGCTGGTGCTTCTCCTCCTGGCACAGCCTGGCCTCCTCCTCCGGCAAGGCAGAGGTCCCTGAGCCCAGCCCCGACCCCCCCACGCAGGGCAGGCTCATTCCTGGAGCGAGAGGAGCAACTCTGACCCCGGGTCAGTGCCCAGCTGGCTGGGCAGGCACTATTTTCTGCTTAAAAAGGAAAAGATTCATACAAAGAAAGACATCCAAGGGGCCAAGCCCTTCCCACCCACACACAAATAGGTTTATTTAAAGGAAGAAGACAGCAAATTCCTATTTCCCTCTGTTTACTTGGAGATGGCCGGAAAAGAATGAAAGCACCAATGCCTCCAATGCTCAAACATCATCAGGACCCTTTGGTATTTCTCCACCAAAGAGAGGCAACAGGGGCTGGACCCCGGAGCAGCGGGGGGAGATGGGCAGGGAGGGGTGCAGGGAGGCAGTGCCAGCCCAGCTGGACCCCGTGGTCCCAGGAGGCAGCTCGGGCTGGAGTTCTGGATCCATCCCCCGAGCCATCCTGAGCCCGCAGAGCAATCCCAAGGGTGCTCGCCCAGGGGGTCAGGGCATTGCCGGGGAGGCTCCCGGCTGGGCACTGCCCCGCAGAGGGAAGCGGGCTGGGGCAGCTTCTCGGGGAGCGTCAGGGAGGCACCAAGGCCAAGGATCAGCCCCTGCTCCCACCTCCACCCACCTCCGGCCCTCTGCGAGCCGGCCGGCGGCGCTCAGCCCGGGCTGCCTGACAGGAGACACGCCAGCCCCGGTTCCCAGAGATCCTGACCAGCCACTACCCCAAGCACGGCCCTCGGAGACCTGCAGGGACTCGCTGCTGCCCTGACCCAGCCCAGGCGTGCTGAGATGGACCTCCGAGCCCAGGAGCTACCTTTGAAAAAGTCCCGTAGAAACCCCAAACCCTTCATTAGCTCGCCCAGCTGGGAACAGCCCGCTGAGGGCTGGATGTGAGGCGAGACGGGGAGGGGTGAACGGCACACCTGGGGCCAGGTTTGCAGGGAATCAGAGAAACCGGCTGGGAGAAGGTTTCCTGCCACCGCCAACTTACCCGCCCCAAGAGATCCTCCGAATCATGGGAGCCCCCTGCCCAGCACCGACCCTGTCAGGTGGGCTGGGTTCTCCTGATCCTAGCCAGCAGGTACCTGGTGACAGAAGCCACCTCACTGTCAGCACCGCAGGCTGAGGGCACATGGCCCAGCCAGGGCTCCTCACCGCCTGCTTCCCCTCCTCAGCCCAGCAAGCCTGGGGTCACTCACACCCTCTGTGTCCCCTGCCCCGGGGCCAGCCGGCAGCAGCCCCCAGCACAGCCGGGAGATGCGGGGCAGAGCAGGGGGGCCGCTGCCACTCCGGGGGGGGGCCGGGCGAGAAGGAGCTGCTGCCGGGCAGGTCTCGGGGTGAGCCCCGCAGGGAGCTGCGGCGGAGCGGGGACCGGGGGAACACGTCCCGGTGGGGGAAAGAGAGGAGGAGGCGGGGATGCACGGGGGTTCAGGGAAGGGGAAGGCAGGGATGAGAGACGGCGCTGGGCTGCGGGACCGGTTTGAGGTCCCGGGGATGCGTCTCGGCGCGGGGAAGGGGATGGGGGGCCGGGCCCCGGGGATGCGCTCACCGAAGTACACGGTCTTGTCGCACTTGGGGCACTTGGATGCCATGGCGGGAGAGCGGAGCCGAGCCGAGCCGTGCTGTGCCGAGCTGTGCTGTGATGTGCCGCGCNAGCAGGTGCCCGGTCCCGGCGGCGACAAGAACACCCCCTGCCCTGTCTCCCATCCCCAAAGACCAAAGTCGGGACGCGAGTTCTCCCGATTTCCCTTGCCTGGGAAAAAGCCTCCATAATAAACAGGTTGTAGTTGAGCGACGCGACTTGTGCCTTTTTACCGGTCCAAAGACACCGGCCGGGACCCCCCCCCGGCTGAGTCCGGCCGGCAGCGGCCCCCTGGACATGAGCGGGGGGTGGCGGTCCCGGGCTAGCGGCCGCAGAGGGGTTCGGGCATCTCCCACCCTCGGCGGGACCGCGCAGCCCAGCCCCGTCCCCACCCCAGCCCCGCTCGCTGCCCGGCTCCAGCGCCCGCATCCCCCGGCTCCCGGCGCCATTCCGCTCCGTCGCCATGGAAACTCCCATCTCAAAAACCCCTCCGGCTGCAAAGGGATGCTCAGGGAGCCGTGAAGCCACAGCGAGGATACTCAAGGAGCCACGATGCCATGGAGAGGCAGGCGAGCCCCACGGTGGGGTGCAGACCCCCTGCGCCCAGGGGAGCCCCTCTGTGCCCGCCCGGCCGGATCCTGCCCCCGGCGGGGCTGCGGTGGGCGCAGGGCAGGGGGTGCACCCGGGTGGTGACAGCAGGGGCTGGGGAGCTGCGCCCCTGCACCGCCAGGCCGCCGGCTGGGGCCGGGTGTTGGTAAACAGGACATCTGCCGCTCCGCCAGCGCAGCCTTGCATTATTCATCAGCAGCCTGGCTCTGCTCCGCCGCCATTGTCACAGAATTCCTTTCTCTGCCGGCAGCTGGTGCAGCTGCCAAGCGCCCGCCTGGCCCCCGGCGCACAGGCAGCCTCGGGAAGGGAGCCCGGGGCTGCGGGATGGGGCAGTGACCGGAGTACATGGGGCCGGAGATGCTCGACTGCGGCTTTCTCCATCGCCCGTGCACCCCGCTGGGTTAGAAGGCCCAGGCATCCCTGTCAGTCCTCGGCCAGCTGCTGTCACAACAATGTGTGGCTTTATGGCCTGCGAGGTCCCTGCGCAGGGCAGGTGGCAGCGGTGCCTCCGGGGCGCCCCAGGGAGGGGCGGCTCAGCCCTGAGTGCCCCACCATGGAGCCAGCGTGTCCCAGCCCAGGCCCACAGCCACCAGGGCGGGACAGGAGCTGGAGATTTGTGGAGCTGTAGACTTCTGGAAGAGCAGCTGCCTGCCCCAGCATGGCCCCACAGCACTCATGCGGGTCTCCCTGTGGTACCCGCTGTGTCTGCAGTGCTAAAGCACCCCATGGCAGCAAGCAGGCGCCAGCACAGCACCAGCAGCATTCCTGTGCCTGCAGCGGCTCCCATCTCACCCACTGAGGGGACATCCTGGAAAGGGTCTCCTGTCTAAATCCTCCACATTCAGAGGAAGTCTCAGCTGATGCCCCAGCCCTGGGGACTGAAAGATTCAAGAGAAAGAAGGCTGCATCCACCCAATACCTGTTTGGGATGGCCACAGGAGAAAGCCTGGGCTCTGCCACGCTGCAGAACCAGCACCCAGAAGGTGCCGGCCAAGGGCTTTTCACACATAGAGGCTGGGGGGAATTAAGACAAATCACCTAAAGGTGTGAATCCCTGCCTGCAAATGCGCTAAATCCCAAGCGGATATGCTAGTTCAGGAGCAAAGTGGCTTTAGCTGGTCGTGTCTTAATCTTCCCCGATTTAGGCTCGGCATGCTCCTGCACGGAGGGCAGGGATGTCCTGGCGCCTCGGGGACAGATGACTTAGATTGCATAGGCTGAGCAAGTGGCGATGGCCGAGCTTCTGTGGGGATAGCATGCCCAGAGCCAGGCAGGGAACAGCCTGCTGCAGGGGGGAACACAGGATGTGGGAAGGGTGCAGTAGCACATGAGGGACACCCCTGAGCTCGCTGTGCCTCTCCCCGGACAGAACATTAATACCCGGGCTGGAGAGTAATTTTCACCAAAGGATGCATTTTCCATCAGAAATTTGAGGGCCCCATCCCTGCCCAAGGGCTGAGCTGGAGTTTCCCTGGCAGCGGGTGACAAAGCCGCCTTTCAGCGGCCAGGGGAGGTCTCTGGCATGGGCCATGCCCCCTGCAGCAGTGCCCGGGGGTGTCCCAGCCGAGGGGACAGTGTCCCCAGCCCTGGCACCCGTGGCGGAGGTGACCCATTTTCCTCCAATGGCGCCGGCCCCGCGCAGCCTCGGGATTTCCTGAGCTGCCGAGGGCAGCTGGCTCCGTGGCCAGCATACATCGCCCTGGGGGGCACTGGCGCTGGATCTGCGCTGATCTGGCCGTGCCCTCAGTTACCCACTTCGGGGGCGTCAGGAGGCTCTCCTCCACAGAGCCCTCCGTGCTAAAGCAGGGGCTGTTAACCCAGCCGCTTCCTCAGGGATGCTGCGTGGAGCGGAGCAGGAGCCACATCCCCTTCTCGGGGGGAGCTGAGGGTGAAGGAAGCCCACATCCTAAAGCTGGTGCTTGTAGCCCTTCCCTGGGGAGCAGCAGCTGCCCCAGGAGCCAGCAAGGGATGCGAGACACGGGGGGTGTTTTGCCGAGTGTGCCGGGCTGGCCCAGGCCCTGGAGCAGGGATTGCCTCCACCGGGAGCCTGCAAAAGGTGTGAGGCTGGGACCTCTGCCTAGGGCAGGTCAACCAGAGAGCTTTGCACAGAGATTAAGGGAAAGTGAGGAATAAATGAGGAATAACTCCCTCCAGGTGGCCTCTCCTTTGGCTCACCTCTCTCTCCCTCCCTGCACCAACTCCCCTCAGCTCTTTCTTCTTCATTCAGATACAAATACCACAAAAACTCATGGACCCAGACAAAGCTGCTCCTATGGGGAGCTGGGGCTGGAAAACCTTCTTCTGCTCTCATGTTTTCTGGCACCTAGGATCCCTTGGATTTGTTACAGGGTAAGAAGAGGCTGGGGGAAAGAAAAAAGAAAGAAGGTTACAGGAAAAACCCCTGCTGCTGGTCTGTTGTGCCCAGAGATCAGTGATCCCTATGTGCCCCGCAGACCCTTGGCTGGTGCACTGTGTGCATCCACATGCCCAGGGCCTGCTGTCCCCCATGACAAGGTCACCCCAGGGTGACATGCTGCAGCTTTCTCTTTTTTTCACCCCTGAAGCTCCTGCAGACACAGCCCACAGCCAGGGGCTGGTGCTTAACCCATGGCAAGTAACAGCCACTGCCCATGGGCTGCCCCAGATATATCCAATTTTGCCTCAGATCCTTGCATTAGGCAGGAATTTCACGGAAAAAGTGGTTGGGCTTCCCTCCATGGACTGGGAGCAGTTCCCTGTGATGGGATGCAACAGAAAGAGCCTTTCACAAAACCTGGCAAAACACTTTATTTCTTATTTCATTTATTCTCCACAGCCCTCCTGGGTGTGCAGTGCCTGCCAGCGTGGATCTGGCTGTCCTACATCGCGAGCTGGGGCTGCACGGGAGAGCGAGCAGGGCAGCACCCTGCCTGGAACAGGGGAAAACTGCCCCCAACACAAGGAGCCTGGGGCTGGGTGCGGTGGGGAGGCAGCCACACAGAGAGGGGACAGCCCGCACATGCCGGGGACCCAGCCTTGCTGCCCAAGGGCGGCTGCAGGATCAGTGCACGGCTCGGAGAGGGAGCACAGAGGCTTAGGAAGGATTAGCAGGAGACGGGAAGATGGAGGAACAGAGGACGAGCGTGCCGAGGGCTGGCAGGAGCTGGGTCTTGTCAGGCAGCACATGCCAGTGACCAGAGCTCGGCACGTCAGCGGCCAGCCCCGGCGCCCGTCACCGGCAGCTCCAACCATGCACTTGTCGCTGCTCTCCTCTAAAAGGCATCCGAGTCCCTGCCGTTATCAGGTAGGGCCGATAGCGCTGTCACGCCTGGAATAAACAGGTTTACAGATATCCCACTTGTCCTTGCCATCTGGAATGGATGTCCCCATTGTCCCTGTGACCGCTTCCCGAGGGGCAGGAGCTGCCAGCCCGCCCAGGGCCGGTGAGAATCCCGGCAGGCTGCAGGCAGATGCCGAGGATGCAGACTTGGTGTGAGCCTCCATGGGGCAGGTGTGATGCCTACGTGCAGTGGGGTCACAGTGCCTGAAAAGCAGTGCTCTAACCAAGAAAAGGCAGGGAACCAGCTGGAGAGACCTGAGCACAGCACTCAAACCCATGTCAGAGCCGTGGTGGGACTGCAGCAGGGAGGCTGTGCAGGGAGTGGCCAGGGGTGGGGGTAGCTGGCACCGGTGGCTCTCCCCCAGGTTTTCCAGGGAAAGGAAGGGTGTCCCAAAGAATGGGTTGTGCTCAGCCTCAGGCTTCAGTGACAAAGTTCAGCTCAGGGCAGTTTGTCATCAAGCCCTCCCAGTCCCATGGCCCCCCCAGCATGCTGTGGCCAGAGGTCAGGCCAGCCATGGCGCAATGTGGCTCTGGGGGCTGGCACAGCAGCAGGGAGTGCACACAGCGGCTGCCTGGCTTTCATGTGTCTGTGCCCCACACGCTCACCACCTCCAGGACACTCTCAGTGAGCCCCTGGGGTAGGAAAGGGGCTGGACACACATAATCCAGCGCCTCATGAGTGCCGCAATGTCCCCACAGCACCATCTTCTCAGCATCACCTACCCACTAGGATGCATTTGGCCCTGGTTCCCACCATCATGGGCATCTTCCTAGCACGCAGGGAAACACAGCTTGGCTCCTCATCCACACGCTCCACACACTCCCCTCCCGCGTGTCCTGCCTGGGGGCAGCCAAGGCGCAGGCAGGGGGAGCAAACTCGCTCCTGCTCAGATGGAAAATCTCTGAACGAGCACAACTTGGCTGAAACCCTCCGGCCAGAACCTGTAAATCTGCTCTCCGTGACGCTGCCAGCATCCCACGGAGCACTGGATCCAGGTGGAGAGTCCCCTTGCAGGAGGGAAGGGAGGAAGCTGCCTGGAGAAAGATGCTGAAATTTATGTTGCTCATTCTCGTTCCAGGAATGCAGTGAATGAACTTGCAAAGCCCAGGGCAGGAATCAAGTGTGCTTCAACCCTGACCTGGCCTGACTTTCTTCCAGGCTGAAGAAGAGGTGGAGACAAGCCCTGGCCCCACAACCCATCTGAATTTACTGTGTCTTTTCTTGAGGCAGCTCTCCTCCTCCTGTATGGGTGAAACACGCTCATCAGAGACTGAGTATTCCATCAGGTTTCAAAGCTGGTCAAGCAGGGCAAAACCCTTTTGTCAGTCCCCAGGAAGGGGAGCGAGGGCAGCAGGGACATGGGGACATGGGCCACCCCAGCCTCCTCCCTTGGAGAGGGCAATAAACACCTTCCACACTCAAGACATGTTCATATTCTGAAGGTGGGGATCACAGCAGATCTCATCACTGTTGGCTCTTGCAGGTTCACCTTGAAAGGCCCTGACTAGAAAGTACCTTTACAGGAAAAACCCCAAACCAACCGTCTCTCACCAGCTAGAGAGGGCTGTCATGCCTCGACTTGCCCTTCTGCAGTGATTGTTCCTTTCTCCCTCTAATGCTGCTGCCAAAGCTTATTTGGGTTAATGGTGTTTTTAAGTCTGTGCCCTCTTGATGGATTAAAGAAAATAGAAAAGATTCAAGGTCCAGTTTCTGTAAATGAGTCGAATTCCTTCCTTCTCCTCACAGTCAAAATCTGCCAGATTTTATTTGTGCTCTTCCCAGAAATCTCCCAGGCTGGCACACCTCCCGTGCCACTCTCATCCCATGCCCCCTGTGAACAGGTAGGTGCCCCCTCCTCCCGTGGCAGTGGGAAGCAGCTCCACCATGACGCAACCCAACCATCCCCAAGAGCCTCTCCAGCTTCCCAAGGTCTGGCTTGTGTAACACTTGCATGAAGAGCCAGAGCCCGCAGCAGAGCTGGCACCGGCTCCAAATTTCCATTTCAAAAGAAAATTTCAGCGTGTATTTTGCTTTACAACTCTCCAGTAGTGTCCCGGTTACAGCCCTCCTCCCACAGCAGGAATGCCAGGTTCAGAATTGTTAGTTTTGGTCATACTTTGCTTTTTTTCACACTGTTTTAGCAGTACTGTTACAGTCAGGGTGCTGCCTTCATGTTACAGCAGCAAAAGCAGAGATCACAGGGAGCTGCTACTGACAAGCTGATAAAATGCAAAGTGCAATGCGAAAAAAAAAACCCCAAAATACCAAAGTTAACTTTAAAAAAATTTAAATCTGTAACAAAAGCATTTCAGCATAAAGCATTGTAGGAATGTTTGGATTTCTGTTTTGCTTTTAAAACACTTTCCTGAGCAGCTTCCTGCTTCTTTTTAAGCCTGTAAAATTGTAAGCATGGCACTGAGTCCGGAGGTCAGCATGCTCCATCCACGTGAGCACGGAGCACAGCCTTCTCCCAGGGATCACAGCTGAGCCTGTGACATGTCTGCTCCCACGTCTGCATGGCAGAGAGGCAAGTGAAGGACTGGGATGCCAGGGACACACAGCTAAAGGAAAATACCCAAATGCATGTGGCAAAACTTATTACCTCCCAATAGACCTGACCTGCTTCGCGTGGGTGAGCACTTCCCGACTCCAGGCTCTGCTTCCCCCTACAATCTCAGGGGCTCTTTAGGAGGTGGGAAGCAAGGGGAGGAAGGGACCTGGAAAATGGGATATTATCTCAGCTGTATGAACGTTGTTCTATTTTGACAAGGCTCAAGAGCAGGAGAGTAACCAAAGGCAATTCCTGCAACAACAGCACAGGAATGTGAATACAGAGGAGAGGTCAGCACAGGAGAGGCTTAGTGACAGCAGCGGCTTAAGAGAGTGACCCCTCAGGCTTCGAGAGGCCAGTGGCAGGACCTACCACTCCCTGCACTTCCCAAGAGCCAGCATTTTCCTTTGGCTGCTAAAGGGATCTTCCAGCCCCTCCTCCCAGGCTGGTATAAACACAAGCCAGTGAAACACATGGCAGTGGAGTCGGCCGCCACACGCCAAAAAAACAGCAGCTCGATTGAAGGACACGCAAGGGTCCTTCAAAGTTAGGGCAGCACAGGACATGCTCTCTCTCCTTGCGTGGACTCGTTCCCAGAGCAATCTCTGGAGCCGCTCCAAGAAAGCTTTTAAGATGTTGGAAACTGCAGGGCTGGCACCCCCAAGTGGTTCCTGAGCTCTCTGTGCAGCCGGAGCTGCCTCTCTCCAGGCTCATCAATAGCTCATCCACCAGGATCCGCAGCACAGCAGCAGCTCCAGCACTCCGAGGTGTCCGAGCTCCCCCGGCCCCAGGCACAGCTCTGCTACTGTGCAGGGGCTGGAACCAACTCAGACACAGAGCTTGTCAAAGTGATGTGTTCAGATTTCCTTTTGCTACTGGAAGGAATCCACATGAGTGCTTTCCCTCACGGAGAAAAGCATTACAAAACCCTCCTGCAGCCATTTCTTAAGTACACAGGGTTAATCCTTAATATTGATGGTGACAAAGTAAAACTGCCCGTGGTCACTGGTGCCATCCTGCAGCGCTACCAGAGGGCTTCTGTGCCCTTCCTGAACAGCACATCCTTTAGGAATGGCTGTCCTGTCCTACTCTTAAGTTGAGGACAGGAAACCCTGAGCTGGAGCACAGGATATACTTAGATCTGCCAGGGTGCACAGCTCCTCACAGCCACAGAGTAAATCCTACCACTCCTGAGCAGCACACGAGACAAAACAGCCTGTGTTGCTCATCTCAGAGGACAGAGCAGTGCAGAAGTCAGAACTGCCCAGAGGTTGGGCTGCTGACCCCCAGGGATGTCCCTCTGCCACATGCCAGAGGCATGCCTGGAGCAGCAGGACCAGGAACTGCTGCAGACAAAAGGCTCATTCAGAGGCACAGCCCTACATCTGCTGCTGTGTTTCGGAGGAGGAGGGAGGGAGGGAGAAGCCTCTGAAGTGCTGGAAATGTTTAAACTGCACAGGAGAGGAATCAAACTGTGACTGACTCTTGCCCTGTACAAGGGCACTGCTGGTAGAGGGATACTGGAGAGAAGAACAGCCCTGGGATGGGAAGGTGGAGAGCTGTGTGTATCAGGCACGCAGAACCCGAGCACAGGCGGCTGTTTCAGAAGAGACAAAAAGCAGATGTTTCACAAAAGCTCACTTTCCAGGTTTATTAAGTAAAGTTAACTGAATTGTTTTCATTTTGTGGGGATTCCTTTCCGTCTAACCCTGTGGGTTAGCAGAGTTGCACAGAATCACGGTTGGACTGTGATAACCCAAATACAACTTTGGCTCATCTCACCGCTGACACATATGGAATGACTTGGGGGTTATTACATGCTGTGTCTGCTTGAGGCAGGTACATGTACAGATCAGCACAAGTTGCAAATGATAGTTTACATCCTTTCAGAACTGAGCAGGGCATCCAGCAAATGCACTGCCATGAGAAGACATATGAAAAAGAAATGATACAGACTTGCAAATACGTAAGAAGTTCAAGAGATGCAAGAAATCTCAAACACAAGAAATGTCAAGGGGGGAAAAAAACACTTAAATTCAGACACAATGTGTTCAAATGAAAACCCAGCTGTAATTTAAAGTCCCTTTAAAATGGGAAACGTACAGTAACGCAATTAAAGAGAAACCAGGTCTCATCCTGGGAAACATGTGTCCAAAAGCACTGATGCACAATCAGGTTCAGAGTTCTAAGCAAAATGTCCCTGGGCATTGGTGTACTTGACTCTTGGAGCCAGAGCAAAGCAATTCATTACACTTGCTGGGCCTACTGCTGGCTCTTGGTGGCCTAACAGCACGTAGGATCCCAGATGTCACAGAGAAGGCAGCACGCAAACTTCTGGTTACTGGGAGGAATGCCACGGGCCACATCTCCCAGAGAGCAACTAGAGTAAGGACACCTAAATCTGGCAGCCTGGCTCCACTGCACACAACGTTAAGTGTAATGTTCTGCAAGGTTCTTCAGTTCTTAGCTCACTCCTTTCTCAGCCTGAGCTGGTCTGTCTCGTGCATGAGCACAACTGGCTGTGCAAAATGATCCAGAAAACAGAACGGACAGGACCAAAGAAAACTGGCTGAACCTGGGGCTGGCTTTCAGCTCCTATTTCAAATATCAGTTAGATTGGAAATTTATCTACAAAAGAAATAATATAAATGAAATTAAAAAATGGCACCGTCCACAAAATTTAAAAAAAAAGAGAAAAGAAAAGAAAAATCTTACAACACAGCCTCGTAAAAATGGCTTTGCAACAAGAGCTCAGTCACAAAATGAAGGGTTCTAGCTCTTCGTACATCAGAAGAGGAAACAAAGCTAAAAAGTACTAGTCCACATTCTCTTAATAAGTTAAAGTTACTTTCCCTCCCCCTTCTACAAAAGGAGTAGAAGCAAAAGGGAAAAGAGGCTACTAAAAATTAAAAAAAAGAAAATAAAAGCAAAAAATAAAAAGAAAAAAAGATAGGAGAGGAGAGAGTGCGAGAGAGAGAGAGAGAGAGCAGTCTGTGGTCAGAGGCTCAGAGCAGGGCTGAGTTCCTTTTAAGGGTTTAAAAGATGCAAAACAGTTCCTCAAAAGTTCCCTCTCTTCGACAGTTAGTTCAATGCTGTAGCCATGGAAACTCAAGTAGATACTGGAGGAGAGATTCTCTTCCCGGCAGATCCTCGGCCATGCGGAGGCTGCTGGGTGAGTGTTAATCCTCGATGATTATGGGCTCATCATTCATGGGCTGGCGGAGCTGCACTGCCTGCATGGGCCGCAGGATAATAGGCTTGTAAGGGCGTCTGGCGGCTCGCTTGGCTTCGGAGGAGGAAAGCAGCTTGCGGATTTTCCTGCAGACAGCAAGGAAGAAAGGGACGGATTACAGAGGCACCCTGGGTTTCTCCATTCCTCCACGGGAAACCAGGCCTGCACACACCTGGTGTGGTGGGCTGACACTGGTTACTTCTGCAATGTCTGCCCTGGGAAACTTAGATTTTCTGATTTATAGACCCCTCCAATGAAGAAGAAATTGCATTCTCTGCTCCAGAATCCTTCCCCTGCAGAGCAGAAGGTATTCTGGTCCAGCCTTGTATGACCAGGGTCTCTTGCTGTGAATAGAACATGTGAAATAGCCAAGACAACCAGTTTCCACACCACTGATTTATTCTGAATTTGTTTTGATCAGCTGCACATGCTGGAGGCAGCTCTGGGGGAATTTACAAAGCCAAGTCAAAACCAAACCTCTTCTGACAATGCTGGTCACTTCCCACATGCCAGTGCAGAGCACCTTGCCACTGCCAGCCCCAAGCAGGTGTCCACAGCTGCCTCTGGAAGGGGAACCCATCACCCATGGAGTTGCACCTCAAGGCTGACTGCAGGGGAGCTCCGTGACAGCCACCAACCAGTGAACCAACACTGGAACCTTTGCCCTGTGCTGGGAATACCAACAGGGTGTTTCCCCCTCTTGCTTCTCCCACACTGCATGTGCCCAACCCAGAAATGGGCAATATTCACATCTTGTATTTGGTTACAGATTTCCCTATATGTACAAGACTGGCAACAAGCCTTATGAGATGCAGGAAGCTGTTTTCCATATGGACAGAAAGCAAAAGAGAGAGAGAGAAGGGAGAGAAAGACACATCAAAGTTTTAAAACTACCAAAGTAAGTTAGAGACAATACTGAATGATCTCTTGTTTCTTTTTGTCAATACCAGGTTTAGAGATAAAGGAAGTATCATGAAAAACCCCATCCAAACCCAAAAATCCAGCAAAAATGAAAAATGTACTGTGTCATTAAAATGAGGAATTCTTTTACAGAGGATGTTGTGGTGGTCAAAGGCACATAGAGATTAGAAAAGAAAGCAATAAATATTCACAAAAATAGTCTGCTAGTACCCACTATGAGTCTTTAGCTCAGGAACTGGGGCAACAAGAAAGGTCTGGTAAGACAGCACTGCCTTCTCTCACAGGCTTCTGACAGAACAAGGTTTAGTATTCCCAAGAAAGAAGAGAGTAAGAGCTTTACAGCCCACATTTCAGCCAACTATCCCCCAGTTTTGTTTAGGGAACACTCCTGGGGCCAAAACCCCCTTTTGTAGGTTGTGTTGGTTGTTGGGGTTTTTTTCGTTGGTTTATTTGTTAATGGAAGAGAGATCTTCTCACTGAGCTGATGCCTATCACTGTGCTATGATTTCTGTCTTTAAGATGTGACAGTTGCTGAAGATGTGATAGTTGCTCTCCCCTTCTCCTCAAAAACTTACCCTTAGCACCAACAGAACTTACAAACCATCAACTTCAGCTGAAGAGTTGGAATCACTTCTTGTCAGATTTGATTATCTCTTCACTTTCTTTTTTGCCCACTGAGCAGGACAAGCTGCTGCATGGCACTTACAGAGACATGTCTTTTGTTTGCCCAGTGTCCCTGTTTCTCCAGCACGTTCTAAAGCTAAAAGGCCACAGGGTGAGGAGAGGTGAAAACAAGCTGGCAAAGTGGTGGTGGGGGAGAGAAAAAATAAAATCTTGATATAATGACTCTTCCAAGATGTTTGGCTGCAGTTCATCCACTTTTAGCCAGCAGAGCTCCTTGCAGCACCCGCGTGTGCTCAATTAGCCACGCTGCCATCAGAAACACATCCTCCAGCATTCTAGATTCTGATCAGGTCACTCTCTGCCTCCGCTGGCATGAGTTATAAATGCCAAGTTCCTTACTGTGAGCCTCCAATTCAAAACTTATTCCTTTCATTCCACCAACTTTTCAAACTGCTCCTTCAGAGCTGTACAGTTTTCCAGCACCATTCTCAACAGAGCTACACAAAAACAAGGAGAGGAGGAGCATGTAAAACTTCAGGGAAACCTACTTGCTGTGACTGAAAACACAGCCTGACCCTCAGCTGGAGGATGATATGCAGATATAGCAGCTAGATTGATTGCTACGGAGCCAACACAAAGCTCAAATTGTTTCAGAGCTCACAAACAAGTCTTACATTCCTGACACTGGAATGCAGCAGATGGTTCAGGGAAAAGTTAGAGGTGAAATGCCCGACAGAAAACCCGTGCCGCTGACAATGCTCCATCGCTCAGGCTTCCCTGCTCTTCACAGGCTGCCAAAAATCTCCTTTCACCACTCATCAGTCAGCTAAGCAGCATAGCTGTCAGACAAAGAAGCCTGGGTGGTTTTTTTTTTCCTTTTCTTTCTTTCTCTATTTTTAAATGGAAGCAGTAAGATCTTACTGAGCTGATGTCTATCATTGAACCATGATATTCATTAGAGTTGTGCTGGTTGCTGTGGGACTCATCTTTCCTGCTTCAGTCAGTGACTCTGTATGAGCAGAAGATTCTGTGTCTTTACAGTAAACTGTCACAACCAACATCACACTTGATGAATATTGTCACAGTTGTGTACAGGTCAAAGGGCAGGACCTTGTACTGGCATGCTGCCACCATGCACCTGCTGTATTTCATGTGGCTTGGAGGGTGAAGATGTCGAGAAGAGCTCCCTAAATGCAGGATTATGAAACAACCCTTGAGCATCTAAGGAGTGAATTAGAGACTCTATACCCTGAGTCCACAATGGCACGTGAGAGCTGCAATAGGATCCCAAGTACCTCTTTATCAGAGCAACAGCAGTAATAAGGAAACTGCCTCCCCTGAAAATGAAATCCTTCTCTCACTTTATTTTCCATTGTATATGGAATTCCACCACTTTCTTTCACAGCATCGTGCAGGCACAGAAAGGAGAAGGGAAAGACATGACAAAGATATGAGCTGGTGTGACAGGGAAATTAATTTCATGTTTCTTCCGAGTTCTAACAAGGTGTTTCCTGCACTGAAGTCTGATTATCCAATAGATCAGTGGTTAGTAACTTGAATATTATTAATATAATCTTTTCTACAAAGCCCATTTTTTGTATAAGACCCACAGAATAGTTTATTGACACTTAAAATGCTTTGCAAGCTAAGGAGAAGTTTGGAGATGTCAGGGCTCTTGACTGTGACCTTTGTGCTGAACAAATGAAGACTCAGAGTAGTGCCAAATTTAGTAGTACCAGAAGAGATAAAGCACTAAAACTCTCGATCTCCTCAGTCACTAGAAGGGTTCAGACATCCAGTAATTCCCAGGTCTATCTCTGCAAGTGGAGGGAAACGTAAGTGCTTCTCTGCTGCTGGGGCACTGATAGCACAAGTGTTGATAACTCCAGGCTTCAGACTATGACAGAAGCCAGACAGCACCTCTGCTGTCAGAGAGGGCTGGAAAGCAGGGCTGTGGCTTTGCTCTGACCTTTCTCAAGGTCACCCACGAGGGAGGCATCAAGTTCTTGGGAGGAAACCATACAAGCCAATTTCTCTACCTTCGCACCACACCCAGGAGCAACCCTCCCATCCTAGGAATACTAGTACTGGGAACTTTGCCTTAGGGACCAGATCACATAGCTTCTACCACTCTGTCAGCAGTTTGTAAACAGTTTGAAGTGAAACTCACACAAGGAAAGTTTCTTTTACTATTTTTATCCTGTGACCAGACCAACAAGAAGGACTAGGACTACCAGAAGCAGTACTACCAAAGGAGGCAGATGGACACTGCATGGCTAAATCTCACCACTACTGGTGGCAAATATAAACCACCATGCATGGTAAATGAGTCAACTCAGCCCACAGAAACCCTCTGTCACCTGCAGACACATGTGGTGATGTTCTGAGCAATACAAGAGAGTTCAGCATGCAAGAGGGCATGCAGAGCTCTGTGCATAGGAGGCTCTGCTCCTCAGCATCACCCACGAGACAGGAAGCCCCTATCCTGTCCCACTGCAATGGGACATCCAAGGGCAGTGATGGGTCTGAACCAGGTGAACTTCCCACCTCAGTCTTCCTTCCTTTCGTGCCCATCTCCTACAGCAACTGCTAAGCAAGAACAAGAATCTGCTTTCTCTGGAAGGCAAGTGCATGATTAGGTATTTCCCACCCTTCACCCATCTCAGCACTGGTTGTGGTCTCTGCATTCAGTCTGTAGCAAGAGATCTGCTGACAAGATCCCTCTCTAACCACATCACCAGCTGCAGCACCCACGAACCGAAAGACATCCCCCTAAACCCTCTGGAAGACCACGTTTCCTACCTGGTTTCTTCAGTGGCCATGTAAAAAACATCATCTGGTGCATCAATCCAATTCATCCTCCTCCTTTTCACCGGAGGCATGGATCCACCACGAATTAATCGGACTTTTGTTGGGTATGATTTCCCATTGAGCAGCAAGTTTCGGCTTGGTCCCTAACGTGATACATAAAACAGCACAGTTACAGACTGCAACAAACCTGCAGCAACATGCACTAAGCACTCAAAGGAAAAGAGAATTAAAGTTTTTGTGTGGCTTGCTGAGAGTTTAAGGTAAATACCTCCCCCTCTGGCCCAGGACTGAACACAGAATTCACATAAAAGCCATTGTTCACAAGCAGTACAAGGTAGGCACCTTCAATATGCAATAGGACAGCAATACTTCAGCGACAGGACAAGGAATAAATGGATGGCATTACCAATAATTTGTTGCTTGTGTCTCAAAGATGACATCAAGTTCAAAAGATTGAGCATCAGACTTAGATTCCAGCTACTACCATAAATCTAGAGCAACTCTATTGATTTCAGGGAAGGAAATCTAGCTACAGAGCAAATCAAATACAAAAGTCAGAATTAATAATTATTCTGGAGTGCCAAACTTACCCATATCCTTTTTGTTCTAGGGAGGTTAATATTTAATGAGGATAATATAGAATTAAATATGTTGTTGAAAAAAAAATCTAGTACTACAAAGCTTAGCAGCTTTCATGATAAAACTCTTTTAGTATTGAACACCACAGATTTCCCATACCACATTTGCTTTGTGAATCAACACAGGCATAATTTTCCAGACTCACAGTAACCCCCTTACACTCAGCTGGAAAAACATGAGCTGTTATTAAGAGAGATGCAGATGAAAGGGAGCAAAGTGTTAAGCTTCTCAAATGCAGCTGTCCTTGATCACTGAAGTCCAGTTCTGCTGCCCCTCTTCCTGCTGATCAGCACATTGAGAAATCCCACTGAAATCAGTAACACTGAACAGCTGGGAAAGATGCACAACCAAGGCCCAGAAAATCTGATATGCATGAATTAAAGCTGGTCAGAAAACACCCTGGTATAAATTCAATTCTGGTATTTCACAGGCTATCATCCAAGGTCAGACCACCTCCCCAGATGCACCAAGGCTTCCCCTTCTGCCCATGGAATGGGAAACTCAGGGTGTATGTGAGTGATGTCTGCCCTGGGAGATCCACCTCAAAAGGCATGGTGGGGACATGGGGTCTTCAAATCCTTAAGTGCCAGGTCGTTGCAATAGCTCAACCAAATTTTAATGCCTTGACTTACAAAGGGAAGACTTCAGGCTGAAAACCAAGGAAAAAACCCAAAAAAACCCCTGCATCTCTCATTTTGTATCTGAGTAGAAAACAAAAAATGTCTTTTTTTTTGACCAGCCTTAATCAATTGCTCTAGCAAGATCTGATTCCTGTAGAACATCAGGGCTTTTAGACCTAAACAAACAAAATCCCACCCTTTAAAATCCTAAGCTCTTTAAAACTGTTGCATACAAGTGCAGTAGCAATTTAATTTCTTAATTGCCCACATCCATGTTATACAAGACAACTTCAGCACCACAGCAGACCACTGAAATACTTCAACAATTCTTTTAGATTTGACATTTGTTAAGCAAAAGGTTTCAAATAAAAGCTTTTCTGATGGCTTTTTTTTTTACCCCCTCCAGGTTTCTCCAAGAAAATCCCTTCATTAAGGTTTCAAAGGACATTTTCTCCACCATATGCAAGATACACAGGAGAACAACTCCAGAAAAAGTTCTTGGAAATACCTAGAAAGGGCACCCTTGTGCTTCCAGGTTACCTTTTCTCTACCTACACAGTGAAATCTATTTCAAATTATACATCCTGAAATGAGGACCTTTAATTTTTCATTCACACTTGATCAAGCAACCAGAAATCAAGGCAGTTCTGGGAGTTTCACCCTAAAACACCTAAAAAGTATTAAGTCATCACAGATTTTTCCCACTGCTCTGAGTTGGTTTATTCAGCAGACACAAACAAGTAGCCAGTCTTCTCAGTAACAGAAAATGAAGCTGAATTCATGGAGGAATACAATTTTTACCACTTTGGATCGAGGAACAAACCAAAGGAATGCTCTGTTATTACAAGCAGCCTAGCATGCCCAAGTTCTAGCCTCCCCTCAGGCACTGCACACTACCCCAGAACACTGTCAGGTTTAATAATGCCTGTGATCACTGTCCAGTGACCATAGTCACACCTGCTGCTGGCTGACCTGTGTCACAGGGACCCTGCTGACACTAATGCATTGTGGCACTTCAGCTAATGAGGCAAGCTCCACTTGATCAACATCAGAAGATCGTTTTGGGGGGGTGGAAAATGTATGCTTGAAGTTGTTTCCCATAAGCCACGTGCAAGAGGGAAAAGGTATGCACAGCCTTTGCATTGGCCCCTTCACAATTCAGTGAGAAAGCCTTTTGCCAGAGACACATCAATCAGACTGGCTATTTGCTTCTGTCCTTTGATTAAACTCAGCACAACAGATGAAAGGCTACAAATAAATTTTACCCCCAAAAATTCGTAAAATACAAGCATTCTCAGCAGATAACTTGCACACCAACTTGCTAAAAAAATAATAAAAAAGAAACTGTTTTCCAAACAAATCCTTCCATCATTTAAACCTTTCTGCTTCAGGGAAACACATTGCACCTACAAACACATCCCAGAACTTTGCTGTATGCAACCACTCAGTTTCTGCATGAGCAGAAACAAAATGCTCCATTCAAAACAGGATCTCATTTATAGATATACAGATAGATTTAAGGTTTAAATTGTATTTAACCACTAAGATGATTCAGATGACCCAAATTTTTATTTTTTTTTACTTTTCATTGAATTGGGAAGTATGACCAGCTGCAAACAGCAAAGGTGGACGTGAAGCACTACGGTTTAATGGGGTGCTCTATCTAGCGTGGGTTAATAATTCTTCTTTTCCCTGTTTTGGTTAAATGAACATTCTCTTACCATTTGTCTGGTTTGTCCGTGGTTAGGCAGACCTAACAAACAGGAAAGAGAATAGAGCTGGTAAGACCATTGCTTTTCCAAGACAGAAAAAAGTACAAAATCAAAACACACGCAGCTATGGTTACAACTGTGTTGTTTTGCTAGGCCTAGAGTTGCCTACTGAACTGACTTCGGCTCTCCTAGAAAGGTGACTGAGAAAAGCTTCCTTGAGAACATGGTTTGAAGAGCAGAGGCCCCAAGTTAAAAACACGTTCCATTCGCCCAGTCTCTTCTCCATTTACTCAAACCTTGCTTCAAACTATCACTAGAAGCACACCTCCTCTTTCAGATCCGAGGTTTTCTGCGCGTCTGGGGAAAAATCTGACGTTCTCTTTTAGTCTGAGGAATTTACTGACGTCAAGAAGGAGAAAGTGGAAGGCATTATTCACTGTCAAGACAGCAACAAACAGAATCTTTCTTATCCTCCTTGAGTCCCCTGGGAACTCCTCAGCTCAGACGTCAGCTACAAGCTGTTAGCAAACAGAGTGTATCTGCTGAACCTGCCACAAGTAAACACCTCCTGAGGCACAGAACACAGCCACTGCAGCTATCACACGGAGCCCTTTCCCAGCCACACAAACAGCACCAGGCACCGTGCTCGGCACAACCAGCTGCTTTGCTGAGCTATCAGGTACCTCCTCACACTGCCCTCAACTGTCCTGTGCATACACAGGACCCTGCAGGACACACAAAGCTCCTGGGATCTGAAGGAAAGGCATGTCACTGTAGGGCAGCACGGCTTGGCACAGAACGGGCTGGGAGACCCAATAAAGCTGTTTGTTAGTACTGTTTGGTTTTCCAAGACGCATGTTCCCAGAAAACACCATTTCATTAACATCTGTGCACCAAACCACCTTCCTCAGCCCCTTCTGGCTGAGCACCAAAATGTCAGTGCATCAAATACAACAGGCACTACAGGACAGGCACCAACAAATGCTGTTGCTGGCTCCAAAGGTCTCAGTACAAATTCTGCTTTCACATTCATAGGATCTTTGAACCTTCCCACTGCTAGCAAGTTAGCTGGGATGAAAGAGAAAAGTTTTTTAAAGAATTCAAGCAAGAATGAATTTTACAGCTCCTGGTCTGTATTCCAGCAGGTTCCTGGAGGTTCTCATTGGTAAAACCAAACACACTGTTCCTGCATTGAGTATGACAGGAAACACAGGCCACAATAAAATACCTGGAGTGAGGAAGGCGGAACAGGGGACGTTTTCTGAGCACTGAGTATCATGATACCACATCAGAATCAACAGCTTATGTCAAGTGTATTTTCCATCCTGTGTAGATGTTGTGCTGTTAGATGTAGATGCTGTTAGCTACTTCAAGTGGGAAGACACATGGTTTCAGTTTTTACTGCATTTTTGTGCCTAAGTATCCACAGAGATGAAGAAATAGCTGCCAAAAAGATTTCCATGAAGTCTGTCAGACAGATGTACCAGGCACCAAGTAAGAAGCCCAGTAACAACCTCTGGATATTGACAAAGGCAGTGCAGGCGCCAGATAATCATTTGTTTTTACATGGGAGCAGCCGTCACATCCAAAACACAGCTGTGAGCAGCTGTTTGGGATGGATGGACAAAAGGCTCCATGGATGCTGGGAAACAGCACAGCCAGCAGGATGCAACCAGAATCTCTCAGCTTCAGAGCTGAGCTCCAGCACTTGTTATTTTCTTCCCCCTTCCATAAGTGAAAATATGTTTTCTCCATTCACAGAGACTCTGAGAGATGTAAATCAACTGATGCTAGTCCCTGGATTGAAGCCACACATTTTCTTTTAACTACACTCCAGATCAGTTCTTTTCTTGTACTAAGAACACTCCCGATGCCAGAAAAGACTGTCCTGATATTTGGCTGTTGCTGCAATGACTATTGCTGGTTGTACAACAGACAGTAAATAGTGCTATTTCCAAGCACCAGAATTAAACCAGAATATTCCATAGAAGCTGAGGGATGCAAACTGAGCAGAACTGCTGCTTGCTCTGAGCCACAAAGCTTCCGAGCCCTCAAGCAGCAAGGAAGCAGTGCTAACAAAAAGGACACACCTCACACCCAAACTGCCATTTCTAGGATAAAGCTGCCTGTGACAGCTTTTTGCTCCAGTAAAATAGGACACAAAACAAAGCTACGGTTTCAATGCAATTTATACCCTTGCTTTCATAGCAATAAGGTAGCAATTAATATACTAATATTAGTGAATTAATGCATGAATTTTCACTTTAGTCACACTTCAATGACTGGAGTCTGAAAGAATGAAAACAGGCACTAAAATTACCTTATTCGGTTTGCAATTAAAAAAAGTACCACAGTAAAAGTGTCACAGCCAAAGCATTGCTATTAAATGAGCAACTTTTATGCACAATCATCACTAAAGAGAGGCTGAGAGACAGCACAACATCTGTAACCCACTGCAGAACAGCTGGCAAGTCAACAGGATGCATCTGTACTGGAAACAGTGGATTCTTACCCAAAAGTTTTTAGTGGCTTCTGTGTGAGAGATGAAGCCTGCGAGACAAGCACCTCTAAGAACGAAACCAACCCTGTGTCTCTGGGTGGGTGGCAGGACAGGCAGGGAACCCAGCATGCCAGACACACACCTGCTCCACAGGCCTGCTCCACTTCCACAGATCAAGGCTTGAGAGATGTCTCCCCATGCATCCACAAGCAGGTTAAAAATAAGACAGCATAAGAATTTAAATCAGGAGCAAAATACAACAGTTCTGGCAGCTCTTCTCCAAAAAAAAAATATTTTGTGAGTCTATTTTATGTAGGAATGTCTAGAGAAGAGACAGCGTAGAAAATGTGACTATCCCTTTTGATGCTATCTAAGGTCCAACTGCTTGAATTTACACAGCTCCACATCAGAAATAACAATGACCTCCTCCAAATGACACAAAAATACACAAACAACAAAAGGAAGTGTTTTCAGGATTGATCAAACCTTTAAAACCACTAAGTGTAAAGGTCTACGGTGACAAATCTAAGCAGGTCTTCCACTCTTTTGCAGCTAAAGAAACTGAAATATACTCTGAAAACTCCAGATTAAAATGTTAGAGGTTTTTTTTCCATAGCACTGAAAAGAACCCAAAGCTGCAGAAAATCTCTTGCCATCCAATTCCTCCTGCCAGTCTCCTCTATACACAGAAATAAAGAGGAAGCCCCAGAGGATAAAATGAAGACAAAATCAATTGAAGGTATAGTTGCAGAGAATCATAACTGTCCTTTGCCACAGATGATTCTACACCTTACTGAAATGGCAATAAAACAGCTGATCACTGCACAGAGATTGACTGGCACCCTCAGGGCATGTCTCTGCTCCCCACACCTCAGTGCCAAGGACCTCGAAACTGTTCCTCAAGCTAAGCACAGAGATTTTGGCTGAAAACCAGTCCAGCAGGTTACTATGCCCTAATGATCCCTTTGTTCCTGAAGTACCAAAGCTGCAGGTGAATATACTTTCTCCCAAAGACACACAGGTGGGGAAGGGCTACCACAAACAGCAACACAAGTCTGTTACTGCTGCTACTTTGCAGCTTCATTTTATATTTCAAGGATGGGGAAAACACCTCTCAGTCAACCAACCCGTTCCTTTTCCAACTATCTCGTGTTATTTGAATATCATGTTTTTGGATTTCTTAAAAATAAAAAAACTGAATGAGAGAATGCCTAAACTTCCAGCAGCAATTACAGCACTGCCCCAAGAACATGCTGTGGGAGTAGGGGATAGCTGGCACCCAAAAATACAGAGTAAAAGGGGGAATCTAATTTCCCGATGGAAAGCAAACCAGCACATCTGGTCCCACTGGATGCCTGACTCTAGACATGCTCTTTGCTGATCAAGTCCCATCCCCTGCAACTCAGAATCTCAATGGCAGAATTCCAAAGTTACTCCCACTGCTCCAATTCTGCCTGCTGTTCTGCCAACACCACACAACACATAACTGCCACGTGGAGAAGCAGGAGAGCCCAAACCCTCAGCAGTGAGCCCAACGCAGGCTGGAGCACAGGGATATTCCCATGAAGCTACTATAGCAAGCTTCAAGAAGTTGCTGAAGCATGGAGAACTTTCTGCTTGGCCATAAACCTTCCAGTGCTTTTCCACACCTGAACATACACACTGCTGCTGTGTATTTACAGCCCAGTTCACAGTTTGACACAAGTCTGTACAGAACTGACCCTCATACCAAGGAGGAAGAGTAGGCCAGCCTGGACACAACTTGGAGTTGCTAAACTTGTATTTACTCAAAGTCACTAACTCAAATCTTCAGCATCTCCGCCATGCACAAAAAAATGGGTCCTTCATCAAGGAATTAGTCACAGATGGCATTTGGCTTTTACTTTGTTTACCCACAAGAAGTATCATGCAACACATGTAATATGCCTTAAGATTCAAAAGCACATCTTCAGTCACAATGAATACAGAGAATTTCACACACTCTTTCACAACCAGTGACTTTCCTACTGCTTTCTAAAATCCATACACTCTTCATAGGCATTTTCCTTTTCCAAAAGTAATCCTCCTTCTGGGACTCCATCCTTCCCAGCAGTAACAAAAACATTAACAGTACCATATTTGTGAGCAAGCTAGAAAACAATATAAAAATTCATGCATGAACGAGGTTTGATGAATAAGGATTTCACTTCCAAGTTACTGGTTCACTTGAGGCAGTCTCAGTGTGTTGACATATACAGACATACACTTTTTCGCCAGCTTGCAAGAACACTTTAGCACCCCTCTCTCTCTTTTAACTACCAAGACTGTATTACCACTGTGAGTGTCCACCTTCTAACAATCAGAAGCTACAAATTTTCAGAAATGAAACTGCAACAAGCAGAACAGAGCATAAATTGTACCAAACACCACCTAGATTAACATTTTCTTAAAATTCTGCTGTACATAAAAACAATGTTAAAATTGCAATTTACTTACCTAAGTAAGTTCCTACCAAGATTGGCAAAGGAAAAGGAAAGAAAAGATTTAAGGTTAAAAAAGGAAAGATTCACATAGTTCAGAATACAGCAGCTCAGCCCCATGCAACAAATAGAGAAACACAGACTGCTTTGGTTGTAATGAAACGCAGAAGTGATCCCAGTTCTCTGCTGGACAGATAAAACCAAGACAACATTAAACACACAGTAACTCCAAATAAGAGATTTTGCAAAGAGCGGCTTTAATTTTGGATGAGTAGGGACTGGTCTGTACCCACCTCCTTCCACCTGGCCCTGTACATTAGCCTCACTGGATTTGGACAGCACTTCCAGAAATGCTTGGTCTAGCAGGTCACACTCACTTGCTGTAACCACAGCACCTCACAGATGATGTGTCTGTTCATGCAAAGCTGTACCTCCTGCTACAAGTACTTCAAGGACCCTGCTAATACTTTCTGAACAGTGACATCCAACTGCAGAGAGCCAGCAGCTATCCCTGGATAAGCACATTGAGAAGGGAGAGCTGCTATCTGTCTCGGGGTTGAGTCAACCAATACTATCCACCCATATTCCAAAAAGAGCATCATGGTAGATTTTGCCTGGCTGTAACACATTACTTGGTTAAAAAAAGAGGAAACAAAACTATGCACCTCACTGCTTTAGGATTTGCTGATCCAAGCCATCTAAACTAGAAAGCACTGAATTATTCACTGTTCTTAGCATCAGGAGTATTATATATCATATACATATGTGTACGAGTGTATATATATATATGAATGATATATGTCACGCATTTCACTCAATTACAAATTCAGGCTTTGAATCCAGAGCATTTGCAATTCTGCCCTTGCTCTGTTATACATTAATTTCCTCTCACATTAATTACACCTGCTCTCTACCACTGCCTTGGGATATGCACTCTCCTCTCCATCAACATTTGCATCTTACTCCATGGCATCACTCCTAAATGAAATGGTTTTCAGTAGCTGATCCACAGAGCATGATGCCATCTGCTGATTTTATTTTCAGATCTTTCTTCATAACACCAAAAGAACCTAATCACAGTATCAAGGCTAAACTGAAGGCAAGTGGAAATTGTTTCACTTAGCATCTGAATACAAAATCTCACATAGAATTCTCAAAAATAATCTGTACTTTTGGCAAATAATCTTAAAGCAAGGAAGTTGCACAGGCACATGGTTCTTGGGGTCTCCAAAAGGCAGTTTAAGCAACTTGACGTTCTTCCCATCTGTACTGCAGCTGGCACTGAACATTTGCTCTCTTGTCACTAGTCAGCATTACTGGGGTCTGTATTTCAACAGGTAAAGCCAGGCCTTTTCCCCAGCACCTCACCATTTATTAAAGGACCAATATACCCCACTGTTTACAGTAATTCCTGGATCCTACAGTAATTTCCATTGGCTGGTTATCTTTCAGTTTAGAAAGACAGCTGAGGTCACTGGTGATAAAAGGCAGAATTTTAATGTGACTTACGGATACAGGTAAGTCCATATTTTCTGTAAGTCTAAGTCAGCTAGAAAAAAAAATACATACATACATATATATATATATAAAATATTGAGATAATTTTGGTCCCCTAGATAGTTGATGTTAGAGAACTTTCTTATCTTTCCACCTTGATAGCTGGTTTTGCTCAAGAACAGTATTTCCACTGTCATGCTCATCTCTTGATAACTGCACTAAGGCCATGCCAGGCTGATGAATGCTTCCATTTCTGGTTCATGCACGTTTCCCAAAAAGGATGTAAGAAACAATGAGCCAGAACACGTTAAATGGGACTGGCATTCCATTTGGGTTTACAAATCCCCAGCAGCAGAAGCAAGGAAACAAGGTATTCCAACAGTTAATTAACCTCACTCAAAAATCTGCAGCTTGTTTCCAGCCAAAGTTCTCTACTGTACCTTCTGGCGACTGCAGCTCATTATTCCACTCCCAGCTAGACTAAAAAGCCCTCTATTATTATACTTCTGCTGTTCCTGTCAGCAGAGACAAACATCTACAACTTCCACTTTGATAAAAGCATTTTCCATTATACAGTGTGTTTTCCAGTCCCTTCACTGTTTTCATGGCTCTTCTATAAACCCTCTCCAATTTTCAGCATTCGATCCGCTACCATGTTATCAATGCAAGTTTGTTGCTGGGAAAAGCCTTCCCTTTATTGCAGCTACTCATTCATGTTCTCCCTCTTTCTGCCAATTTTAAAGTGCATGTGATGACACTAAAAAACAAATTTGATTAGATGAAAGCTAGCATGGTGTAAAAGAGAAGGGAGGAAAAAAAAAAAATCTAACAATGCTCCCTCCCTTCCCCCAGCAGGAATTTGCTTAGACAAGTATCACATAGATCCCACCCTGCATGGCTGTAAGGAATCAAGTAAACAGGTTCCTGCACACAAAACATCCTCTCTCTCTCTAGAGGAAGTTTCATGGCAAAGATTGTCAGTCAAGCTCCAGAATATTAATAAAAAAGCAATAAACTAACAATTTTTTAACATCTCACTGTATTTGACAGCTTATGAGACTCCATGTACTTTTCATGTTCCTAAAATAGGATTCTGCAGCAATTTGTCCATGCTAATTTAATGTTGAAGGAGAGCTGGGAGGGTACTGTCTAATGGTGCCTTCAACGTGATTTAAAGAGGAGGGAAACAAAATAGATGAAAGAACTGCAATCTTCTTGTAAAATCAAGTGGAGGCAGTGAGAACATGAGATTAAGTCTACTTTTTGTGTTCTTGGAATTCAGGCACTGGTCAGAACTCAAGATGCTTGGCCAGACAAATCATATTCAGAGCTTGGAAAAGTTCAGGTCTCAAGGGTTAAGCAGAAATGAGTCACAAAAACAAAGTTAAAATTACTTAGCTGGAGTTGCAGTAGCAAAGAAAAAATAAACAAATAAACAACGAAATTCCAAAGGAAAAATGTGAACCACTCCTTGAAGTTCAGCAATTGCTATGCATAAATATATCTTTTAATGCTTTACACTATACAAAGATACAAGCTGCTACCTGGCTCTTTCCCTGCAAATAAACCTCTTGATTATATATTGCTTTACAGCATGGCCTTGAGGAAAGCCTTACAAACCCATCCCATGTCACCAGCTCAGCCATCATTTCCAGTGTTCAGACTTCTCCCCTATGTTTGGAAGTAATGGCCCAGCACCACAAGGCTTTTATCACCAGCCAAGAGACTTCAGCTGGAGCCCACCACAAGTGTCCACTGTCCCCTGTCACAGACTTCAACATGGTGACCTGTCCAAACCCTAAGATATCTTCCAAGTGCCACCAAGGCAGCACATCAGTAGGAAGCAGAAAAAACCCTGGATAATAGATACAAGTTTTGCAGTAGGTTAACATCTCTTTGGAAACTATTTAAACACAGGCGGACAAAGGGTCTTCCTGCACCTAAATTTGTGCAGGAAGAATTATTTTCAGCCTCTCTGAGCAGACATCTTAACACCATCTTTTTCTTTGCAGTACACCCCCCTGTAGTGACCTAAAGCAGTCAGTATGTCAAGAGATGAGAAACATGAAAATAACAAAGAAACACCCATAATTTCCCATAGTATCTATGTAAATGCAGAATCTGACCACTTATAACAATTCAGGCTTACTCTCATTAATCTTTTTCTACTATTTTAGGTCAGCTATAATCCAAAGATCAGTTATTCTGGATAGATGGGTTTATTTCAATCCTTTCATACTCACTCACTAGCTCCCAAATTCTGGCCAAAAGTCTTCTCATTCTCACTGCCATTCACCTCTTCTTCTTCACAGCAGTTTCCACTTGTGCACTTCCTGCCAGCAGCCCCCCCAGACTACTAAGCCTGTATGACTCCATCCAAATACAAGGAGAAGCCTCAGTACCACAATCACAGTCCTGTCACAGCACAGGAAACCAGCTGTATCCATGCCCACAGCCAGCAAGGTTAACCAGTTCACATGCATGGGAACCTGTGCTAAGAAGCACTAACACACAAACTGGCACCAGGACAGAAAGAGATCCACCAAACTTCCACCATCTGCTTCCCTGTGCCCAGCAGATCTTGATCCAAGTTCTTTAAATGTTGTTTCTTTGCAGGTGGTTCCTTTCCCTCCCGGTCCTGGCAAAGCTTCCAGCAACCCAGGGTCAGGAAATATTACAGATGCATAATTACAGTGTGGCGAACATTTTCCATTCACAAATAAATCTCAACCAACAGGTTCAAGTTGAACTGCTCACAAGAATATTCAGTTAACACTCATTACCCCAGCAGGCAAAAAGATTCTGGGGCTGAGTTGTACTCTGCTACCTAGCAGTTACAGGAACAAGTACTACTGCAAGTATTTCAGTGGCTGGCTGAGAACAGACCGAGCAGGTAAAGCAGCAGGTGCTCGGGAAGATCTGAACCCTGCACAGCTACACACACCTGCTTCAGAGAAACACATACTCTGAGGAGCCTGAACAGGTACATCACCAAATCATCTTCTTGCAAATAGCTCCAGCAGCAGTTGTAACTGAATGGAACACTAGAACAGGAATCCTCCATTTCCAGAAAATCATGACGGGTTATCAAGTCCAGTGCTCAATGCAGAGAGAGCCTTCTGGAGGGAAGGAGCTGTTCTACTTCCCTCCTTTGGGCCACAGCATCTCTGAGCTTCTGAAGTGTGTCATCTGCTGAGGAGGACATTTAGGAGGGAGCAGCAGGTGTGCCCATAAGCAGGTAGTCACTAGGAGCCGTGGAAATTCAGTGAGCTACTCTGCATCTACATCCCTCATTACCGGACAAAGCTTCTGAGGAAGCCAAAGCAACCAATGCAGCAGGGTTTTGTTATTCTTTCCAAAAGACAAGTTACAAAGAACACGAAAACTCAGCAACAGGGTATCAAGGAATGAATTCCCAAAGAGAGCAAGACAGTAGAACAACCACTGTCCTCACTGCTGTATTCTCCACATGCACTCTCATTTGCATGCATTTAAATACAGGTAACAGCAATCCACTGCCTCAGCCATGAAACACAAGGATTATCATCAGGGCATGCAGTGCTGGCCAGTTCATGGGAACATGTAAGCTGAAGTTTTTGTGTCTGCCTGTTCACAATGACATTTTGTGGTTGTCTGTCTCCTAACTATTCAAAAGTGGTCTGTTCTATTGAATTTGGTGAAGTGACATCATATATATGTTTCCTGCGTTATTATAAATAAAAGATTCTGACATCTCTCATTACTCAGAGCAGATTAAATTTTAACCAGTGGAAATTTTGAAAAACATTTTCTACTGTCAGCAGAGAATGTGCAGACAGTCTCCACCAGGGAGACTGTCCAGTCTCACTGAAAAATACAGAGGGTTGAACTTGGGACTTGATGTAACTACTGTCTTCTATTTCTTTTGGTCCAAGTGAATTCAAAGCAGTTCAAGACGTGAAACTCTGCTTTCTTAAAAGTCAAACAAAGAAACAACACCTATTTTCAAACCAACCATCACAGCTTCCTGCAGTTTCACAGAACTGCTGGAAGACTGTTCTGTCAACTTGAGGAATTGGGAATCAATTCTGACCACAGGACTTCATGTCTTCAGTATGGCTGTACAACTTGTTGCCTGCATGTGAAAAGCCTGAAAGGTGAGCAGCAAAACCATGGGTGGAAGTGATTACCCAAGGAACACTTAGACATCAACACAGAAGGTGCACACAGACTCATTAGCCACAAAGCACAGACAAGCCAGCAGATGAAACTAAAAATCACTCTCCTAGCATAAGCTGAGCGCAGCTTCAAGGTCTTACCCCTGCTAGGCATCAACAGGCGCTTCTTCATGTTGCCTGATAGAGCACAAGTGAACAGAAAAGAGAAAAACATCACATCAGCAACCTGAACAGCAGCAGTTTTAAAAGTTCTTAATGTTAAAACACAATCAGATATCAAATGTTTGCAATTATATTTCAGATAAGCTACATATAAAGTTAAATTTAAAGGTAAAAATGAGAGACTCTCTGGATCTCCCTCCCTGCTGAGAGTCACCATTACAACTGTTGCTTTTCCCTGTTAAGGAGAGCTACCCTCTGTATTCTCACCCCCGTTAGGACCATTTCAACAGACCCTTTTCTCCTCATCTGAGATAGAGACTGCACTTTCTCTTCCCTGACACTCTCAGGCAAGAGCAATTCTTCGGAACAGAGACCTGGAGTCCACACCAGGAATATCCTACTTTTATCTCCCACTTCAAACACCTTTTCCTTGCCTTCTGTTCATGAGGAGGTAAAGCCCAAGCACAGAGGTGGTCAGTAACAGGGCCAACAAGGAAAACATCACTCAAAAAGTCTGTTAAGGTATTCTTCACACTACTGATTTCAAAACTGAAGGGAAGTTTCTCTTTCACTATCCCATTTGCGAGGTTGGCCAATCCAGGCAGAGTTTCACTAGCACAGAGACTTTATGTGCATGCAGCTCCCAGGCAGTACCTATCATGTGCCTCACTCAAAAGGAAAAATGGGACAGGTGACTTTTACAAAAGTTAAAAATAACCTCCTCAAGAATAAGGAACTAGGAATTTATATAAAGGACTATGAGTTTACATCAATCTCCTCGTATACCAAAAGGACAAAAGAAAAAGCCTATAGGCACAACATAAATTTTGTGGAAAAATATTTACCATCCATTCCATTGTGTTGTTCATAACTTCGTTTTCCCAAGATAGTTGGGGATCCATTATTAATGACAGGTGTAAACTTAGCAGGAGTCAGATTGTTCAGAGAACTGGACAAGCTCTTTGCAGGATCTGGTTTTGGAGGACATGGATGAGACTCTGGTGGAAAACAGCAAAGCAGTATTTATTTATTAGTAAAGATACTGCAATTATATATCTGAAAACAACCTGCAAACTTCCAAGGTGACTAAGTACACCTGCTCTTATATACAAACTATCTCAGTCAATAGTTTTGACTGGAGTGTGCTATTGATAAAAAATATTTCCACATATTTAGGAATTCACCACTACAAAATCTCTTAAAGTCATGATCATAGTATTATCCTAAAATAAGACTGATAGCAAAAGCACTTTGTATCTATTTTCATAACAATGTTCTCCAATAATTTGGGGTGATTTTTGGGGTGCCGTATACTAAAACCCAACTTTGGCCATGTTTTTCATGCAACAGCCCTAAACTCAGTTTGCCAGTTTGACAGAAATGTTTATAAAAAATACAATTTCTCAAATGGCAGAAAAAGTGAAGATTCAAAGACCCACTATAAAGAACACAACATGTGAATTCAAGCTTTGGGCCAAGGCAGAGATCAAGCCCACACTCTTCAACTGAAAAGACTTTGAGAAAGTTACAAGAAACAGCAAATGGGAACTTCAACTGAGTTTCCTTTCTCTCGCAGGCCCAATACAAGAGTAACATATAAACTCAATCTCACTAACACCACCAAAAAAACATTTTGCCAGTCCATCAGCCTCCCTCTATTTCTATCACTCTTTTCTTCCAGCTCAGTAATTCAGTTGAGACCCTGGCACGGTGCAAGAAAAACTCAAAATCCACTGCTACATTCTGTACAATTATTAAAATAAAGATTTTATCCAACAGCACACTTCTCCCTTTATTTGCTCTCTTTTGTTGCACTCTGTGTCCAAAGATTTCTCAATCCGTGTATCCCATTAATACACAACAGAAGTACAACACTCAACAGAGAAGCAGAAAATATTTAATACACCCTCAGCCTTACAATATTTCATCAACAAAAAATGTTCAAAGAAACCTAAAATCAACTCCAGTGTTGCTTATCTAAATAAAAAGGCAATCAACTTCCTTGCTAAGCTGGAAGGCTTCAAAGTGCCCCTGTCCAAGATTTTCCTGAGGCGAGACTCGCATTTGGCTGCCGGAACAACCTGAGGGCTGTCTGCAGGGCAGCTGGGAACACTGGGGAAAGGATTTGGCATTTGTCTGGAGTCTGCATTGGCATGTCACACAGCATCACTCTGGATGCTTCCAGCATCTGAAACTTACACCAAAGTCCTGGATGGAACTACTCGGTACTGCCCCAGAGATCAGCTCATGAGGCACAAGTCCTCATGATAATTGTTAAAAACAAAGAAACCAACCAAACAAAACCCCACAAAACCCACCCCCCAAAAAAACCCCCAAAAAACAACAACCAAAACCCAACAGGAAAGTGAAAAATAGAAGTATGATCCCCTTGTCTAGCTTCAGCACAGAACAGCCAGCAACTGATTCACAAGGAGTTGGACACAGGGCTGTCCTAAACCCAACTGTACAAACCGCCTACAGACAGCCCAAAACCAGAAAAAGTGAACAATCCAATGTTCCAAAAATGTAATGTTAGTGCCCCCATTAGCAGATGGTAACTTGTCCACATCTACATCAGAAGCCATGGCAAACACATCTCTCCCTTCACTTGAGAAAGTTTCTGATACAGCTTTACGAACCCAGGGTGGACTGCAGAGCCACTGGGTCTGTCAGATTAAGTAGGAAAAGTAAAAAGGAGACGTTACTGGGATGGGTTTTGTGATTTCTTTTGTCTGTGGGGTGGTAGTTTTGTTTGTTTTTAATCCAGAATGAGCATTTACATTTAGACCCAAATGGAAAACCCAAATGGCCAGCAGAGTAGCTAGGAGGGTGTTTCCCGTGTTTGGGGGATTTTGTGTGTGGTGGTTTGGTTTGTTTAATACCTAAATACCGGAGTACTGCTTCTAAAGGCTTTCGAACCACTTGCTTTAATAGCAATGGGTTTTCTGATGCCTCAGGTAAACGTGCTGTGCCTGTAAAACACAGAAAAATAATTAGAGAGTGAAGACATTTAGCTATTATAGCAAAACCAAGTGAATAACTCTAATGTCCTGAAAGAGCTTTCTCCTTAAAAGGAGCTTTACAGGTGGCAAGCAGATCCTGGCAACAGGACACAAACACAGGAGAATGCTTCATGTAATAGCAAATGTGAATGTTTTAAAACAAACAATTCATGAACTTTCAAAGGTATTTGCCCAGCCTACCATCAATTAGAGGGCTCTGGAAGTACAGCTAGATTTTATGAAAGCACTAGCTACGGGCAAGAGAGCATCTCAGCAAGCTGCAACTCAAAACTTCATGGGACAGGAGTCTCAAAGGCAAGGAGGTCCCAGCTGCAGCACACTCACATTCTGCTTTGATTGCTGCACTGTTAATGGGCAGATAGGGGTGTCTTGCAGCATGCCAAGGGCGCAAGATATCTCGACATAAACGTCTGGCAATTCTGGTCAGTTTTGTTGTATGGAGATAGAAAGCTTGTCGTGTCTTCATAGCAAACTTGGGACTCCCACTGTTTCGTACTGGCACACCATGAGGACTCTAAAGGGAAAGAAAAATAAAAATGGTTTCTGGAAATGTAATTATTAGAAAGTATGCTTCTAAAGAAGAGAAAGTATTATGTAAAATCACTTGTAACTACTGATTCTCAGGCGTAAGAACAGAAATGGTATTACAGATGAAAATACTTTCAGCGCAGCTATTCCCCAAATCTCACCCAAAATATCTCAAAAGGATAAAATGAAGATAAACCTTTTCACTTCACAGACAAGTATTTATTTCTGTGCTGTCCCAAGTTTTAAGTCAGGGATCCAAAAGCCAGCCATGAAGAAGTTACCCCGTGCTATCACACGATTTAGAGCTTACAGACTCAACAGAAAGACACTCCAGTTTTGGGTGCTTAGGGTTGCTCTGGATGTACAATGCAAACTCCTTATAACAAAGCATTTGTCAGAAGGAGAGGAAAATCAGAAGAGCTGCATGACAAAAATATACACCACAAACTCACTTTCCAAAGCAAATGTATGGCAAGCAGGAATGGTTTTGGCTCAAAGCTGCAAGAATTTGCTTTAATTCTTACTCTTAACTCAGCAAATGTACTCACAGATGTCAAATATTCATTGCGTTTAATAAAGAATACTACTGGAAGACATTTATCAGCTACTGAGAACCAAAGCAGTTATCTTCTTTATGAAAAGCAGCTAAGTCAACCAATGAAATAATGCAGATAGTATCTTGTTAGCTCAAACCCACACATAGCTGGAAAACAGGAAGAAATTTCAGGTTGGGGAGAACAAGGCTTTCCCTTCTCTGACTACTTACATACTTTCAATTAACAAACAAGAGGTATAAGGCTGATAAAACCTGGCAGTTATCTCAGTAATTAGGAGACTTCAGAGGGCAAAGAGAAGCCTGGAAAGGATAAAGGTTAGACAAAAGAAATGGAAAGGGAATAGCAAAGAATAGGAGAGAGGAAAGAAATCACCCAGAGATAGAAGTTTAGTGTGTGCTATGCTTCTATCCATGACAAAGATGCAGTTACTTTTTCCAATCAGCTTAATGTCAAATGCTTCCAGATTAAACTTTCACCAAATTCCAAAAAAAATCTGAAAATTTTGGTTTTCAAATAACAGAGGAAAAATGAAACAGACACAGCTCATACAATGCTTAGTCAAACCTATCCAAAAAAAGGAGGATTATTAAAAAAAATATAGGATTAGGTAGAAAAAAAGATAAAAGACCTCTAAAAAGCCACTAGCTACTTGGAGTGTATCTAATTTTGAATATGCCTTGGGAAAGTAAATAGGTTCCAGGAAATAATTAATTCTTTTGGAGAGAAAAAACCAGTGCTGTTCCCCCTACAGCAAAAATCATGGAAACCAAATACCAGAAACACTGGCTGGCATTTCAGTTTTTCCCATCTCCACTAAGTCATCTCATGCATTTGAAGGCTAGTTTGCTAAACAAATTATGTTTGGTTTTTTTTTTTTTCCTCAGGGCAATACTTGGCAACAAATTACTTCTAGCTGAGGTTAACGTGCCAACTTCTGCTTGACATGAAATACCAAACCCAAGGACGACAATGAAGGCTGAAGGCATTTTTCTGGTGGTTAAATATTTAAGAACAGTGAGCAGGCAGTTAGGTATCATGACACTTGGCCTGCCAGGCAGAGGCAGCAGTCTGCCTTGTGGATACCCACCAAATTATTGCGGTTTGGTCCAGGCCTCTCTCCATCTAACCGGGTTGGCATTTTCAAGCCACCGTATTTCTTCCAGTAGGTCCAACAGGATGCACAGAGGCGACACTGCATGTTAGGGGGACCCCAAGAATACCACTGGTAAGACTGGGTGGCTAGAGATAACAAAGGTGGAAATTATATATATCCTTCACAGGATCACTTTTCAGATCTTATTCTCTTTAGAAGCAGCACAAAAGGAAACACCCCCTCCCCCCCCACCAGAGAAAAGCTTAAACAAACCTTAAAAAACTGATGATGGCTTCACTGTCATCACCACTACTAAATATACTTGTGATTTCAGCAGAATTGATTACATCAATTAATCTAAACCCCTTAAAAATGCTAACATAAAAAAAAAATATTAGGATGGAAAAATTTCCTGCCAATGGAACTGAGGGTTCTCTTTTTGCAAGAGAATTTCTGCAGAACACGGGAAACAGCGAAGATTGTCTTCAGGAACTTCCCATACATTAATTTTACAACTAAGGAATGTACAGTCTGACTTGATTTCTCACACAGCCCTACATTCCAGCATCTCTAAAGGCTCCCCATAAAGGAGCACAATCATTAGAACTCAGTATATTAATATCAGGCAGCAGATCAAATACAATGGTGTCACATATTTTGAAATCTACTAAAAAATGATGAAAAAAATTGTCAAATTCACACCTTGGTGATTTAAATATTCACTCAATAGTTACCTGTAATTATGTAGAACATTTACTAACTCTCCCTTTAGTACTTCATAATTCTATTTACAAATCTAATACCAGTAGTTAAAAAACAATACATAACAAAATAAACTGAAACAAAAAAAACCAAAACAAAACCAAAAACAAACTCAAAAAACCCCTTTTCTTAAATGCTGCTTTCCCCAATTCTCCCCCCACCCCCCAGCACAAGACAGCTTCTACTTTAACGTTTACATCTCAGCACACACAGCTGCCATTCTGGCACTTACTGTAACAGCTCTCACAGGCCCGTCCTGCTCCTGCGTTCTGTGCCTGGACTCCAGTACCATTCACCACTCCTGGTTTGACATTATTTACATTGATCTGGTTGGGGTTTGGCTTGTTACTTAAGACACAAAGCAAAAAAGAATGACAAGTGTTAATTGAGGCGTGCAATTTTTTATTTGACTATTGAAAGTATGGCCCAAAATGTTTTGAAGACTCAAATTTCATTCAGCAAGTGGCTTCCAGAACCAGCTGTAATTACCAGCAATTTGAACACACTGTCTCCAATAATGTTTTAAAAATACTGATAATGAAAATAACTATAATGATAGTTGGATGCCATTTACAAGACTTCAAAACCTTTCAAAAAACAATAAACAGGCCACGTAGCTATCTTATTCACTATCCCAGACATATGAATCTAGGTAAAACCAGATCTCACTTATGGGTCCTCAACATGAGAGATATTTTACTTAAATTACCAAAAAGAAAGCTAGGAGCTAGAGTAGGAGCAGTAGGCAGAGAGAGGGTAACATCTGGTTTATTCAGGGAAATATAATCCTAGACTGCAGCCACAAATATTCCCATGTTGTCTCACTGCAAAAGTTTGGAATATTTGGCCATAATTCACACAAGTACACCCAACATGTAACAACATCTGGGCCACCTCAACTCATCCCTATACCCTCTTTGAAATTATGATTCAGGAAAAACTAAGGCCTACAAAAAAGCTACTGGCAGGAGCTGAGAATGGAAGGCCAACAAAACCTTGACATGGAGAGCAGTATGAAATAGCACAACATCTCTGCAGAGGAAGAAGTGTCTGAGGGGCAAAATGGGGCCTTCAAACAAATCCCTGGCATGGGAGGGAAGAAGAAGATAGAATATTGCTATTGCAGGGACAGGACTTCTGGGGAATGGTAGAAGGTGGAAGAAGTCATACACAAAGTTTCACATAGGAGTACACATGAAGTTTACCAAACAAGCAAGGACTCTGGGGTGCTGTTAGGAGTTCACATTATAGAAGCAACAAAGAGGAGGCAGGCTTTGGAGCCAGCTCCTGAACATAAGCCTGAACTGCAATGCTGATTACATTCCTTTCATATTCTCTTACCTGAAGACTGAAGGGAGTGAGCATATTCCTTTCATTTCCAATTAACAAACCCACAATTTGGAAGCAGAAATATCTTAAAAAGGCTTTCTGCAATCCCCTTTTCTTACACGTCAGTTGTACACTAACACAGGAGTCACACTGATTTCACAGTAACCCAGAATACTTGGTTTCACCCTGGCTAGTGCTACAAAAACAGCATTGTGGGAATAGAGCCAAATTAATTTCTTTCTAATGGGGCATCAGCATCAGGTTTCATGTTCTCAGCAATGATTCCTGAAAGCAAAGGAGTTCCAAGTGACAGAATTCTGAAGACAACTGTAAAGCCAGAAAACACCCTTCTTATCTGAAAATGTCCAATCAGGTCCTGCTATACACAGCTCAGTAAAGGTCCATTTTGACAGAGACAAAATAGGTTCTGCTGTGTATGAACTACAGGAACCACACACAGGTTGCATAGGGAGGCAAGAGTGTGTTTGTCCAGTCCAGAAAAAACTCTTGATAGTGTTCTCACCGTAAAATTCAGAGCCTTTCTACAGCAGAGAAAGCTCAGGAGGCCAAGTGGCACAGGAACACTGCAAGTAGTTTGTTCCTATTGTGCACTGAGCAGCACACACACAGCTCAAAAGCAGCAGATGAGACAGAAAAAAAAGACATTTAGATTAATTCACAAGCCTGAATACGTTTTCATTGCCTTCTGCTTATTAATTTGCCCAGCTCTTACAAAGATTAAAGTGTTTCAGGGTGCTTATCAGAAAGGCACCAAGTTCTAACCCCACAGATGGCAGGAGATCTGCAGGCACGTCTAACAAAGGGGCAGTTGAAAGAGGGAACATTCACGCTCCTCTGCTCTGGGACGTCACTATAGTAACCTGCTGCAAAAGAACTTTTGCCAATGATTCACGAGCAAACTCCATGTGCAAACATTACCAAGACGCTGCAAAATGAACAGCCCTCACTGATGCACACTGCTGCAAGCAGTGTTGCTCCACAGAGAAAAAGAATGAAGGAAAGGAAACCAAGGCCTTATAGCTCAACATCAGGCCTGTTGCTTCCCTTCTATACCTTAGATTTATCCTCCAAAAAGGCAGCAAAGTAGTCTGAAACCCATCAGTAAAGCCTAACAAAGGACATCCAAAGAACTGGGACCAGGAGAGAGGATGATGACCTGACTCCATCATCCTCTCTAAAACCATTATCAAGCTTGTATTTAAATACAAGTGCAAAGGATGGACTGGTGAAAGCTAATCACCCAACCACGTTTATCAGCAGGACTAACAAGCTGTAGTTGTGGCAAACTCCAGGATTCTGCAGCACCACAACTAATGAAGCTACAGCAAGCACCAGAGTGTTCTGCTGCAAAGCTAAGGTCAGGTTTCACAGTGGCAGTAACAATAAAATTCAGGCAGATAATGTTTTCATCATATGAGAAGGAAAAAGCTCTTAATTGTTGACGATATGTTAATTAAACTTGTTTGATATCACCAAAGCCTGCTACAGCTATTAACAAGAGAATCGGATGAGTAACTGGATGAATCATTAAGCAATTAATGAAGCTGAAGCTAAAGATGCAAATAAGGCAGTAAGATGGTGTGGCAAACTGTCATTCCCAGTTCTTGTATCAGGAATGGAAGTCTTTTAAAAGGGTTTCAGTTGTGAAGGAGCAGTCAGTTTTGCTAGAACAGGGACCATGAAGCACAGATTTCTGGGCTGTATTCTTCAGATCGGTCTCAACAGAAGAGGTGGAGGCAATAAAGCAAGTGCAGAGAGAAGGTGCTGGAAGCCTGTCAACACAGACTGAAGCCCCTGCACAAAAAAACCCAAACTGGAGATAGGATTTCCTGATCCCCACAGAAGACTGATATGCCTTCAGTTGATGAGTAGACAGCATTTGACCCACAGTATGGTGATAAAATTTTTGTTGTTAGAAATAATTATAAACAATACCATCCAGCAAATGTTTCCTGTTATTGAAGAACCCATGCGTGCTGGATGCAACAGAACAATTAAGAAATAAAGCCTCAGAAATAAAAACAATTTTAAATCCTTTGTTAGGCACATTTGTGCCATTTACCTCTAGGCATCCAACGAAAGTGTCTGGATCCAGGCAACAGAGGTGAGCTTTCCTCACAGCTCTCCAGCTTCCTGTAAATACCCACTTCTAACAACAGGCCTAATGACAATTAAACAATGCTTTCTGGAAAGGAGCAGCTTTCTCCAGCAAAATGCTGGATATTGCCATTTTAACTAGCACAGCTCCAGAAGGAAGAGCAGCATTACACCTTTAAATTTTCATGTTGCCATGGACCTCTGCACAATGAAACAGGGAAGAAAAACAGTCTTGCTCCTCAAGCAACCAATAAACAAAGGAATTATCTTCAACTTGTTAAACAGCTGCCCCTTGTAGTGATCCAAAGCTTTGACCTATTCCTGCAGTTTCCCTATTGGATTCACAAAAGGGGCACAGTAGGGAGAACAGTATTTCCCTGCTTCACAGCCTTTGAGAGGCAGCTTGTCAAAGTGCTTTGAGATTCTCAGATAAAACACTCTAAATAGAATGTATTCATTAACACATACTGATGTAGAGTTTTTTTCACCAGTACATTTTGGAGACTGGAAATTGTATGGAGCAGTTCATTCTTCCCCTTTCTGTTCTTAGCCCTTCTGGTATCACTTAGATCAAAGCATATGAAAGAAAAGCCACACAAAACTGGATGTCTCAGCCTTCATGATTGCAGATGTCCTAAACTCAAAAAGGACAAGTGATACAACCAGAACTTCATCAAAAAGAAACAAGTAACTGGTACCTGATGTCTGTAAGATTAGTAGAACCAGAGTACAACTTCCACAACAACCTGAAGAGTATGTTTGGGTACACACTAGAAGGAGAAGGAGTCTGAGACTACACCTGCATGAAGAAAGGTCTCCAAGCACTGCAGTCGCTTTGGAGGATGGCAGGATGAGGTATGTGAGAATGTGGAGTCACTCTGTGTGTTCAGATTTCTGTTGCTGCTTCAACACCACTCCCACTGACAGAGACAGTGCTACAGAAAACAACTAAAACATTTGTTTTTCAGTATTTCCTGAGTTTAACTGATTTTACACTTTTCCCTTTCACCAGGAAAGCACATTAGTGCTTTTCAGCCAAAGGGCTGCATTACAAAGCCATATTTGTAGACATTAGGTTCTGCCAAGTCAACTACAAATGTCTGACCCAAAACCAGGATTACTTGGAAGAGGTACAGAAATGTTTGTTCAAAGGTAAGAAGTATTTTTCTAAGATGTTGGTTTAGGACTTGATAACCTCACATCAATTACCTGTATGGCCCTTCATGCTTCAGCTACCTGTGTTAATAAATTTGGGGCACAGTCTCAAGTTAAAAAATATCAACTCTAAAGCTTTATATAGAGCTGTTATTTTTTATTGTGTTATGTGTATGTGACCTTTGAAGACAGCTTCCATGCTTTTTCTTATTATTTTCCTCCTCTCTGCTAGATTTTCCTATTAACATTGGAGAAACAAACAAGAGCCCTATCAACAGAAGACAGCCAGTGACAAAAAAAAGATAAAATTGTTTGAGCCTGATATCCTCCAGGGTCTCTCACTGCCAACAATTCTACACCAGTTACTGTTAAAATGGGTTTCAGTCAAGCAGCTGATTTGCTTCTGCATAGGTCTTGTGACAATCTACATCAAGCAATTTATTTTCGAGGTGACAAGTGGATCATTATGGCTCGAGCCTAGAAACAGGAATGGGCTCAGTAACATGATAAGGACAAATCAATAACATTGATATTTAGATCCCTATACTATGCATTGCTATTACAAGCCAAGAATTTAATCATCTTCTAGGTCACAAGATAATGTAGATGCCATACAGTCCCTATATACCAGACCTTGTACTCAAGCTTCTGTAGAAGTAATCCAAAAATCTTAGAAATATTTAATTGCTGACACATTTGGAGGTATTAATAGCAAGAAAACAGGAGAAGCATTCACATGGGATTAAGTAAGTCAAGTAATTGCTATTTCTCCTGAAACATATGAAAGGATATTGAAGGAGGAGGAAAACGTATCCCCCATTTTTTCAATTAAATAATAGGTAAGTTAAGGTATAACATTCATTAAATGAACTGCAGATCAAAGCCAGAGACAAGAAGAGCAGGCACGTGGGCAGAGACAGGTCTTTTCCTGAAGGAGGGAGGTAAATTGCTGATTTGATTAGGTGTTCTTTAGATAGGAACAAGAATTACCTTGCTGAGGGATAAGATGCCACTCCAGGCAGCCATTATCAAATGAGCACCACAACCTTCCAAACACAAAGCCCTCCCTCCACGCATTATATCCAAGAGAAACAGCAGGACTACCAGGCTCTCTCGTCTTCAATATCCTTTTGCATCTGCAGTCTAAATTACACTGCCTTTTGCTTTACGAGCTTATCACATTGTGAATTCATGTTTAATTTGATGTCCAGTGTCCCCCTGCAGAGTAACACCATCCACAAAAAGCAATATTGCTGAAAGATTGCATGACAAGAAATCTATTTGGCTTCACTCTGAATATTACACCTCATTTTTAGTAAATTCACCTGAGAGGTATTGAGATATTTCAAACCAAAAAAGAAATCATGGATCCTCTATTTTCAGAAGAAATAAGGGGCTGTCTTCTAAGCTAAATATCTAAAGATTAGTTTTATCTAAAGTAACAGAACAGATGGTAGAAGTTCATAAATATTTAAAAGGAGACAGCATAAAAGAGCAAAGGAGTTACTGGGGATAATACATAGGGGAGCAAATCTGGGAGTGAAAGTTGAAAAGTGAAAGGGTAGACTAGAAGTTCTGCATTATAACAACTATTGACTACACTATGCAGAGGAAATGCAATAGAAGACAATTTTACTAAGAATTTTGTTTTAAATATATGCACACATAAATAATTATACGTTATTTTTAATATGTAATGATATATACATTTGTTAGGAAACAAACATGCATTGGTGATCTACTGCTGAGAAGAATTAATAGAAAAACAGATAGATTATTGAGCAGCGAATTAGCTACCCTTTTGTTCACAACCATGCTGACCTGCCAGCAACTCCACAACTCCCAGTACATATAAAAAATGAAAATTAGAAAATAAGTAACAGTTGCTTCAGGATGAGAACATTATACAGGATGAAGGAAATGAGCAATATGACAGCACAACATCCTAACTGGGAAATAATAATATTGGTAGGCCATGGAAACTGCTACACCAGTCCCCCTACAATGAGATAGAAAACAAAACAAGAAATACTTACTAGTTGGGTATATACACTTGTTTTAGCTTGCTTTCTGCTTCTGCTGCTTTCAATCGTTTCTTTGAACAGAAAAAAGAAAACAGTTAATATAAAAAGAAAATAAGAGCCATCTTACTTGAGTCAAGTAGCAAATCTATAAGGACTTCAGCAGTTATTAACTGAGCAGCTACCACTAAATCTTCTTCCAACAAGAAAATATTCACTAAAGACAATTGTGGGGATCAAATGACTACACAGCTTTTCAAAAAAGTCAAGGAGATGCCAAGTTACTAATAATGAGTAGAAACTTTTCATTCCCATTCACTTCAAATTCCTTTTTTTTAAAAAGCTTTTATTTCCTCCGCAGAGGAAGATCTAACGTGTCAGTGTTGATTCTCCATTAAAACATTCACCAACTGGACAATAACAGGTACAGCAATGCAACCTCTCCATGACAGTTCCTCAACAGTTGCACTAATTCATCCAAAGTTCCAAGTAAGACTTTTGTGTTGATACCCCTAAACTTCTGAAGGCTCAGTGAAATGAGAGATTTTTCTTTAGACATTAAAAAGGCCAAGAACTCCTTTTCTAACTCAAACATTCACCCCTTAAACAGTAAGGGAGACACTCTGAGATTCAAGTTTTCTCTTTATTACATTTGCAAAATAAACTTAGGGTGAGCCTCTGGAGGTCTCTAGCTCAACCCCCTACTCAAAGCTGGTACCAGCTGTCTGCACAAAGCCGTGACAATGTTTTCCAGACAAACCAGCAGCATGGGGATAATCCAAACAGATTAGCTAAACATTTTCTATGCAGCAGCCTCAAGGCACAGTCTAGGAAAATAATTGTAAAGCTGAAGTCAGTATCTTCATAGAAGCAGGAAGCACCAGAAAACAATAAAATTGAAGAGTGTGTCACTGAGGAGCTGGACAAACATAAAAATTGTTTTTACAGAGACATCATAGACACACATAGAAACAACAAAGTAAATGTTTCCTGTGTTCATCAAGATTTTATCAGCACAGTTTTAAACAACAATTTTCTATATGACAATCTGACAGTTCCTCACCAAAGCTCTCTAGACTCCTAAGGAATTCACCTCTTCCCTTTTCCTGCAAATAACAGTCTACCTATTACCTTAGAAATCAAAGAATGAAGTTGTCAGACAAGAGAGCGAGGAATGAAAAACAGAACCTCTGAAAGTTATCCTGAGACTGCAGCTATACCTTCAGAGCTACACTCCTGACTGACTCCTTTCTGCTGGAGTGGGCCAGTTTCCCAGACTGCTTCTGTTAAACCTCACCTAGGACAAGAACTGCTGCCTGAAAAATGGCCTCAAGACAACCCAGATGAAGACCTTGTGGGGACAATCCTTATCAATCCTACAGATGTGTAGGAATTGATAACACGCACTTTGCTGCCAATTGGTGATGGAACTGAAGAGGTTCTCCTGAATACAAACTGCATGCTCAAACTGAATGTTTTAGAGCCTCCCTAACTGAGCATCTTTATGTAAGAAACAAAACCACCCAAAGGGGAGCCCCAAGAAGATCTGTCACAATGGTTCTCCAAACAGCATCAGAAATCCTCCTACTTTCCAGAGAGACACTACACAAAAAAATCATCCTTTAACAAATTGCATGTGCAGGTGCCTTCCTGCTCAGGAACTGGAGCCTGTTCCATACACGGCCTCAGGTGAAAAAGAGGACTTCATGCTCCAGGCACGGACTGTCATGGGCACTTACATCAGCAGATGAACAGCTACAGAGCTCATAGTCTCTCCAGGAAATACGTGGAAATCCAACACCAGATACTGACAAACAGCTTAAAATACTGCTTGATGACCAGTACCAGAATCCAATTGTCTTGAGACAGGAAATCCAGGAAATTTACACTGCTAGAGAACTGCTGTATTTTTTAAATTTCTAGATTGTGAGAGGAAAAAGCTGCATTTTTCTTGACATCATCTCCCAAGGGGACTATCTGGCATCATTATGTTAGGACAGTTTGGGAAATCTATGAATGCAAGAGCTTAATCCTAGCACAAAGCATTATCAGCAACTGAAATACTCTCCTGTGCACAACAGTCATTTGCCTTGGGGATGTGGCTAATCTACAGTATTAAGCAGTATTTTAGTAAACAGGTGATGAATGTTAACCTCACCCCACAGATTTCCTTTGTGATTGATGACCATGGAGTGAGCCCTGAGCTAACAAGTGCCATAAGTCACCTGGACCTCACCACACCCTCCTCTCCTACAGCTGCCTGGGGACCAGCACAGCACACAACAAACGGCACACACCCCTATTACAAACAGCATATCAAGAAAATTGAGGGTTTCCAGAAGGTACCACAATATCCTGGGTAAGAAGAGGCTTTGTACTAAGTACCTGTGGCTGTGGGCAATCGATAGAGCAGATGAGTTTTCTATTTCCTGACAGGGACTGATGCCCAAAGGTATAAAAGAAAGGTGCCTGAAACGCAGTCATGCACAATTTCAGAATAATCCCTTCCCTGAGAGAGTGCTTTGCTAGGTACTTTGCCAGTTACTAATTGATCTGTGCCTGAAGCATATTTATACTATAAATTCTTAATGCTGTCTGATGTAGTTATGAATGTCCTCACCCTCAAGAAAAACCTGGAACATTTGTAACTTCTTCTAGTAGTTTGGCCTAAAAAAATCTTTTCTCTGAGTTATTTATATACACAGATCTTAAGTATATCCTCTTATTTACCTCATCATATTTTCCCCATCTATAAAAGGAAAATATTACCAACTTGTCTATTCCACAGGGACTAAGGGATTAAAGTACTAAGCACTGTACATCCAAGTTGGTGCAAACATCTGTCCTTTATATATCCTCTCTCAGATTTGACATCCTATCCACTGAGCTTGAAAGAGTTTTATAATAGGTGACGTATCAGAGCAAATGTTTGTGGACATTTTCTAAAGGGAGAACATTTATAAAATCCAGGAACACTGTGCTTATTTCAACATCCACAACACAAGAGTTGGGTTGGTGGACAGCAGGGGGATGCCTCAAACATCTCAAATATTTAGCCTTTATTAGTTTATTATAGGGAAGATAAATTACACCTTCTGGATTCAGAGAACTTTCACACTGTTTATTCTTTTTCAAACCTCTGAACATATAAATGTTGAACATACAGTGGAGGTCAAGGAGGTGGGACAGAAGAGGGAATTAGTCTGTGATGCATTTGGGAGAAATGCTCCCAGCTGCTTGTGCTCCAGCAACACATCTCACAACAGATGGGCTGTACCTATGGTCTCTAGCAATTTTGGCAAGAAAGTGACTGAGTTCCATATTATCAAAGGTTTAACAGGAGGTGTTTGGGGATAAAACAGCCCACAAATGTGGAAAAACCTTCCATTGATGTTATTTCTACACTTAAGCACAGGACTTTATGAAGGTTGGTACATTAACACATCACTTACAGCTCTGGGCTTGGTACAAAGCAAGCTTGCTTCCCTTAAAAAAGATGTTTCCTACCTGCATCAAGACTGACCCAGAGATCCCAACCTCACAGAGACAAATCTAAGGGCACTTCCACTTTCCCCAGTGTGTTCTCACCATGCAGACCTTAAAAACAACTTTCTCTGTCTACTCCTCCTATACTTTTCTAATGGCACTTCCACATAAGAAAATAGAACAACAGAAATTGATAGTATTTGATCTTTCCCTTGAAGTTACCTTCTCCTCAGACACAAATAAAAATGGGAAAAGTAAATTAAAACCTTTTACTCTCAGAAACAATGTGACTATTTCAAACTGTCATCTGCCACTGCCATGTCCCAAGCTTGCCTCAACCTCTGGAATGTTTATTAGTTTTAAAGTTTTTAGGACTTCTCCCAATGATAAGCACAACAGTAGAAGCATTTAGTCTTTAAAAAAATCACCCTGGAATTCACAACTACGTAAGAACTTAACCTCTACATGAATGAAAATGTAGGCATAGCCAAACACCACATCAACCCTCAGAGCTCTCAAATCACTGGGAGAAACCAACAAACAGCAGTTAATCAGTCAAAGCCATTTCAAACCCTCCTAATCAGAAATATACATTCTTGTATACTGACAGAGAAAACCTGTCCCAAGAAAAGCATGTGTTCAAAGGAGACCCAGGATACTGAATTTGGAATGCATCACCCTCATTTCCTTCAAGGTAACTCTGGAAGGGTGTTATTGACAGGACAGCTCTTGGGATCACTGTGGATATTCAGGAGCCTGCACTAAACCACCAATTCTGTATTGACATCGTAGTAGAGCTAGTCCTTCTAGCAGTTCTGCTCTCGGAGGGTCAGTCCTTCTTGAGATGACTGAACTCCTACTTATGCTGGTGATATTCAAAAGCATGGTATAGCTAAAGCCAAATAAAAATTACTGGAAAAGAGATCCAAGTGCATGCTCCAAAAGAAGTCAATTTGCACACATCTCCATCTCGGTGTCCCACTCGCAAGACAAGGAAGTGCTGCATTGAGCCTTTTGATCTTAGGTACAACAAGCATGAGCACAAATTATTGTTCAGTTCTCAGAACGGGCTTTCTGTTGAAGGCAACTCAAAATGTCTCTTTCTCAATGGCAAGAAACAGATAGATACTGATTCAGGATTAGGGCAGTGTTTTCTCATGCCAAGAAAACGTGAAGGGAAATACAGAAGGATTTAAACAGCTCTCAGCTAACTGCTACTTCTTAATCCAAGCAGGCAATTGGTTGGTGACAAAAATCTTCATTCCTATGTTTTGTAACTCACAAAACCAGACAATTTAAATGCACTTTTAATGTTCATTCAGTCAAAGATTTTACAAGACTAAGCAAGTTACTAATACTTTTATTAAATCCTCTAGCATACAGACTTGGAATATAATTTAATGATCTTCTTGGAAAGAGGAAAGTGGAAGTGCAACTACTTGAGGTACACACTTTGCATATCCTTACTTAGGACAGTTTCAATATCTTATGTACAAAAACACTGTCAGCCTCAGAACCATTTTGTGATATTAGACCACGGGAAGAGTCTACATAGAACAAATACTGTGAAGAAACAGACAGAAAAAGTGGCAACAGATGTACTCTGCCAAAGATTTTGCACTGATCAAATAAAATACAAATGTAATAGACCATTATTTGAACGACAACTTCCTATGCTTTCTCTTTGTGGTTACATATAGATAACTCTCTCAAGTTTTTTATAAATGTTTCATAGTACTTGCTTGTACAAGCTGGGAATTTGAGATGAGGTCTTCAGCTCAGTTCAGGCCTAATTGATGTGGTATCTCTGCACTGCAACTTCTTCAGTATAACCTGTTCAGCTTATAGTCTGAACTAAGTGCAGAGTTTCTAACTGCAAGTTTTCCCCAAATCTCACTCTCTGGTAAGCTCCTGGGCAGCACTTGCAAGGTACAGCATAACCATGAGAGAAAACCACGCTGGAATAGAACAAACCAGTGTATGAGACCGTAGGTTTGTTGTGTTTTTTAATTGCTGCAAGAGCAAATAAAGTCTTCACATAGCTATCCTTTCTGCAATTTTGCCTATGTAAAAACAAACTCCAGGAAAATGGAGAAAGCAATGGGGAAGGACAAACCACGAGCATTATCCTTTCCCACCATGCCAGCTTCCATGACCATCACACACTCCTACCACAGGTTCCTACCTTACTGGAAGGAAATGTTTCAGTCAAAGAACGAACTTGGTGAAATAGTGGAATGAGGATGCCACTAGTATTTTTATTAAAACACAATTGATGCAAAAAAGAGTTTCACTTGTTGTGAGGGTGCAAAGAAAATGGTAAAAAAAAATTACATTACAGCACATATCAAACACTGGTCAATGCCCCAGACAACTAGTCTATATCCTAGGCTGAATTTTCACGGAAACAAGGTAAGGCAGGACATTTTCACAATTCCACTTTTTTTAATACTTCAAATAGATGCCTCATCTTAGGACTGATAATTATAATGAAAAATCCATTCTAAATTTCTCCTTTTTACTTAGTTTTCCTGTTAAATACTGTAAGTAGTTTTCAGCAACTGATACTCTGCAAGACTTTGCATGCTGCTTGCATTGTGCTTGCTTTATTTCAGGGGCCAACCATGCTTCATATTTAAACAAGCACAGATACAAATGATTGTAAACACTCCTTGAAGTTGATTATCGAGTATAACGAGTCTGGGAATTTGAGCCAGTGACACTTCCTGGGTAAACACTTCACTCACAGAGCTTACATGGGACAGCCTCGTGCATCTGCCATCCAAGTCATGGGCAGGCAGTGGTGGGGAATCAGTGTGGGGGCCTCTTGTACAGCAAGTGCCCCCCAAAAAAGCCACTGAAGTTAATGCTGACCTTGAACTCCACAGTGAGGAAGTAACTGCACTGCCTCCCTTCCTCTGCTGAATTCCAAACCAGACATTAGAAAGCTCCAAGCAAACAGGGTAGCAGCAAACATGAAAAGAATGCACTCTTGCCAATGCTGTTTGTATCTACAGAAGGGCTGATGAGTTTAGTGACAAGAGATTGTTCTGATCATAATAGAGTCCACCTATTGGAAAGGCTGAACCCCAAGAGGGAGAATAAAGAAACAAAGCTTGGTTTCACAGGCAAGAAAAAACCACTTTTGTTAGAATGACAGAGGTGATTCTGACTCTTACCTGCTGAACGTATCTGTCCGTAGTTTTCCACATATAGTAATATTCTATAATGCTTGTTAAGGACTTCCATGGGAGCTAGGGACACAAAGGAAAAGCAGCATTTATTGAAGGAAGCTGGCACGCAGTCTCACTGAAATTCACAGGATTCTTCTGACTGACAGTTTGCAGCAGAGTCTTGCAACCACTAACCCTCCTCAAAAAAAAGTCTGAATCTACAAAGGTGATAGATGCACATGGTACCTATATTAAATTAAATGCCCTTTCAAAAAACCCTGAGTTTTCAGTGTAAAAGCAGAACAGGCTACAGATAAATCTTCATTCTGCATTGGTTCCACAGCAAACCAGTCAAGAGAGGCACAATGTGGAAGGGAGCCCACAGGCTCAGACTCTCTGCTTAAGCAGCACAGACTCCAGCAAGAGTCACAACTACAGTATCACAGTTCTGATATGCTTGGCTTCAATGGAGCTGGCCCATTAAAAAAAAAAAAAAACAAACCAAAACAAACTGCTAACATAATTGTGCCCTGCCAGCTCTGTTCTCTGCATGAGAAGCACGAGGATTTCAGCAGGACCACAGTGTTGCTGTTTCCAAGTCCCTCAAAAAGATTAGAGCACAGGACAAACAACACTGAAACTACTTGTTTTGTTCCACAGGACTTGAATAGAGACACAGTGAAACTTGGCTCTCCTTACAGTGCTCCATTCAATCTGCAGGCTGAGCACCTAGGGTGGAGCTTTGGCCAAAATACAGGACACTTCCCATGGATGCCCAGGATTCCTTTTGAAAACTTTCAAAAGGCCCTTTCTGAAAACCCACTATAAAGGTGACCACGTTTTCATGTTTCAGAAGGCCCAACACTTACTCTTCAAACACAAATTAATCTAGAGCAGCTCTGCTGTCACAACACTTTCTTATATCCTCCCTCGGCTGTAGTGGAACAGATGATTCCAAATTAATATTTTCTAAAGGAAAAACAATCATCTGCAATTTGAAATTCTGACTGTACACCAGGCTGTCAGGTCTGCCTTTCCCCACTTTACAGCAAGACACATGCTCCAGTTCAAAGTCCCCTTGTTCAACACAAATGAAAACACAGTTTAGACAAGCTGCAAACCAGCTCTGTTACCAATCAGAGCCAGTCGCCATGGGGGTCCCCATTTTATATACTTACAAAATCTTGCTGAATGTCAGTGAAATCTTTTCCATATTTTTCTAGTGCTTCCTCGAAGAGGTTTGCCTCTGAAGCAGACCACTCCTCCATCTCATCTCTGCACAGGACCGGCCCACCTTGTGGCACAAGCGCAGAGATTGCCTTGGAAATGTCATAGACATTTTTGTGCAAAGTGTCCATAGCATGGAACTGTGGGGTTGGAAAGGAGAAAGAGAAATGTAAGGACAACTGTCTGGGGGGAGAAATGTTTAACAGTGAAACAGCAATGACAAATTCTGCACTGAGATTTGAAGGTGCAGTATTCTATACCTAACACAAAGTCAGTAAAAACTTTTTCCAACCTCACATTGACTGCAGTTGTCAGTGTATAAACCTAACACTCACTAATAATGAGGTTTGTGGAACACAAGCCCCTCATATATCAATAATTCCTATCAGCTCCTCACCAGAACCACCACTGCAGCACTACTGGTAAGAAAACGCACAGGACAGAGCCACTACCCCCCAGGACTGAGCTACCATCCACAGATGGGGCAAGGAGATAGAGGTCCAAGGGTGTTTCCTCACAGACATAGCCATGCATCTTGTCAAATAATCCACAAAAATTTCCTATATGAAAAACAAGAGCAGCAACACAGATATACATCCCCACCAAAGGGCAGAAACCTCAAAAAAGATTCAAGTTAAGTCACACATCACAGCTGAGCAGGGAAAAAGAATGACTCTCAGGGGCAATTACTCCTCAGAAAGCTGAGCCATGGCTGTCTGCAACTTGTGATTTACAAGGACTGAGAACACGCTGTGAGGGAGGAATTGCTAATACTAAATGAAAGCTTGGCTTTATTTCCCCATTTCTGCAGTTTTAATCAGGATGTTACTTGCCTTTCATCATACCAGTTTTGTGCACATGCATAATTAACCTACACTGTTCTAGACTAGAATTTGTTCTACAGATAAGTTTACATTACTCCAGTTATGAGGTGAGGCTTTGATAACAGTTCTCTGGAGACTTCATAGATTTATTAAGATTTTCATTAAACTTTCTGCAGCAAAAAGTTCAAGTTTTTTCCCTTTCCTCAATCTACTTGGCAACATTTATGATTATAAAAACTTAACAATATCACTACTCCTCAGGTACTCTAAACTGGAGCTCTGCGAAGAGAACAACATCAACTGACATTTCTTATCTGACCACAAGCTTTTCCCCCAGACATCCTTAGTCAATCTCACCCAAGGATGCCAGTGACAATCTCGTGTTGGGGAAGTGATGAGGAATGGCATCCTGGCACTGTAACATTACAGACAGGCAGAGAATAATTTGCATTCTTCTCAGGAGAAGTACTGAGCCCATGCAAGGGATGGGCTGTCAAGCATGTAATCAGAATATTTTAATAAAACTAAGCAAAAAAAAAAAATTCTCTCATAGTATTATCCACAATGGATTTTAAGAGGCACAAGGCCAGAAAAAGTTACTTCATCAGTAACTAAAGGATTCCTTTACAAAGACAGGGTCTGCTTCACAGCAAGCCACAATTACAATCCATCTGCCCCTCTCTCTTTGCCAACTGTTAATGCTGAGGTGAATATTTTGCATCTCTCACAAACTTAAGGTCCTCTGAAAAAAAATCTTACCAGTGTGATGTCCCTGGAGGCTGCTGCAGCACTCATGTGCAAACTTGGCTGTCTGACAGAACTACTGCAATCCAGGGCTCGGGCAAACGTACCAACAGACCTGAAAGAAATTAAAACCAGCATTAACTTCACATGCAAACCCAGCATAAATATAAACATCCAGCCAACACTTTCTGAGATGAGCAGACTCCCTTTGCCAGTTATAAGATTACATGATTTGGTGCTCATTCTGAGCCAGAGACTGTTCTCTCCAAATGTGGTTTGTTATTATGGACATTTTACTCTACCTAGTTCATATGACTGAAGAGGCTTAGGCATGGGAGAGGAAACAGAGAAAGACTCAAGGGTCACCAACGGGGAGTTTTGAGCTACTCTTTTATTCCTTATCTCGCAACAGACTCGAGCTGCAACAGGAACAGAGCACAAGCAAGCCTTATGAATGACAACAGTCTGTTCCACAATGGCAAGAGCAGTGCTGCACTGTCCACAGGTAGGGACAGATGCCAAGACCAGACACAAAAAATGCAGCAATGCAAGCGTTTTCTCTAAAAATTTCAGAAAAATTAAAACCAATATTATTTTACAACTTAACATTGTATAATATATATCATAAAGCCTGCATAACACAGCAATTCTCAAATACTTCACAACTCATCATTTCTGCATCTGAGACCACAATTCCCATGCTCTTCACCTTATTCCTGAAGAAATTAGTTGGAGAAACCTGTAACAAACATTGGTTCTCGAAACTCCTACTCCCCTGCCTGCTCCCACACCACATGGGTGAAACAGCTGTGCTCCTGCAGTGAACTGGAGCTGAACTCCTCTGAGCAACTACAACAACAAAAACAGGCGGGTTGGGTTTTTCCCCCTCCACTCAGGTCACTTCCCCAAACTAGTTGAGAGCACAGAAGAACACACTAGTGCCAAGCAGTGCAGGAGTAGGAAAGGTAAATGTTTAAGCAGTAGTTGTCATCAAACATCTAATTTTTGCCAGAATCCAAACCTGACTCCCCCATCCAAGGGTCTGTGGCAATTCACGCTTCGCCCTCTTCCCAGCCTCCCAGTCCCTATCCCCATCCCTGCCTCACAACTCCCCCGTGCCCAGCTTTAGCTGAACTGATACTTTTGTGTGTGTGTGTGAACTAATTATAAACTGGAACGCTTTGCTGATTCTGAACAGAAGCAATTCTTGTACTCATCTTTGCAGTGATTCTCATTACAGTCACACCTTGCAGCAGCTGGATTGGCAAACCCAGTGGGCAGCACTGAACTGCCAGAAAGAACCACCAAAACCAGCTCTGCCACCTGAAGCCAACACAAGTTGGAAACTCCCATCACAAAGCAACTCCACAGTCACTACAAACCAACCCACATGAAAACCCATGGGGGAATGGGAAAAAACAAAACCAAAACCAAAAAAAGGGAGACAGAACCAGAGTTCATCTATAAAGGTACTGCCTAAAACACACAGAATCTGGAGAGTTACCTGTTTATTTTTCCCCCAAATTATTCAGTCACCAATTGCTATGAGAGCCTAAAATTTAATACAAGTTTCTGTTTATGTAAATGTATACCAATGAATTAATTCGAGAATCTTTTAAAAAGGGAAAGTTGATCAACAAAGATTGCTTTGGGCTTAAATAAAAACATCATCAGTACAGATTTGCAGGGATTTATTTTATTGTGCCGACTTTTTGGAATCTAGGCATTAGAAAGCATCCTCACTCCATCACGAGCATTTACCAGAATTCTTAGCAAACCATTAACGGATGTCAAAATGTCACTGGTTTTGAAAAAGGCAGTAAATGAACAGAGCAAAGAACTGCCAAGTATTTAATTCAGTAAGTCTTCTGCATGCTGACCAAAGTATTCAAAAAACCCCACCAATTACAGGATTACTTTTACTTGCAACTTGCTTTGCTTTTATGAAACTAAGTCGTAAATCTGAGAAGCTGCTCCTAAACTTATGCTATTCCCAAGAAGGTATGTAAAACATCTCTCATTATAAAACAGAGCAAGTGAATCAAGCAACCAAAATCAGCATTCATGTTAATAAAACAAAAAGAATATAAAGTGCTTGGAAGAGTTACTAACATTTACTTCTTCAAAGGAGAGGTAAAATACTCTTACCGTGCTACCACCAGGAACTGGTCTATCTGCTTGTCTACCAGTGGGTTAAAGGCTTCCCAAACTTTTGTTTCAAGTTTTGATTGATCTCTACCATCATCCTCACCTGGTTGAAAAACAAATCAGAAATATTAAGTATGGTTCTTTTAAAATAAAAGTAGTTTCTAGATTGTATTTTTATCTCACAATAATGTCACTGTTAGCGCATCTCAGTTACTCTGCCTGACAGGCCACTGTGAAAATTTCACTCACTTATTTGTATGTGACAATTTTAGCTTGACAGACACAGCAACACAGCTCATCCCAATTGGGCAATCAGATTTTCACAAACTGGTGTCAAAGAGTATGTCATGGGAAACAGAGCACATCCTTCTCCAAACTAGACAGTTTCTTTTCAGTTTCCTTCCCCAGCTTGTCTGTCTTCCTCCTTTATCTTGCAGCAGCTCCAGGAAAACAGACATACTCCCATCTGCTCTGAGCAGGCAAAGAGTAGTTGATACAACCCATGTCAGCTGCTTTCTAGGGGGAAATCATGGCATCAGACACTCTTTATTTTCCTGAGTCTAGACAAACCAGAAAACCCTGGTAAAATACAGGAGCTACTGAGACTTTCTTCATCTTTCTGCTTCCTTTAAAACATCTGGCGATTATCCTTCTCTGAAGCCCCATGTTGGCCCACTGAGGGAACAGAATGCCTTTCAGATTAGTTCATCCTCACTTAGGAGACTTGCCCAGCTGTTGAATAAATACCAGTTTCACAGACAAATTAAACAAGAGTCCTGACCCATTTTTCTGCCTGTTTTAACATAAGACTAACAGTGTCAGCAGAGCTTCTAAGCAAAGAGAGAAGCATCTCATTGCTTCCACATCTTGGCCCATCCAGATTGGATATGGTTTTTCCAACACAGGTCAAAACCCTCTCTCTCTTAGGAAAAGCTTTCCCTCTGCATTACACAGGGCTCAGGAAAGAACAATTAGATGCCAACACTCCCCATTCCTCCCAGTTTTTCCACCCACTTTTGGATTTGGACAGTAGAGACAAATTTAAAGTTAGTAACTATCTGATAAATATTACTGGTTCCTGCTACTTCTCCCTTGTCCTCAGGCCAGTGTCCTCATGGTCCCACTGCTCCATGACATGGTGGGGGCAGGCTGAAGTCTCAAAACACACTCTGGCCAGCAAATGGTTCCTCCTGCCTGTTCTGCAGGTGAGAAGTCTAGGCTGGCAGCCAACACTGGGACGGAGAGAGGGCTCCAGGGAAAAGGCACCCAGCAATAATGGGCAAATTGATGAGGATAGACAGCATTTAATTGGCAGTAATTTGGGAGGGGCTCTTATAGGGAAGTGAGGCTTGATTAAAAACACAAAAGGCTTAAGAGACGCGATGGAAATTTGTGTTTCCCATGGAAATTCTGAAATCTCATAATAAAAAGAGTGAAAGCTCCAAGGGAGCCCATTAATTCAATTTATTTCAACAACTTTTATGATTTGGACAAACGCCCATTTAAAGACCTGTTTGCATGAGAACTAACTGCCTTCAGTGGGCAACAGCCTCAACAAATCCAGCCATCAGTGTACTCATGGCCTGGCAGTGGAAACCACCTCCCACACCTAGGCAGGCCTCACACAGAGAAGTGGCCACATTCAACATGAACTCTTGACAATTTAAATAAATCACAGAAATTACCCTCTTTTAGTAAGTCTGTTATATCTGCCTGGTATCTGTTTCCAACTCGAATCTCTCCTTTGTCAGCAAGCAGGGTCTTTTGTTGAGGATCATACACTAGTGAATAAAAGAAGAAATCCTAAAAATAAAACAAGAGCAAAAAGGTTAATAGTGTTATTAGCTTTTATTTTCAGCCTTGCAACCATACTACCAAGTTTTTACAGTTTAAGTGTGGTTTTATTACCTATATACAGATTTTAAAATTGGGTGAACAAAAAAATTAATGAACCACCAGTTTTAAAACTCCATTTAAATGCTGCCACTTTCTTCTACATTGCAAGTGTTAGCTCTCAACAGCAGCCTCTCTCTTAACATACAGCCTCTCAAATTCAAGTGAACAAAGATCCTCTCACACAGTCAAGGCTCAGAAGGGCCAGGAGACAATTTTTAGTCACATTAGCTGTTTCAGAACACAAAATTGCCATATCCCATACAATTACCACATTCCAAACCAGCAGGATTAGATGCCAGTGGCTTATCCACACAGAAATACCAGTACAAACCAAAGCATAACTTCAGAGTGTTACAGCCAGACCAATGCAACCCCATAAAGACATGAAGCCCCAGACAAGCCCTGTGGCCTCTACTGGGCTTGCTCCAGTCTGTCAATGTCTCTCTCATGCTGGAAGGCCCAAAGCTGGACACAAACCTACATAAGTGGTCTCAGGAGTGATGAAGTGAGGGGATGATACCCTCCCCTCCATCTGCTGGTTACACTCCTGCTAATACAGATCAGGATGTGCTCAGCTTTCCTTGTCACAGGGATGGGCAGCCAATCAACTTCTTGCCTGCCACCATCTAAACTTAAACCACCATGTTTCTTTCTGCTTGTTATTAGGAGAGGGGCAGCAGATTTGGCAGCAGCAGTAATTAGCTGCAGGTGGCAATCCATTAATTTGCTGCTTTTGTTCAAGTAGATGAGGAAAAGGCTAAAATAGCTGCTTGGCTTCCACTACCTGGGTGTGTACAATTAAAGCAAGAAGGCATTCCAGAATGAGAATGTTCTGCCAGGGCAGAGAAAGAAAACAGCCAAATTTTTTAACTACTTAAAACTGACCAGTTTAAGTAATTAAACTTTTCTGCATGGGTAAGTACTTAGCTATAGCTATTGAGTGACACGCTAGAGGCCAGGTATGCTCCATCAAAGTATAGTATAGTGTGTAGTACTGAGCAGGATGGGAGCTCTGGTACAACATGGAATAACAGACCTTGTGTAACCTCTGTTCCCAGCAACACTGTCACCAGGAAAGAGAATTGTGTCTGAACAGAAACAGGATGTGCAGTGTGCCATTTTCCGTATCTCAGGTTTTTGGCTCATTTTCCGTCTCCCCTTATTTCTGTGGCACTAAGCAGCCACCCTGTTTAAATACATCTCATTTCATGCTCACCTCATTTTTCCCTTTCCCTATATTTGTATGTGTCAACAGCATGCAACAAAAATTAGGACAAAACCAGCATGAGTTTCAAGCCCTGTTCAGCTTTACGAAGAGGTGGCAAAGAGAGTCTCCCAATCTGTCATACAAGGCCCCAGAAAAAGAAGAATTGCTGTGAGTTTCCACAGTAACATGGCAAAAATTCTTGAAGAGAACTGAACTTCAACTGGAAGGGTTGTCTTTAGTTGGGTTTGGGGTCAGAGGATTTGATTGCATCCTAAGCAAATGATACTTTTGAAAAAATTCCTTCTCCCACAGGCACCAGGGTCAAGTTACATCAACCTACGGGCAGAAGGCAGCTTCAGAGTAGATGAACACTCATTTATATTACATCTATGTAAAGAAATCTGTGCCTCCTGCTCCCTGACACACTCAAAGCTCAAGATATTGCAATATTTTTGAGAATGTATCATCGTGGAAATAAAACATAGGAAAAGCTTTCGTCTCACAGGCTTCCACATTATAAATACATAGTGTTTAACTTGTTCCAGCTCCAAAATACCTGACTGCAGGACAAAGTATATGCAGTGCAACATTAATGCTTTTCAGGCACGTTGCCCAGCAAATATGCAACACTGCAGTGTAACAACATAGTGGGCCCCAAAGAAGACCAATTCCACAGGGAATTTCTTTAGTCTTTCTTGGCCAGGGAAAGTCATACCTTGTGGAGGGAGTTTCTCCCATGATATTTGACTGCTAGATGCCCTATTGCTTTTCTTTTACTGGTTATCACTATCAATTTTCTGTACAAAATCACTATTAGTCTCAGGTTATCTTTTTATGTTTTGTCCAGTTTTGTCTTAAATCAATCACGTTGAACAAAAGAATGAAAAGCCTCTGGTCTCTTCCCCCCATCCAGAGCCTCCTCAACAGAGAAAAGATGGAAGTCTGAGGGCCCAAGTGTGAATACAACAGAGATTGCAACTCCTAAAGGTAATTCAATACCACTACCATCTTCCCTCATAGATGAGATTCATTCTTACAGGCTGAGTGGGACTGCTGAAAACATTTATTAATGTCAGCTTAGTGCCAATGCAAACTAAGAAACAAACCAGATCCTTGTGTAAGCTAAAGCATGTATGAACTCCTGACCACCACTATGTAATGAGAACAATTTTTCACAAGGGTTGCTCACAAGAGTGACGTTCACAACAAAACAACACTGCTCTTCAAAATCCGCCATGCTCATTTGTGCTGTCCAAAACTGTGTATGCTGGGTTTGCAGCAGTCAAGAAAGAGAAGGGTTTTCTCTTTTCATTTCAGATCCCAGAAAACACCCTACACATTCAGAAAAAATTAACATGACCTGCCAAGAGTTAAAATTGAATCATGACTTTCTGTTTCTCTCAACTGTTAGACAGACACATATGCTCAGAGCTTCCCTACCCAAGCCCCTAAGCGACCCACAGCTATAGCCAAGAACCAAAGTCACCAAGAAACTGGAAAAAGAAAACAGGTTCAGAGTAAAAGTACACTACAGAAATACTGGCTACTTCATTGCAGCTTGCAAACTTACTTTTATGTATTTGATATATTTTAACTAGAGAACATTTTATTTTTAGGGGGGTACCAAAAGGAACAGATATGCCAGACATCTGCTCAGCAGGCAAATTCACACAAGCCTCTGGATATATCCAGGCAGAGCAGTAAAATAGATGGCACATATAAGATAGTTTCCCGCAGAATAGGGAAATCTAGTGCTTTGGCCATAATTGGCTATGCCCGTCTCTTGATCTCCATAGGAATTAAGTGTCTATAGAAAATTCAGGTTTTCCAGTTGTTTCTTTTTCTCTCTTTCCTCCTATTCCTCACTCTTGATAGAAACCCAGTTTTACCAGGCACAGTAAAAAAGTCAGTGCCCATCCCCTTCAGTCTGCTTTCCAAATGCAACAAGGCAATCTTCCTGAGGAAGATGACAGAGAGCGTGGAGGAGGAGAACAGAGATAACAAAAATGTCATTTTGCTATGCTTACTATCTCGCCAAAAATTTCTGTCTGGATGTTTAACCTGCTTCAAGGCAGACAACCTTGGGCTGAAAGCCTACTTTTACTGGTCATAACATTTAGGAAATCAAATACCAGATTCCCTAGAACTGCTTAGGCTTTATTGACAGAAGCCATGCTAGAAAAAAAAGGAACACCCTGAAACATTCTGAAAGCAAAGGATGGAATAAGAACAGGAGGCATGGGGAAAGAAGAAACAGTTCAAAACATTATCATCCAGTGTTAGGAACCCATTGGGCAACAACCATCTCCTTTTCTTAATCTCTTTACCCTCCACCCAAGCACATTTGTGTTCCTGAGCTCTTAATTTCTTTACCATCTGTCCAAGTTAGTTTGCGCCACAGCAAAATGCCACACTAAGTGATGGGACACATTCAGGGAAGTCTCTCATTCTGTGAAATCTCCAAGTGTCTGCTCAGTTTTAAAAATAACCCACATCATTCATCTTGCACTTTGAAAGTTCAAAAGGATGAAAAAAAAATTCTCTTTCTGTGCCTACATCTGCAACTTGAGCATTCCATGATTAGAGGAAAGCATTTCCCTTCAGTCTCAGCACACCTACCTGTAACACCAGTGAGAATAAAAACACGCTGAGAGCAACTGAGAACAAACACTACTTAAGAGCTGGGTACTAGAAAATCTGAAATAACTTCAATTTGATTAACTTTTGCTTTCAAACTGGTATATCCTGGGCTGCTAACTGGTTACAAGCACTGCTGAATGACACGTCCCTTGTTTGATGCCCTGCCATTTGGCAGCCTTCAGCAGACCCGACATTTTTTGGTTTCACATTCCAAAGAGAAATTCAGCTATTTAATCCCTGTGCTTTGTTTAAAATTCTCTTAAACTAAAGTATCAGATTAAAACTAATCTTTTGCTTAAATAAATACTGAAGAAAGCTACAAAAGCATTTAAAAAGAAAGCCCAGCTATGAGAGAGACTTCAGTATGCTCCTTGCTGAAGGCCTGTTTTCTCCTTTCTTAAGGGCCATCACCCTACTGTTTTTAATTACAAATTTCCTCTCTTGTATAACATTTTAATGTTTTCAAATGCAAATTATTTGCTTGCAGATGTGTTCACATAATAATATCCTGAAATTCTTTGCTAATCTCCACAGTAAATCTCTCACAGATTGTCAGATTCCAAGATTGTCTAACCCAGCCGGCAGCCAGAGGTCTAGCCACAGTTAAAGGTACATAAATACAACTTTTTAAAAATACAATAGTAATTTTTTAAAATCACAAAATACCTAAAAAAGTAAAACCCAGTATTTATATTCTGAATGGTGATTAATTGTGCAACACAATTCAGTTTCGAGTGTTTGGTTTAAGACACCTTTAAAGATACAGACTGGATAAATTTCTGTCAGATGTCACCTGACAAGCAGATTTTCAAGGATTTAAGTGTCTGTGGTGGCATATGAAGGACTCCAGTTAAGTATTTTGAACAGTGAACTCAAAGAACAGAGAACTAAGCTCCTCAAAAAGCTGAGGCAAGATCAAGCTTAAAGCATATTAACATAAATCTGTATGATTTTAGAATAAAGCAAATACAGAGAAGCACAACTTGCTGGCTTGCTCCCTCCTCTACAGTTACTGCATCTCCCAGGACATCAGCCTCCAGGTTTGAGCTCTCAGCCCTGCCACACTGATGAGCAAGTTGGGTTCTCTTTACAGGAGAGGCAGCTCACAGCCACACAGGGATGTAAACACAAGGGCTGGCCCCTAGATCCACCAAGTCTTATGCATGATGAAAATTGTACAGAGCCTAAAGCTCCCCACTGCTGTTGTCCATTACACGCAGAAATGAAAAAACTACTCTCTTAGAAAACTTGCAAAGAGTCATCAAACCTAAACTGTGTCAGAATAATGTTCAAGCTTTACAATTCACAAAATGGTTCCTACCTCCCGTTCCAGATACGATTTAAGGGATTCTGTCTCATTTAACAGAGTAACGCTGCATTTGCCTCTAAAAAAAGAGAAACACATCTTATGAAAAAAACATCTTAAATGCTCATGTGATTCACAAATGGTATTACTGAAGTTGTACACAGAACTTAATCTTACACTGAAGAGTACTTGAAAAATAACAATGCTATTTGATTTTTGAATAAAATGGAAGAAAACAGTCATTACCTAATGTGTGTGGCTGGGAGAGATTCCAGCTGTCGTGAGAGAAACAACTCACGATGTCGTAGCTGATGCTTCTGTTTCTCTGGTAAATCAACCATTTCTGGATTTTCCATCTCCTCTTCCATTTCTCCTAGTCATAGAGAGATAAAATTGATCAAGAACAGGGCAAGTACTGACTTTGAGCAAGTCAGAAGGACCTGCTCCAAAACCTTTGCTAAATAATAAACATTAATCAGATTAAATGTAACATTTCAGCCAATTGGACAATTACATAATTAGTACAGATCCTTGAAATTATGCCTGTGATGAATTGTATTTATTCACCACCATGATCAAATCATTCCAGGCACACACACAGGTCACACCAATCTGAAAGTCACACAAATCTGCCACCAAGACAGAAATTCTGGAGAGAGGGAGCTGCTTTTGGGGACCATCAGTGCATCAGATTCATCAGGTAGAAGCTGACACATGATGAGTGAGGCAGTCAAAGTGAAGTCTTTCCTCTTTGGCAAGCATCAGTTACCTTAAACCCTACCCCTCTTTCAGGACATCACACTGTGCCATCCCAGCTTCAACAGCTTCTGCAGGGAATGCCCACTGGAAAGGGCAGTTTATTTAATTAATGTTATTTTGTACTCTCCTCTCACCAACCACAGCCAGTAGCTTAACTGGAATGTAACCAAGTGCCTGAGGCCACTCTTGCCACCTACCCTACCCACACCACACACATCCAACTGCAACACTCCTGCACTTCAGCAGTCAGGATCCACCATCTCTGCCTTGGAGCTACCCAATCTCCACCCAACCTGTTCTCAAACACACACCAAGGTAAACACATGAAATCACACCCACACTGATACACAACTGATCCCAAACATCTCCAAACATCTTTCTTTTAAGAAATAAATTCTATTTATTTCTTTGTGTTTGTCAACAAGTATCCTGCCAGTTATGCCAGTTAAAGCTGTGTAAAAGGCAAAATACTCAAAGAAAAAAACTCCAAAGATCCTCCATGATGAATAACTGAGAAAGAAGAGATCAGACTTTTCCTTCTCTAAGAAATTAATGCAGTTACTTGTACTTTGCAAAACCACAGGAAAAGTTTCCCAGACTGTAGTAGAATGAGCTGTAAAGCCTCATGCATGAATTGTAAAACTCTGATTTTACAGCAGCATTATTCTCAAAGAGCAGACTTACGCCTGCAGCTTAATTCAACAGTTGTTGCCAAAAAACATTTCTAGGCAGAAATGCATAGAGGCAAAGTTATGATTTATACATCCTTAAGATTAGTTAACTAAAATCCCCAGTTATCCCAAAAATAAAGCAAACAGAAAGGAGATATCTCCATTTTATAAAACAATAAAATTGCATTTAGTTTTAAATAGGCCACCATTATGCCAAAGGCGGTGACAAAAAATTATGTACCCTTCAGGTTCCTCACAATTTATCACTGTTTTATGCCCTGAAAAAAAGGCCTGCAGTTTATTTGCCCGTCAGGTAGGCTGCTCCAGCAAGGAAGGGAAAAAAGAGCAGCATAATTAAACCAGACTGCAACATACAATAGCTGCTACACCACATGAGCTGTTAACCATACAGCAGCATGTGCTTAGGTTTTAATATTTTCCTGGGAAATAGAACACCAAATTCACATTTGTTGCACAGTTTCGTGAGTCTGCAATTTATTTACCAAAGTGGATTCTGTTTTAGTTGAAAATGAATATTGTGACTGCTATCCTACACTGTAAATATACCAGCAGCAATCCACAAACAAGTCAGCAAGTTCCAGGCTCATTTGCCTGAAAACCAAAGGATACACAAATAAGAAGGGAATTCATGCCTGCACTTACACCAGTTTTTGGAAATGACAGCAGTGCATTGTGTAAATGCAGGGAAAATACTACAAGGAGCAACCAAAATACTTAGTGTCTTCAGTATATTTGATAGCCTACAGCTTTTAGAAATTACATTTTTCTAAAAAGTATGTCAACCCCTTTGTGTCAGTCAAATCTGCAGACAAAATGAAAGCACCCAGCACAACCAAACTAATCCCAGGGACTGCATCCCTTCAGGTAGGCTCACCTTCCAAGTAGTATTTTATTTATGTGTCTAGCTTTTGTAATAAAATACAGAAGGTGGAGAACACACATGTTCTTATGGCAGCTCTGCTATGAACAGCATTTCAAAACCAAAAAGCACAATACATTTCTTCTTAAAAACAGACAGACATTTAGACAGGTAACAAACAACTCCCCCACACACAGCAGTTAAACTGTCATAGCACCCCCAGACAGAGGTAGGAACATTCCGAGAAATAACAAACAAACAAATCTATACAAGCATTGTCCCTCCTTTTTCACAGCCATGACTTAGCACTGAAAAAAACAGACCTGACAAATGCATTCAGAACCAAGGGAAGGAGAGAAGAGTGAATTGCATCCAGGACAGGAACCTCTCTCCCTCACTGAGGTCAGGCAAAAGCTGTTTTGACCAAAACTAACCAGCAGCACCTCACACCCCACTAACACCTCACCACCTCACTCACATAGCACAGGCTAAAGCCAGACTATGAACAACAGGGACTCTACCAGCCCCAGCTCCAGGACAAGTCTGTCTGACATATCTGCATTTCACCTTCCTACAGTTCACCCACTCACACTCAAACTGAAGTAGGCTCCACCCTCAAGAATGGTGGCCGTAGTCTTAAAAAAACCAGAAATATGTATTTATAAAATATCCAAGAAATCTTTTTCAGAAAGATTTGCCTGAATTTTTTACAGCACTGTGGAATAAGTGGTATGGGAATACAGGAGGTGCAGTATATTGGGACTTCAGTGCTCTCATAAAGCCTTACTTCAAAATTAATCTCTCTGCTTGATAGATGTGGTTGTGCAGATTTGAAACTAAACATTTAATCTTAATACAAACAGTAATATATCAGCTATGCAGCAGTAGCCAGCGGAATGCTGCAAGAAGCATACTAGATTAAGTATTATTTGATATTTAATGGCAGAATCATTAATAGCACATTAACAAAGCTTGAAGATGACTTATACTGGGAATAAGAGATAGGCAGATTAGGCACAAACAGCAAGACTTGTGTGAAAGCTAACATATATGGGGAAAATAATTAGGAAGAGTAAACTTTGAGTTGGCAGGAGAAACCCAAGAGGCAGTAATTGTAATTTAAAATGACTGGGTGTGTGAGATGTGAAATTAAACATCAATATTTGCTAGACACTAGAAAGAATAGCAATTTGCTATAGATCAGATTGGGCTCTCTAGAGCATCAAAAGCAGAAAGCACCAGCCCTTTCTCTGCATTGTGGGTGCCATACAAGTAGCTACATGTCAGAATTCAGAAATGCACAAAGGTAAACAAGACACAGAAATTAGGTTTAGAGAGCACCCAGGGTTTACCAGCTTGGGAAACGGTCTGCAGTAACAGAAGAATTAGTTTGCATGGTTATAACTAACAAAATAATGTAAACAATAAAGAAAAAGAGTGGAGCCAAATCATTGGGAAACACAATAAAACCAGTGCTACTGACCTGCACAACAGCTCCTTCAGAAGCAAAGGAAGCTGCAACTCTGGCTGTTTTAACAGCTTAACTAAGGACCTTGGAGGAAAATTCTAGAAATGTTGCGTTTGAATAAATTAAAATACAACACCAGGTTCCTTCCTCCAGGTCCAGTTTCAAATGGTTTGTATGAAGCTGTAGCCTTATTCATTTTTCCTCTATCAAAAACCAGATATTGACTTGTAGCTATAGAAAATATGGAGACAGTTTAAACAGATAGGAATCCTTATACCTTAACACTTCTAAAGAAGTTTATCACAATATCAAGTCATCCCACTAAGATCCCTGCCACAAATTGCTGGTGGTCATCTTTTGCAGCCATGGCCACTATTACAGACAATGAACAGACACTATTTTGGACACTTATATCTTCCCTCACTGCACCACTTCCAAAGAGAAAAAACAGAGTTCCTGCCTCTCAGCAACAACTGAGCCAAGGTGTCATTAGTGGATATAGGAATTGGACTCCTCTTAAATCTGCATGAGGGGTGTTGGGAGAAAACAGAGAAGGGGAATAAAATGGAAGAAATAAAAAGAGCTAATTTGTGGAGCTATTGTCAAACTTCATTTAGACTGGTGTTATTTAAAATGTAAAAAATTTCTCAATAAATTCTCTACCTGTTTAAGTACACAGGTATCATGCAACCATTTATTTTCAGAAGCTTTGGAACTTCCAAAACCAAGCTGCCATGTATGTCTGGCACCCAGAGAGCACCTGCTGAAAACCAACTAAAACTGCCAATCCAGCCAGCACTAACTGGTCAGTTCTCCAACCACTACCTACTGGTCACTCATTGGTGGAAATACTTAACTATTAAAAATTGTACAAGATATTATACGAAGAAAATACATAGTGACAGCATCCAACAACAGGTTGAGTAGTCAAGTATCTTTCCCATTTCTCTTCCATCAAGTCCTGTCTGTAATCTTGTTTTCAAAGTCTCTGGGCAAGAACTTAAAATAGTGTCTTATTGGTGATGCAAGTTCATTTCAGAAACAGCTGGAGAAATTCCCTGGAATAATTTGAGAGGTGATTAAAGAGGCCTACGAATAAAAAGCACTAACAATGTATGGAAGACATCATAAGGCTGAAAGATTTATAGGACAGCCCAGACAAGCCTTATATCATATGACAAAAATAGTAAGATCACAGATCAAATCCAAGAATCAGGTTACATATGTCAGGTACTAATTTATAGTCACCAAGTACAGAATAAGGCGCTTCCAACACATTTCTTGGTATACAGACTTAGGAGAAAAGACAACATTTCAGACTTGCCTGTTTCAGATATCTGATGGATCATCCAAGCTAAAGTGGCTTTTTTCTTTTTAATACTTCAAAACATTGATTTCACAATTACATCTTTTTCCTTCCTTTCTTGGAAGAGTAAGAAAAAAACCCCCAAAATATCCTTACAATTTTTCCATTCATGTCCTGGCTGTATCTCCCCATTACTTAGCTCTCTCACTGCACTGATCTCAACGGTAGGTCTGAAATAAAGGCATCTTAAACAGAAGACTGTGTGAATCCAGAAATGTCTGCAGTCAGAAAGCTCCATTAATCAGCTGAACAAAGGCAGTTAAAAGATCAGCGATGCAGATACGTACATCTACTGCAAGTGCATCAAAATGAGGCAACAGGAGACTTTATGGAAATGAACTCAAAGTCAGTGACAGTGTGGAATATCTGTACCAGAATCTTAACATCTACAGAATTTAATTTTGCTATATCATGCAGGATGCTGATTTTTTTTTCCAGAATAAAGAACTAATGGCTGTCCAAAAAGCTTAATTTTGCTCTCTTCTCCCTTCTTATGAAGAACGGAAGCCACAGAGAAGCACATCTATCTAAATAAAGGGAAGTCATTCAATAGCAATTTTATTCTGCATCAGAAAGAAACATACTGGAGAAAATGCTAGTTACTAATGAAATTTACCCTAAGAGGCAGACTCAGTTGTCTCTGGTTGCTCTATTAATAGGATTGTGCTATGGAAGAATTTTCCCATCTTTCAAACAACACATATGAACAAAGAATTATTCGTTTGCATTAAAAAAAACCCACTTAAGATTTCTTATCACAAAGAGAAATCAGCATTTGCAGGTTCAAAGAGCATTTATGTGGGTTCGAATATTTTTCATTTTCAGTCTCAGATGTGTTTCTGTGAACCCTTCCTACCTGCTTCCTTTACTAAACCTAGTGAAGTGAGACACAGATGAAGGAATCAATAGTCTCATTGTTTATGGTGAAGCTCCTATTAAGCTTCAGAATTCTCAGATAAAATGAATACTGCTGCACTGAAGAGATCTCAAAAAAAGCTTTGCCCGCCACAAATTCTGTAACACAGCCAATTCTCCTCTCAATGCCACATGACCTCTTTTCAAGGTATGGTTGCAATGGAGGATTATTTGGACAGACTCCAATCTACACCAGAAAATACTCAAATTTATCAATGAGAGACTAATTTTGCTGCATCTTTTCCCCAGTGGATTAGAGCAGTGAGAATACAGCAAGCCATTATATTCATTGCTAAAACTGAGTATCTGATTTAATCAATCCCCAGATCACTCTATTGATACACACACCAAGAAGTACATTAAAAGACGATGATGCTTGCCAGCTAAATCATAGCTCTGACATGCCCATATCTGATTGCGTCTCTCTCATTTATGGATGTGCCCTGAATTACAAGGATTCATGAAGGCTGTCCATGCTTGTTGCTAAATTTTAAGCAATTTGAACAACTACATCTCACACACTCCATTGTTTACAAGAGAAAAACAGTTTACTTACTCCACTTGCTTAGTTTTTTTCTCCTCCCTTTCAACATGTCTGTTTTGGTAACTGTTCTGTTAGTACTGTGCCCATCACCTCTCAAGGATGGGACAAGAGGGATGTTGAACTGGCAGAGAAAGGTGTAATAAACCTAAATCTAATCCTCACTGGCAGCTGGAATGGAGTCAAACAGGTTGAAAACACCTCAGATAAAGTGCCCAATGCCATGTAACAGGTTGCTCTATTTTAAAACTGTTGCTATAATTGAAATAAAATGGTAACACCAAATTTTAGTTTGCAAATAAGCTTCCACCTCTACTCAGCCAGGTGTCTGAGATGCCTCTGATCGCCCTGGGACAGGAGTACATGCCAACACAAGCTGGCATTTACATTCTGTAAAATAATAGTAATGATAAAAAAAAAAATCAAGGAATCCAGTGCATACACACAAGAGAGACTGATGTAAGGTAGCATGAGCAACCTGCTGCATTTTATGAGAGTTTAGGTTTATGCTTTTTTTTAATCAGAATATAACTACAATACTCAAAAAAAAGGTCTAATTTTCAAGTCTCCTCTCAGCATAGACACTTCTTTTCCAAACCAAAGGGATTTATGTATTCAAAATAGTGATAGAAGATTCTCAAACTCTCTATTTTCAAAGCACATTTATTGAGCATGTTCAGACAAAAGCTGTGTCACTACAAGAAATATTATTAATATTGAAATTTAAAGAGAAATCCTGTTAGTCAGGTTTCAAGCTGGCTATGTTTCAAGTTGCTTTCCCATAATCAGTCTATTTGACTAATTCAAATAATGTTTGGGGGGTTTTTCTTAATATACAAACCAAACAATTAATGAGAAGTAATATCAGAGAGGGAGAATACTTTCTCTCACCCCAGAAATTAAAAAATTCATTTCTGTGCAGCAAATAAGATGTCTAATTTACTCAGCCCTAACTGAAAACTTCTGTCCCCACCATAATCAAACCATACACAAATGAGGTATTAAAAGGTTTAAGGAAAGGGGAAAATAAAAAAAATAAAATCAAAAAGAGGGTCAGGTAGAAAGAGAAAAGTCAGTCAAACAAGTAATGCAAATTGCTAAAGATGACTACAGAAAAAACCACATTTAAGAAGAGTAATACTGATACTTGAAATATCAAAGTTGTACCCAAGTCTGACAATTCTGTGCAGAAGCTATTTCATTTGAACACAGAGCAGCTTACTTGCATGTTTGTCTGCCAATACAATGAGTGTGCTTGAGATGTCTCTTCTCCTGTAGAAACACACCACCTTCGCCTCCACGTTTCCATTGGCAGTCTGAAACAGGGAACAAAAGGAAAAAAACAACCACTAATCAGGAGCAGAACTGTACACTCTGAACTAGGAACTTCACCAATTATTTGGAATTTTGCACTAGAGCTACACAGAGTCTACTTTTAGCACCTCCAGCTGCACCTGTTATTTAGCGTACAAACTCCAGCACGATCCATTCCAGGACAGGGAAATTCCAGGCAGTTTGGCCCTGCCCTCTTAATTGTTCCTGAGGAATCACCTTTTTAAGTTACAGATGTTTCAAGGGGTGAGAAAAACACACTTACCTGCAATTACAACGTGTTAACAAGCCACCTTGCTACTTTTGAGGTGATGCCTACATTAAGTAGAATTCAAATGAATCTTTAAAAACTCAATGAAAAAAACGTGAAAAATAACAACAGAATTCAGATCTAGGCTGTTCTCCAAACTCTGCAAGGCAGTAGGAAGGCAAGAAAGAACTCAGCCTTATTACTTTCGCAAAAGGAACAACTTAAGATTCTCTTTCTCTGACAGCACTGGTGAGCTGAATAATGACCAACACACAAAAATATCATTACAGAAGAACCAAAGAAGCTGCACCAGGCAATAAAATCTATATCAGAGACAACATACAAAAAAAGTTAGCAGTTTTGAAAGATTATTTACTTAAAACTCTTAAAATGAGATAGGTGATCAAATGTAAGATGGCACCTGTCAAACAGTGCAACTGGTTTTTTAGAAATGTGGAATATATAGGGGAAATAAACCTACTGGTTTGTAACAGCCCCAGCCAGTTTATATCTTTAAAAATAAATAAAATAATGCAAAAGTAACTCTAGAGTTGTATCCTACTACTGAAGACTCTTTAAAAACCATAATGAAGGCACAGTTCCAGAAAATGGAAGATACGAGTTCCCTTCTAGGAAGTCTCAAAAAAGGGTAGTGAAGCAGCAATGTGACCACAAGAAAGCAGAATAAAAATTTATGTACATGCTTGTTTCTAAGATGTGAATGAAGTTTCAATTTTTATAATATCAGTTTTCCTAACACAAATTTAAAAAAAAAAAAGACACCACATATACATACAAATATTTCCCTTACAGACCAGAAGTTTTTTGTACAGTCTCAGAATTTCTACCATTTTCTGTTAAATAATTCAGAACTTTTACATTTTGAGGAACTAAATACAAAGGCAGGAACCTTTGGTCAAACACAGACAGCTTCCATGTAAATTGATCTGATTCATTTAATTGCCCAAATTTCATTTGCACTCAGTTAGAAAGGAAATTGAAGATCTAGAACTCATTTCAACCTGAAAGAGCCATTTTTAAAGTGTAGGTCAGAAATCATGGCTCAGGCAAGAGTTGCACCAAGATGGCAGGTCCAGGCTGAAGGTTCATCTTTTTTTAAAGGTGAGGAGAAGAATGAAAACACCAGGAAAGCTATCAACAAATCTGCACCCTGTAATGGGTGGAATATAGACAGTGATACCTCACAGACACAGATCTACTGGGAATATTTTAAGAACTCACTCATGTTTCTTTAAGGCAAAAGAGACAAGGTACTTCTGTTAAAGACCTCCACTAAAAACAACAGGTTACAAGGATGTCCTAGCATTCAGATTATTTATTGGTCAAGAAATTGACACATTTTCCCTTCCAAATACCTGTTTGAGAACTATATGCTTTTCCAAGACTGGTAGCTGAAGAAAAATACTTGATATTAGTCAGTTAATGTACATCCAAATGCAAATCAGCAATGTTACACTCCTTCTCTATGGGCTGCGATAATGTTGGTATTAAACTTGACAACATGGCATGTTTAGGATACAGCTAATGGCTTCAGAACGGTCTTCCCCTGTCAATTAGGTCAAATTTCAGCACTGAGAACTTCAGATGGCTTCCCACATAGAAGCCATCATGCTTCCCTTTTCGACCCATTGAAAGGGAATTTGGCAGATGAAAGAGTACACTGGCCCAAAGGACAACCAGCGAAGACAAAGTCTCAGCAAGCAGATCATAGCTGCAAATCTTCCTCCTGAGCAAGAGTCTCCCCCAAGAAAGATCAAATTAAACCTCTCTATCCTCTGGGCAAACTCGTATTTTCTTCATATGCCATGACCCTGGGACAGAATTGAAGAACTGCAGAATCCTCTTGCCCTCAAGGTGGGCATAATCACCTTGAGAATGACATGCCATGGACACTCAATCCGTACATACCAAAGGAGAACAAAAGGTCTTAAAGCATTCCAAAAAATTATCACAGAACAAATGGTTTCTTAAGCTTCTAATTACCAGAGAACTGCTAAAGAATTGTTTTGATTTTAATCAAATCAAGCAGATCATAAATTCAATTAAGTTCAAAGACTTGATGGAAAAAAAATGTTTACCTTATTGAGCTCTTCTATTCTTCGTATCAAATAGGGGTTACTTGAAGAATTTTCGAAGTAGACATAATCTGACAAAAAGAAAAAAAGACTCTTTAAAATATGAACTGCTAAAAATCAAATCAAAACCTTTATCAGCCTGGAAAGCAAAGCACGTGATCCTCCTTTTCTCTCTGATCAGATTATTTCCACTTAGACCACACTGTTGTCTTTACTTGCTTCCTCTTCTTATCAAAATCCAGCCACTTCTCACCAGCAATATGAAATCTCTCTCTTCCCCTCCAGTTTACAAGTACGGCTCATTTAGTTAGAATACAAATAGTTTCTCTCTCTCATCTTTGTCTCTACTTTCTGATATTGTATGCTTATGTGATCCTAGAATGCCCTCAACAAAATGCCATATAGCTATCCAGACTGGTCAGTAATACTTTTATTTTCAAGCAGGACAAACAGCTAAAGTTACTGGAAAAAACCAAGTTCTTTACCAAAGGTAGTGCCTTCAAAGAAAAAAAAAAAAAAAAATCACAGAAACATGCATGAGTGCCACATAAATTACTTGATATTATGGAACTCCAAGCTTAAGCACTCCTCAAGAAACCAGATGCTCAGAAGTTCTGAACGGACTGGCCTTTATGTCCCAGTACTCCAGAAGCCAAATCCTAAGCCTGAACTGAGGCAAAGAGGGGGCTGAATCCACCTCCTCACAAGGTGCTGACCTTGCATACAGATCTGACAACAAGTCCTTCCAGGCCTATCTAAGACGATTTCCCTCCAGATTTCCCAGCTCATTTGTGTTTGGAGCAAAACACCCGTAGCCCCCGGGCACGCCTCAGGTGATCTTTCACAATGCCTGCATTAGCATGATGCTCCGGGATGAATGGTGTTCAGTGGTGCTTGCCCTCTGTAAATAGGAACTACTGAGGCCGTTACCCTCAACCTCCCTGAAATCCTTGTTAAAAGGGCTGTGGAAAGCACAGATACTGCTTCCTCCTCCCTAGCCCAGAGAAACTAAGACATCCCCCAAAGGTACTCTGTTCATGAAAAACTGCACCAGGAGAGTTAAGGAGTCCCCTTTTATCTCCAGGGTGACCAGAGAGACACCAGAGCATTTATCCATCACAGCCCTTCGGCTTGCCCATGTAACACAACTCGAGCTCCTGACACACATTGTTTCAGACTGCTGCTTACAGCCCCTGTTATCCACAGGTCTCCCCGGATTTACAGACCTACTTGTTGTGGGAAACAAGAGCACAGCAGTGACTGCCGGGCAAATGACCCCAAGGAGACTGCTGCTTGCACTACGTGCAAACAACCAAAGTGCCCTCTTGCCCCTTCAGCGGGGCTGGGCTGCCTTAGGAGAGATTCACTAAACAGGAATCCCAGGGGTTACAATCCCAAGAGAGACAAATCTTAACAAACCTACTTTTCATGCTTTTGACTTTTCAAAAAATGTGTTGTTAAGACACCTTGATAGTGAAGTCCCAACCTGATCTTGGTTGAAGTGACAAGCAAAGAGTTTCAATGCCTATTCTCAGCCCAAGCCTTGGGTTACCCAACCATACCGTGTAACCAGGGCTAAGGAGCACTGAAATAGCACACCCAATTTTTTATATTATTGTGCATTCTGTGCTCCAGACATCTCAGACTGATCATCAGCCGTCTTCACACACACTAACACACATCTGAGTGACTCCAAAACTTTCTTCCCAACTGCAAGAGTCAGTTCCTCTTAAATATCACATCCCTGCAGGCCTTAAACTGGTGAAAGATCTCAAGTGAGGAATATGGTTTGGACATCTGGTTTGTAGAAAACTTTGTGAGTTGGTAACAGAAATGGTTAAAACACTCAAGTAAGTAAAGACCCTAATTTTCCATTCCCAAACACATCTCTGTGCAGCACACCAAACAGGACACAACAGGCTCAACATTACTATGACCAACTCTACCAGAAGTCACAAAACCAAACAGCTATTTGGCAGCTTCAGCAATAACAACTGCTGACTGAAACAACAATGGCGGGCATTAAGCAATTTACTGATCAGCAGAGTAAAGAGAAATGATTTCTCCCACAGCAGAACCACCCATGCCCTACAAGGGCACTGCAGTGGAAGATGCTGAAGCTTTGAGCCACTTTGAGCCAAGCTCACTGGCCACTTCTCACTGGAAGGCTCCAGCATGTGAAGAAAGGATGAGTTCTTTCCCTCCACCCCTCCAATAATTCCAAAGACAATCAGCTACTCCTCACTTCAGGTACATCGACTGAGGCAGATGCAAAAAGTATTACTTTTGTAAGCACTGTGCCTATAAATTAAAACTAAAGGAAAAGTCAATCTATGTCTTGAAAATGTAACCTTGTCTTTAATCCCATCAGTTTCAGGTGGCTGTTACAAACGCTTATAGTTCACATAATTTCTAATCAGCTTTTCTGTGTACATGTATACATATATATTCTCAGAGACACATTTTATACCTCAAGTGAACATTAACTCCGTTTTTCACATAACTACAGTTTATTGATTGTAAAATCTGGCACGGATTTGAAGAAAGCTTATCACAGATGAATGGTTTACCAAAGAATAGCTCACAGTAGTATCCAGCAGTACAGAATAATAAAACCCCCAACATTAACTCGGTCAGCAGCAGAAGCATCCCCAGACCCATACTGTGTGACCAACAACTGCAAACCAAGCTCACAGGAACCACCACATTCTGTACACTGCTGGCAGAAAGGCAGAACCAAAACTGTCCCTCGGGATGCTTCAAGAGCTGGCATATGACAGTGCAGAGATGCATTCTTAGGCCAGTGCTTGATGACTTCATCATGTCAAATCCACAGCCCAGTACATCTCATCCACGTTTTAGACTAATTCCACAACTATGTTAAGCATTTCACCAGTAGCTATGCAACTAATGGAGACCTATTTCCCATTGCTCAAACTACCTGGAAAAGCACTCCTTCCTCTCTGCAAGTAACACAGAGCACATTGCAAATCACATAACACAAAATAATGCGCATCAGAGGAAAGTGTTTGTATTTTAAATATAAGAACTAAAATTAAAATGCTATCCTGCACAAAGAATTGTTTGAATTCCTGTTCCACATGTACAACATGGAAATTTTAAGTTCAACAAACCACTCTCCAAACTGATGCTTGGGCTGGTGAGAACACTCCTCTGAAATCACTCCACAAGCAAGAAAGCCAACAAAGGCTGGTTTCTTTCACAGGAGGTTTAAAGAAAGCACACCACTGGTCCCTACACTCCAAAACACTGCCTTTCTCCTTGAGTAACCCTTCCACTCCATCTCCACTTTCCTCCCATGCCATGAAGTGCACCCTTTCTCATACTGCCTACCCAACTCATATTATTCCCAGTCTGCTTTCAGAGCAGCACCTACATTTGCAGATGCATGTGCACACACAAACAATTACAGAAATCTTCCACATACTCCCAACAGTCCAGCTGTCCATGGGAGACATCCTGTATGTGCACAAGTGCCAGGGTCCCTGTACCCTGGGCTGAAAGAGGGGATGGGGAAGGAGACAAAATCAGCAAATCTCTAGACAAGAGGGAGATATGCATCTCAACTCCTACTAAGAACAGGAAGGAAGAGTTCACTAAAACAAAAAATAAGGTCTAGGGACAGAAAAGTAGAGCCGGATAACAAAACAAGTCACACCCTTCAAACACATCTGACTATCTATCCCTGCTGATTTATTTGCTTTCCTACTTACAAAATTGAAGAAAAGGACTAGTCTAAAATGCTCTGCATCCCACAAGCAAGACATGCCCCCTTTGCTGGCCAGCCTTCGCGTACGAAGATCCGGGGAAGGCCTCTTTTTCTTTTCAGACCTTCCAGCCTGCGCACTGGATTTATTAGGTGAGACACAGGGCGCGCAGATCTGAGCCCACCCTTTAATCCCGAGGTTCTTCTGCCGGGCCAAAGCGAGTCTTGGACAGTGGCAGTGAGTTCCTCCTCAGGACATAGGCAGATTGCCCCCTTGCAGGGCTAACGAGCTCTGCCTGCCCGGGGAGTATCCCCGACCGGGAATCGAACCCGGGCCCCGGCAATTACTGTGCCGTATGCTTAACCACTACACCACCGGGGCTCCCACATGCCCCCTTACCACCATAAAAAGCACATGAAGGCAATCCCTCACCACCCAGACACCTGAAGAGAGTTTCAACCCCATACCTTCACAACAGCTGTCAGCTTCAGCTCACCATCCCCGAATTAATCAGCCATGCATCCATACCACGATCATAATTAATGATCACTCATGCATATTACAGTTCTCTGTGATGAGGCTACAACAGTGACTGAGGAGTGTGGAAATAGCAAAAGACAATAAGGACCATCACACAGATTATCACCTTCTGACACAACTCAGAACTTAGTTCTTCCTCTTGCCTGTGCTGCTTTGAGCAGAACTACCCACACACATAAATCTATAAAAAAAAGCGCCTTTATATCTCATAATGCTTTTTCTTAATATGCACAACACAACGTGCTAGAAAGCAATGCTGTATTACACAAGTACTGACTGAACTGCTAGAACACACTGACACAGGCACACTTGCAACAGTACAGCAGCTAAAACTAGAATGACAGCCTACAGACCACAGAAGATGGAAATTTTCCATAAAGGTAGTAAAATAATAGTTCTCAATTGGCAATTAACAGAACTTCTTTTTGCTCTCATATGCTTTTAAGGCATTATTGCAAAAGAGCTTTCCTCTCTGCCTTCCTCATGTCAGCTGTTGCTTATGTCTACATCGATCCATGGAAAAGAAAATCAGGAGGGGGTACAGCAAAACAAATAACACACACTGTCTAGAGGTCATATATTTATAAGATTAGACATGTCTGAGCTACCTAATAACCTTATGGGCTTTTCGGTGATCAAGTTGCAAAAATGCCCAAAAGTATTTTTATCCTTCCCAACGCATGCTTGCCTTTCCAGCTACAAGTGCTTTCTGAGGACTGACCTCACTGAGTATTCCCTACCTTATCCCTCAGAAGCCTTACACAGCGAGTACTGCACCAGCCTACAGATGCACTCGGGATATGAGGGAGGCTGGAGCCTTCCTCTTCCCACACTCACTACCAATGCTGGGTACAATGTGTGGTTCCAGACATGTGATAAAGAAGTAACTTCACAGTTGTAAATATTTCCTCTCCCCAATCCACAAAGCTGCTGCCCTGAATTAAAGATAAGCATCAAAGAGTGCATAAACTTATGATGACCGGCTTACTTTATGACTTCTTTTACAGGAAATATGCTCCTCCTCGTACTCTGGGCTCTCCAATTCAACTCTGGGCAAGTTTCCTTCAGTAAGTTCCAGTTTTCAAATTATTTCCCAGCTTTGTCCCTAAACTGTCAATCATTTTACATTTTGGATAATACAATCCCTCTTGGTGTGAAAGAGGAGGCTGGAGAGGCAAAACTACTTTCAGCCTACAAGTCCTGCAATCTCACCTGGAGGAGCCCAGGTCCTACTGCCTTCTGGCTGTTCAAAAAACAGCAACACTCACAGCAACAGTCACCTGATGAAACATTTAAGTACAGAACAGACACAGCTTCAATAGAGAAAGCCTCACCAGCACAGTATTTTCATTACCAGAAAGATGAAACTGAAACAGCTCTATCACTAAAGGAATTATGGGGTCTAATACATCTGACAATATACACAAACCAGGTATTAACAAATTAATGCCTTTTGTGGACCAACAAAGGTATTAAAGATATACTGCCAGCACAAGCTCAAGTTGTATTTACAGGACAGCAGTATTTGTGGCTACTGCATGCACTGGAAGCAGCAAGCTGAGGATGAGGCAGCACATGCTACAGGAAACACTACCACCCAGCTCCTTAAAAAACTTGTGGAAATGCCAAACACACAAGCCTGTGAAATACCTATAGCCAACTAGTGAGGAACATGGCAAAAGCAAGTATCTCCTGCAGAAATCTCCCCTCCATACAGTTAACAGCAAACCACCACTAAATTTAGCAAGGATAAATTGAGTACCCCAGTTAAACCAAGCCAGCTTCGCTCTTGTTTCTTGAGAAAGGATTATCTACACACTCACGTGGTAAACAAAACGTTCGTGTTATATTTTCTTCCACATGTGCAGAACTAGAAAGGGACAGCCAATATTACTTGTTTTGAGGTGTAACCTATGGATCACTTTTTCTGACAGGCCTCCAAAAATCCAGGCTCAATATTACCCAAACCATAACTCAAAGGAGAAGCAATTCATGGCAAGATCCATGTAACAGGACTATGGATTATGCACAGACCTATAAAAAAACTGATACAGTTGTTTGTCCGTGCCAGCTCTTATAGCAAGAGTTACTGCAATAACAATAAAAAAAACCCCACCAAAACACCAAACTCTGAAGGACCTGTAATAGTTACAAACAAAATCTAAAGTACCTTCCATACAGAAATCTACTCAAGGTAAGACATAATCTATCTTTTTGAAGTAAAAAGAAAAATAAATCCAAGTTAATGACAAGCAACTTGCTTGGACAAACTGTCGATTGCTTGATCCAGTTTAAACTCTAAAACATCATGGTATTTGGAACTTCCCAGAGGTCTTCTGTTCTTTGTTTTCTATCATGTCAAGGGAGGAGGCAAGAAAAAATTCTTGTCCAGCCATCTTGTATCATTTTTTGCCCGATTCTTAGTGAAACAAGGTTTATGCAACTCCATTATCCATGCATTAGTTCTTCCCTATTAACTCTTGAACTCTTTGTTCAGACATTTCACAGAGGGACAGAAGTCTCAAAGATAATTAAGTTCTGATCATTGTCCCCTATCTTAAAGGCACAGATACAAAAACTACATGAGAAAGTGAGAAAGGTAAGACATAAATATGAAATGGTTCCTGTTTCAGAAACAATTAATAGATTAGGTTTTAAAGCAAATCACTGGAGATTCCACTGTGTTTGGAGGAATTATTGAAAGTCCTTGCTTTCTTATGCACCTCTCAACATCTCTATTGTCAGTGCTGCTCAAGGCAGGTCCTGGGCTCAATTAACTTCTAATCTGATTCACGATGGCCAGGTGTGCTCCCACATATTTACCATCTCTGCCAGGGAAGATCTCAGGTATTTGCCTCACAGCAATAGCCTAGGGACTGAAGATCTCAGCTCTGCCTGAGACACAAAGCTCATACAGATGGTACCTTTCCCAGTAAAAATGTAAAATTCCAAAGGAGGGGAACAGAAGAAGGGGAAGAACCATCTCGTGGAAGAAAAACCACAACTTTAGATTGTCATATCTTTATTTCTGTTCCTCACAGCACTGTTGGTTGTTTTTGCTTACAGACATCTATGGAAAAAAGCCAAAGGACAGGAGGTTATAGGTGTCAGCTGTACTTCATGGGCCACTCTTAGATAAGAACTGAGCCACACTGAGATAATTGCTACTAGGGATGCCACCTCAAAAGAGATGAAAAGTCTGTACAAACGAGACTTGAAAATAAACTGTCCGAGAATCCTAGAAATAAAATTAAGCTTCCAAAGCACTACCCTGAGGACAAAGAAGCAATTCTGCTGTTTGAAATCAATTATATGGCAGTTCAAGAAAACCAATTTCAATTAATCCACTCCCAATATTTCAGCTATAACTAAGGCACATTTGCATGTGGCACTGACACTTCAGGTTCACTACATCAACTACCTCCAGCTTCCTGCAGGACAAGCATGTGCTAAACATTCCTGGAGAACTAGTTTTTTAATTCTGTGCTTTACAGGAGATATCTAAGCATGATTTGAAGGCCTCTGGACACAAAGTCTGTTCTGCATTGTCTCTTCTGCCACTTCACTTTCCAAGAACAAAAAATGGCCATACAAACATTTTCTGCAGTAGCAAAGTTGTGAGCCTATGTAATTTCAGCTGCATCCAGTGCCATTCTTTGTGCGTCAATACCATGGAAATAGTTCAGGCTTAAAAAAAGAAAAACCTTTCCCCAAAGGCGTGTTGTAAGGGAAGACCAGGATGGTCTAATTTACAGAAGAGTCACTTGAGCAGAGAAACACTTGAGCAGATAGAGAAACTAGTAAGAGAGTTCCTTAAATCATGGGGGAGTATTTGGAGGGGGTAGGGGGAATGGAAGAGGAGTATTCTCAAGCTACATCCTAACAACAATCACCATCTGCAGCAGCCAAGAAAACAGCCTGTTCCGTTGTAATTCTCATTCCTAAGGGCAGATAAGAAAAACATTATTTTCCAAAAGATATTTAGGCAGGAAAGAAGATGACAAGAAATTAGCATTGTGTTCCCTTCAAGAATCTCAAGAGTTGCAAAACAAGAACCTCTGTAGTACTCAAGACACCAAGTTTGGCATCACCCTCAAAAAACAAACTAAAAAAAGTTGTGTTTCTTGTTTGGGTTTGCTTGTTTGGTCAAGAGCTATGTTGAACTTCAGTTTGCCAATGTGAATTAACTGCTTAGGCCATAGTATGACAATATATTAACTCCAGAGGTAGGGCTTTCAGTGCCAGATCAGAAACATCACAGCTTCACAATGTAAAACACGGACAAAGTGTAAACTCCTGCCAGCATTTTTGCAGATGTTTCTTCAAACAAGAGTGCCAGTGAAGCTGATTCATCCCCTGCTCTCTCATACCACCCCCTCAAGCTGTGACATCCTCTCCTTGGATGGCAGGAGGCCTGCACGTGGTAAACCCAGTTAGGCACTCATTCAGGTCAAAAAAACTGTCTCCAACCAAACCAAGCCATGCCCTGCTCCACCACACGGCCAGGCCAAGCTGTATAAGCCTGGCAAAGAAAGGAGAGGACAGCCACAATTGCTTAAATGGACACCCTACCAAAAGAAAGATCTTAAATCAACACTATCAAAAGAAACATCCACAGAAACTGTCTCACTTGGCTGCTTCAAATTTGCTCAGATGTTGACAACTTAACTCTGTAAGGACAAGACCTGTGCTAAAACAGGAATTGTCTGTTCACGCCACACTAACTTTATGCTTGGTCAAGTGTCATCTGTCCTCCTACATCTTGCATGAAAGCATGAAGTCCCCAAATTAAACGGAGCACATCTTGTGCAATTTAACAGAAATTACCATGGGCCACATCTGACACAGATCATGATCTGGCAATGCACAGAACCAGAGCCATGAAAGCCTAGGCACCTTGAAGACTCAACAGCTTGCAAGTAACACACACATAAAAGACTGGAGAAGCCCAAATCTTTCTTCTACTTGCAAACTCCCTTTAAAGCCAACTAACTTCTTTGCTTTGTTTCACTGATCAATGTCAAGCAAAAATTATCTCAGAAACACCATTCCTTCCTAAAGGAGGTCCAGCCAAAGAGCTGGAAGAGAACGTGTGCATGGTTTCTTCTGGGCTGAGCTACAGCCCAAAAGCTTGACCAGTATTTTGCAGGTCCTTCCAGACTTGATTTTCCAAGCAAAGAGGGGACAAGGAACCATTCCAGACCTTCAAAGACACTCTGAAGCAGGGCCTCTTTGTATATTGGATTTATAGTGACGAGCTCCAAAGACCTAGAACCATAATATCTTACAAGAGCACCTTTCTCAACTGTTCCTGTTATCAAAACCTCATGGGAACCTGAGGCAAAGCAGCTGCAGGGCTCGGTCACTTACCTGCTTGGGGATTTTTAAAAAATAACCTGCTTGGAAAGCAACAAGATAAGAGTGGAAAAAACATCTTGCTTGGTGCCGAAGCAACACTGACTTCACAGGTTACTTTTTACCAGCAGATGCCCAGAACTACCAGAAGCCAGCTTCAAACAGTTCATGCCTTTGCTTTCAAGCAATCCCAAACTGCTCAGGAGTGGTTTATAAATCCAAGTAAAAACAGCAACCATCTCATTCTCTTCTTATCCTACTGGGGAGACACTACACACTATTTATTTAAAGTCAGGATGCTTAGACATCAACAGTTGCTTGAAAAACAACTAGATGCACGTGAAAGGAACATCTTTTACATTCACCAAAATCTTACTAGTTAAAACAAGTTTTAGGAGTCCTTTTTCCACAATTTCTTATCAAGTGTCTTTTATTCACCATCACTGAAAGACAAAACACACAAGACTGACAGGCCCTGAGGGCTGTCAAGGAGCAAAACAGGCACTACCAAGGAGTGACTCAGCCACTCCCCAGACCTCCCCAGCAGTGCCCCCAATTCCAGCCCTCCCAGAAGGATGCCATGGCACAGTCTCCCATCCACCAGCCCAGGAACTGTCTAAACTCACCAACAGAGCAGAAGCCTGTCTCTGCTGACTTTTCAACGGGCCAGTGACACCAACCTGGCCAAAGAGGCAGCCAAGAAAAAGGAGAAAAGGCAGGAGGGGAGCATCATCCTGCTGAGACAAGGAGAGGGAAGCCAGCTTCCCTCCTTCGGAAGGAACAAGCTTAGTCCTTTCATTCTATTGTGCCTGCTGCAAATGCTTTGCAGCTATTACAAATCCAGAGTTACCACAGCTCTAGCCCCCAAACACACCTAAGCTGGCTGACAACACTCTCCTCCATGCAGTGTTTCCTAATAAAAGGCTAACAAACGCTGAAGCAGTCTGATATGGGGGAGAGGGGGAAGGGAAGGAAAGGAAGACTGCAAAACATGCAAGATAAACTTGTGTAACTAGAAACAATGAAAGGAAAAGATGAAGAAACCCACGGCCTAGCTGTTGCTGAGAGGTGATAAGCTAGAAGCTGTCCTAAATTTATTAGGGCCAATGACCACAGAAGCCTATTAGTAATTTTCATGAATAAACTCTCATTTTTATCTTTACAGTTTATTTAATACCTCTCTCCACTAAACCCACTCTCAGCTCATGTTACCTGCAAAGTTAGAAAACAAAAACTCAGCAAACACAACCAAAACAAGGATATTGCACAGTAAGCCCTCCTGCCACCCAACACACATACACACTGACAACAAAGCAAGGGGACAGGAGAAGGTTTACAAGTGATCCTGCAGCTAATTTGCTCCAGATGTGGACTCAGCAACATGTTCTAAGCAAGCTTCCTTAACAGCTCTCAGTTTTTTACCAGGAAAGCTCAATCAATCATTATTGACACTACTGTGATGTCAAGAGGACTGATGTACCATCCTCGTGCTCACAGCTCTGTGGCAGCAGTATGGAAGTCAAGAGCTGTAGGCTGCCAAGAGAGCCTGGATGCCAAGTGGGAGTATGGAATGGGATGGGGGCAGGTCAAACCACAGTCCCCAGCCATGCATTAATAGCATCCTATAGTAACAGGGAGATGATGCCATATCGCCATTCTTAAAAGCTTTGGGGATTATGCTGAAATAAGACGTGTGACTGCAACACAGGCAGATACACCACCAGCAGCTATAAAGTAATGAACAACATCAAGTAAGTTCTGGAGCTCCAGCCTCCAGCACACTGGAATAAAGCTGCTGTGAACCTTAAGTGCTCACGTCAGGCACTGAGGGTCATCACTTCCCTCACTTTAACACTTTAAAGGTGCTAGATGCAGCAAGCACTTCTGTGTCTGACTGACTTGTGATCAGATCCCCCAATGCCATTTAAACATACCTTAAATGTACCACAGACTCAAAAATAGTGATAGTTTTGTAGCCAAGCATACTCTCAAACAAGAGGGTAACTCATAAAAGTCAAAAACACATAAAAAATTCCATCTAAAAGCATAAACTGACATTTGTCTCAGCAAAAGTGTTGTCTTCAGTAGTTTTTCCTCCATCCTTCCTATCCTTTCTTTCCCCATCCTCTTGTTCCCTGCCCTCCCACTGAGCCCATTCAGCTGTTCACACAGTCCCACAGTGAACCAGATTGGGTAGCTGATGCAAGATTAAAAATAATCCAGGAAAAAACAAAAAGTGAGGAGGAGGGAGGTGGAAAAATTAAGTTCCTCAAATCAGTGCAAGATGGAAATGCAAAAAATCATTGTTTCACTGCATCAAGGGAATGCCATAGGAGCATAAACCTGCAGTGGGGCTCAATCAATTGCCACCCCTAAAGGAATACTTGTCGCACTAGAGTTAAGCTCTCTTGGAGAAGGCAGACAGAATAGCTGTTGGAAAGTCTCTCGATACCAAGATGACCTGTTCTCTTCCAGGCAGCTGACACAGCACTCCCCTGAAAGTGGAGCCTGGCACTGGCTAGAACAATGAACATCTCTCTCCCACGTGCATTTTTTCATTAGAGGCCCCAAATTCCAGCTCAGAGGTCCCAAGCTTCTCCGATCTGGTGTTTATCCAACATTCCCATACGGTCTGTGATTGTGCAGGCTGCCAGTCCACTCCATGAAGAGGCAAACCAGCCCACCATGACTCCTTCCAAGTGAAAGCAGTCCACCCTCTTCATGGTGCCATTTGTTCCATGGCTGTACAGCAGCTGTTAAGAAAATCTTCACTTCTGCTACACTGGAGGCAGGCGATTCCAGGATTTCCTTCTGGCCAATGACTAAGATCCCCCATTTCATTTTGGAATTTGATATCCTGGCATTCTTCCCCACACATTTCCAAAGTTTTACATCCCCCTGAACTGGGCTAGCTTGTCACAGTCCCATTTGTCTTGGAAACCAACTCCCTCCCCATCAGAAACCTACCAGGAGAAACTTGGCAGGATCCAGGAGAACTCTCTCCAACCTGGATGTCACCAGTCAACTTATCCACAGTGATGACGTCCAGTGGTGACAACCATTCAAGGGTCTGCTCCTAAGCCCCCCAGCATGGTCACTCTGCTACTCAACACAAAGGGGAAGACTTCAGCCCCCACAGTGCAGGCTCCTCAGTTCCTCTACCAGAAACAAAGGAAGAGAACATGCTTCATGCCCTCCTGTTGTCAACCCACCACTGGCTTCTGAAAACAAGAATTCATGGTGTTTCATGACCAGGCCTAAAGCAGTGACCATGCTTTCTGAGTGAACATACACTTCCAGGAGCAGTATTGATCTATAATGAGCAAGCTGCTTTTGGCAGCTACTAAGTCTGGAGTTCATGCAATGCATCCGGTAGTCACAAGTGTAATAAGAGATTATCTGCTGAGTGTTTGTCTTCCAGTGGGAAGTGTATGAAATGACTATGCACAAATCCCATTCTGGATTTAATCCTGCCCTGTAGTTCACACAAAACTGCAGTGCACAGAACCATTAGTGGGAGATAGCAGCACCAGAGGTCAGAAACAATTCGATAACACACACTCCTGGGCTCAGGCTGAACAGAGCTCTCACACAGAAACAGCTGCATCCATCCATATGTTGATCTTGGTAATACATCAAATCAAGACTTCATCCATATGGACCATAAGAGAACACTGTAACCTTGGCTATCAGCCAGCTGCTTTGCCCTCTGCCCAGAAAGGCTATGGAGCAAATCCTGGGCACCATTTCCAAGTGCAGGAAGGACAAAAAGGTAACAGACCAGCCAAAATGGATATTCCAAAGGCAAATCATGCCCGACCAACATGACTCCCCCATCTGGGACAAAGAGACTGTCTCTATGGCTGAGGGGAGAGCAGGAGGGGTTGGACACCTTGACTTTGTGTCAAAGGCCATGCTAAGTCTCCCACAGCATCCTTCAAACCAAAGTGTTCAGAAAACTGGGCAAAAAAGGTAGGAGGAAAACTGTAACATCACAAAGGATCACAATCAGCACTCACAACCTTCACCAGGCTGCTGGTTACTAATGGCATCCCTCAGGGGTCAGCCAGCCCTGCCTAGAACAGGGATACAGTGAAGGATAACGGGAATAGGGACCCCAACTGGAACAAGAGAAAATCCATCCAGGCACATGGAAACAAGTATTTTCCATAAGCACAGTCAAACATGGGACAAGGCCCAAAGTACGGGTGGCATCGCCATTCTTAGAGCCTGGGATGGACACAGCCCCAAGCACTCTGACCTACCAGGACATTTTCTAGCAGGAGGTCAATCTAGAGACCTCCAGAGGTGTTTTCCCACCTTCTCTGGGATGCATAGCACAGATTTAGCCACACAAAACACTAAGAGATGACACTCCCCACAAGACTTGGCCATCCAATGCTGAACAAAAATTTCCAGGAAACAATTCCCTTCACAAGTCACACCAGGGTGAATTTCCAGAATTCACCTTGCCTATCATCCTACTCTCAGCATCTCCAAACCAACATAGTGCTACATGCACACTATCAGCTTGGGGTAACCCAAGACACAAAGCTGGGACAGCCAAGAGTCGCCACTTATACCTCTATGAAACCAGGTGCAACCAGAAGAAAGTACAAATGTGACAAAAGAAGTGACATTTTTTAGGGTAAAAAGTAATGGTAGGCCAGAACAGCAGAAAGAACAGAAAGTAATTGTTGATGGAGAGCAGCCAGACAGGATGGCTTGGCCACCTTCGCTGTATTTTTTCTCTTGTTTACTTTACTTCGGGTTTGCAGAACTCCACAAGAAACAGGGCATTTTGAAAAGGAGGGAACTCCACAAAAACATCTTCCTTTACAGCCTATAGTCCTGGGGAGAAGAAAGCTCCACAGAACAGCTTTTATGAAGGAAAATGGCCGAGCACAAATTCATGCCAGACCACCCTCAGTTTATATTCCATAAAACACAGTCCCAAACCTCGTTGCCTCTCCTTTCTCTTCACGTGAGCCAAAACAAAGGACAATCAGACAGGAGCACAACCCTGAATAGAAGACTAATGGGAAAGCATACAACAAAACAGCAAGAGTGGAAGAGGAGGCCAAGATCTGCAGGACGTGCCTCACATCAGCCCCCTGGTCTACCAGCAGTCTCTGCCCATCTTTGTGCTCCTTATCTCAGCAACTCCTCCTGGCTCCCCACCCCGACAACCTCGCATGACCCCCATCCGAGCAGCCTCTCCACGCCGGGCCCCATCCCGGGGCCTGGCCCCACGGCTGCTCTGTTCCAGCCCCGCTCACCCATCCCACCCTGCTCCAGTCCCGGATCTGCTCCGGCCCCCGAAGCCCCACCACCCCGAACCTCACACGCCTCGTCTCCCCACACCCTCGTGCGCCGTACGGCCCCACGCAGCTGTTCCCCCTCACCTCAGCCATCCCGCTGCGCCCACCGCCCCGGCTCACCCAGCCCCGGGCACAGCGCCCCGGCTCGCCCCGCGCCGGGCCCCGCAGCCCCTCACCCCGTGTAACCCCACGCCAGACCTCCCCTCCCGCGGGCAGCCNCGGCGGCGGCAGCGGCGGGAGGGAAGGAGGGGAACGAGCCAGAGCCGCCCGCCCGCGGCGTGTGAGGGCGGCGCTCCGGCCTGCGCGGGGAGGGACGGGACGGGAGCGAGCGAGGCTGGGGGCGGCACGGCCTCCTCACACACACAGAGCGGGGGAGCTAGTGAGTGTACATGCACAGATACACACACAGACTGCCTGTACACACACACACAGAGTCTGTACACAAACAGAGAGAGCACCTCTGCTCACACACACAGCCTCTCCTTGCACACAAACGCAGCCTCCACTCACACACAGGCCTCCTGTCCTCACACACAGTCGCACACGGACCGCCTGTACACACCACAGTGGCACTCACACTGACCGCCTGTACACACACACACAGAGTCTGTACACAAACAGAGAGAGCACCTCTGCTCACACACACAGCCTCTCCTTGCACACAAACGCAGCCTCCACTCACACACAGGCCTCCTGTCCTCACACACAGTCGCACACGGACCGCCTGTACACACCACAGTGGCACTCACACTGACCGCCTGTACACACACACAGCACCCCTATCCTCACACAACCCTCCTCACCCAGCTCTCCAGTCCCCACACAAGCTTAGCTCTCCTCATGCACCGGCCCTGACCTGGCATGGGCAGCCCTACACACAAACACCAGACTGTCCTCAGGTACAGCCTCATGCACACACACACACACACACAAACAAACATCACCTGTTATCATATGCCTGTGCCTGTACACACAGCCCTTCTCATGCATGTGTGCCTGTACTCACACACAGCCTCCATCATGTACAGGCACCACCTGTGGTTTTGGACAGCCCTCACACTGCCTTGTCCTCACACACACACACACACATGCAGTCTTCCTCACACACACCCAACTGCCACAGGCCATCCACACCCTGGGCAGGAACAGCAGATCCCTGCACAGACACAGCCCTTCTTGTGCACACCCACAGCCTGCTCACAGCTGCACCTACATCCATGTGCTGACTGCTCCCCGTGTACATCCCTGCAGCCCTACACACACCTGCTCACACTCCCCACTCCTGCTCTGTCTCACTTGGGTCCCCTCTTCACTTGTGTCCCCCAGTGCCACACTGGGGCTTTCCCCCCTCCTCAGGTGTCAGCCTGAGAGGTGAAATGATGGCTTCATCTTTCCCTTGCCCTCTAACCTGTGGGTGTCACTGGTCCTGGGCACACCAGGATTGCACCACGCAGGTACATCCTTTCTTCAGCCCTGCACAGCTCCTGTCCAGGTGACTCCTCAGCAGCCCTGCAGTGGTTATACAATTGTTGAACAGTTGTCAGCTCCAGATCACTCTGCAAAACTTGCACATTACCACTGCCATTTCCTCTCCTACAGGAACTGATAGGCTGATGCCAAAAAACACAGCAAGAAACCATCGTTCTGTGGTAAATAACACCTTTACAGCAGGTCCCCCAGCAAGGGCTGACAAAGTACAGCAGTGAAGGTGACAGGCCATCCCCCCGAGGACTTCTCCATGTGTGTGGCCAAGGCTGGATGGTGAACCTCAGTGAAAAGCTACACCTCTGATGGTCAGCAGAAGCAGACCTGGAGCACTGCTGGCCTCTCAGGCAGGGCAGGATTACTACGCTTGCTCCTTGGCTTCAGCACAGAGCTGGAGAGTCACCTGCTGTTGCCCAAGCCAGGTGACACCCCATAACCTCTCCATACAGTCCCTCAGGTCAGGATAGCCAAAAAATACCTGTCACAAAACTCTGCTGGAGTAAGTGGTTAACAGTGCAAACAGTTGTACCCTTTACCAGGGCTGCTGCCTGCACACTCCACTTCACTGCTTCTCATAAAGAAGAGAGAAGCCTGCACTGCTTCTCATAAAGTCCTGAAACACCTACATAAGACTGCCCAAAATATTGACATCTGCCAAAATACATACATTTTTCAGAAAGAACAGGGGTCTTATCACAATTTGCTTTGTGTGTTAGGAAAAAGCCCTTGTAACACCAAATCTCTGACAGTCCTCAGATCACAGGAGGGCACAGGGCTCTGCCTTTATGTTTCCAGTGTGTGCGAGGAGCACGGCTGAGTGAGGAAAACACTTCTGGGGGGTGAAAATCGGTCAGCCAAAAAAGGTCAGTGCGCCGGGGAGCACCACCGTGATATTTCCTCCTTCCCAAGCCACCCAGGGAAGCGCGTGCCGGCACAGGCGCCGGGCACACCGCAGGACATGAGGGCTGGCTCTCTCCAGGCTGCTGCTGCAACCGTTCTGCCGAGCTGAAAATAATCCAGTAGGACACAGAAAAATTATCCAGAACAAATATTTACAAATCACATCCCAGCACACTTGGTAGTTGCACATGAAGAAGCAGACGGTCACACGGCGTTGACTGCTTTTTCCAGATGCTGAATCGTGTTTTAAATGATAGCAACAAAAACGTGTCGGAACTTCCCTGCTGTTCCTCTTCCAGGTTAAGCAACAGCTGCGGTCAGGGCCAGGGCGTTGTGCAGTGGGAGGGAGGTGAGCCAGCGCTGGCAGACACAGCCTGGGAAGGAGCGAGCTCTTGCGATGCCCCATCTCCCACCACCAAACCCCATTCTCATGGGGGCCACCAACTCCCACCATGCAATCCCAGACCTCCCAGAAGGCTTTCAGTGCATCCTGGCAGGGCATCACTTGCGTTTGACACCTTTCTCATGGCAGTGAGGATGCACATGATCTGAGAAAAGCCCAGACCTGCAAAAAAAAGATGCCAGAGCTTTGAGAGCCCAGTCCTAGGTTGCCTGCAGAAATTGGTCTGTCCCAGTGCATGTGGATGAGGAAGGTTCTCCAAGGCCATTGCATGCAACCTGGTACACCTTGGCACTAAGTCATTCTTGCGCTACCCAGCCCTCATTTTCTTCTCCTCTCTTCCAGGCAACAGGACAGTATGCCAAGGGCACTTGGCGTGGTGCACTCCTTGCTGATGTGGCACTGGTCCTCTGCTTCCCCCACCAGCACATGAGCCTTCCCACCATCCCAGTCCCCTCCACTCACACCCTCATTCATGTGCTGAGACAAGTTCCTCCATGGGCTCTAAAAGGTGGTGCTCAGGATGTGCCTCTTTCATACAGCCAGGCCATCAGTGCCAGTTTACAGCTGGACCTGTGCAGAAAATACACAGCCAAAACACAGCCTTCGCATGTTTGTCTCCCCAGGTCTCCCATGGTACCCACCCATTTCACCACCAGCCAGACCTTCTCCATGGCTTTTGGTGCTGTTTCTGCACTCCAGAGTACTGAGCTTGCCTTCTCCTGAGCTACCCCCTTCCTCCTGCCTGGAATGATCCAGTGCCTGCTCTGTGCCACCATGTGTGGGTCTTGTGTCCCCTCTGCCAGCAAAGGGCTTGGGCCATAAATGCATCTGCACCTGGCCAGGCCATGCAGAGGATCTGAGATATCCACCAAGACCTGTGTGCTTTGAGAGCAGCCTGGCCCGCTGTGAGGGCTCCCTTCACCCCAGCTCTTTGCTCCATCAGCTGCCACCTCTCCACCCCTCACCCTCGGGTCAGGAGAGCACAAGGATGCAGGCTGCTCCAGCACAGCATTCCCATTTCTGCCTCCAACATCCTGTATCCTAGGGACCATGGCCATGGGCCCATTTCTCAAAATTTCTTCTTCACCTTCCTGCCTCAAACCAACTGCTTAGCTCTCCTCTTTCCTTCATCTCTCCACTTTCTGACTCCCCAGCACCAAGCCCAGGTGCTTGGAATCCCACACATCCCTGTACCATGGTCCTCCCAGGAGCACATACAGCTTCAGGCTACCACAGCCTCAATCTTCCCCTCGAGATGCCCCCCTTGGTACCCCAACACCACCGTGTCCATCCAACACAGCTCCTGGAACAGAAACGGGCACCAGCCTGGTCCTTTCTTGCTGTGCAGAGGTGAGGACTGAGTGCTGGAGAGGGCTGTCAGATCCAGGAGTGCTGCAGGATGTGAGCAGGTCCTTCTGGGAAAGGACGCAGCCAAGAGAAGGGCTGCAAAATCCACAGGAGGGCTGGATGCTGGGAAGGACGTGCCAATCCACCAGCTCTGCCCTGGAAGTGGCAGCTGGATAAATAACACAAGAGAACCCCCACAGCAGAAAGCCATGCGGCTGTTTCCTGCCAGAGACAACTGCCCCAGTCATACCAGAGCAGCCCCTGCTGAGAGACGACTCAGGGGACGGGTATGTGCTTTCATGTCCAGTTTTATTAGTGTTGCATTAGTACCATAAAATAGTTGACGAGGTCGAGCACGTTGCGGTTTGTTCCAAAAAAAAGGCTATTTACATTTAATCTGTCTTCATAAAAAACAACCCTAGAACCCAAACAATACAACAATGAAACAGATGGACAACTTGGGAATCTACAAAGTGGTAATGTCCCCTCACACACTGCAGTCCGGACAAGCCTGGTGGCACGCAGCCCCAGAATTCAGGAGCTTCCCCACAGCTGGGGCACGTCCACAGCCAGGCAGGCAACGCTCCGGCCACTGTCCAGCCAAGACTCCAACCAGCATCTGACTGGATGTGGCCCCAGAACAGCACTCTTCCTTAAGGAAACCAGCGACCTGCTGCGTTGCAAGTTGGCATGTCCCCTTCTGCCCCAGTCTGTCCCAAAGCACCAGAGTGATCCTTCCTGCAGGAGCCGGCCCTGCCAGAAACATCTCCCATGAGAACACCACTGAAGAGGTTCCACAAAACCTCCACGAGATGCTGCTGCTCATTTCTGGCCTTCTCCTGCCAGGTTAAGCCTAGAGGGAGTGTCACACTAAAATGCCACTACTCAAATATCTGCAGAGATCAAGACCCCCCCAAGATGAAGGGGACAGAGACACTGCATGGATATTCCAGGGCCCCAAGCCCTTTACAGCTGCATGGCAGGACTGTCCTAATCCCAGTTTCCCAATCCCTCATCATACCAAGCAACAGGAAAAAACCACTGGTTCTGCTGCCTCTTGCCATGATTTTCCTCTCAACTTCAGAGATTCCAGGTGCAACATCCTCTGCCCTGGCTCTCCAGTGCTCCCACCAGGACACACTACTGGTGAGAAACACAACAGGGCCTTTGCTGCAATCACAGGTTAAGCACAGGGCAGTGTGGTTCTTGGCTGATGATGATGGAAAGCAAACAGGCACATCTCCTCAGTCCCAGCAACCTCCCAGCCACCTACCCCTGCCCTCTCTGCAGGATAGAGCCACAAGCTTTATCTAGTGTTCTAATTAAAGCAGCAAAACATAGCCAAAGAGACCATGGCTGTCCCCAAACTCATGTGTAATTAAGGAGAACTCTGCAGTTACCGCTGCGATGTAAACGGTGACAATTGAAGTGGATGGGAACTGCAGCGCTCACGTCCCTGACATCACCAGCGCCACAGGGGAGCCAGCCCTGATTGAGTGCTGGCAGGGCTGAAGCCCAGCCTTTGTCTCCAGGAAACTCAAGCCAGAGGACCAGGAAGCACTCAAGGTGCAACACGATGCCACAAAACCCTTCCATTTTTCATCTGCTCTCCAGAGCTGCTAAACTAGGTCAGCGTCGCACAGCTCAGCGCAGAGCCAGCCCGTTCCCCAGAGCTCACCTCCGAGCCAGGCGGGGGCCCTGCCCAACAGCAGCTGGAAAAGAAACCAAATGTTCTGAGAAGCCACAGCCAGAGGGGCAGGAGAGACTGGCCCTGCGGGGAGCAGGGGTGAGCTCTGGGATACAGAGAAAGGGACACACCAGGGGACACCACCTTCAAAGCACCTCCTGGCCAGAGATCCACTCAGGTGCTGCCCACCCCGGCCCCTGCCTTTGCTGTCAGACCACATAGCTCCAAAGCAAGCCCAGCTTGGGACATAGCCCCACTGGGCTTCATCATTTGATATGTACCTTCCCTGCCCAAACTCTCTGGAGCTGAACACAGAGCAGTGCTGTCTCTGCTCTAAGCCATCCTTCTGCACTCACTGATGTGGCCACAACCACCCAACCCCAGCGGCTGGCACAGCTCTGCAGGCACGGGCCCACTGCCACCCCAGAAGCTTTTCCTGGTCCCTGAGGAGTGAGGATTCCTCAGGTCAGTGGACCTCACTCCCAGCAAGGTCCCCTCAGAAACTGTTGGGGAAGTTGGGAAGGTGGGAGACCTGAGATCATTATTTTATTTATGTCACCAGGTCTAAAGCCCCTTCCCAAAACAGTCTGAGCCACATGCTTTGACACTCATTTTTTTTAGAGACAGAAACCTGTTTCTACTCCAGACAGGGAAATAAACAGCTGCACAAAGTGGCTTCACAGGAGAAACAGCAGAGGCACAACAACCTGATCAGAGCTGTGCCACCAAATTTGCATGCCAGCCCTTGCCTCCAGGGCCAGGAAACACCACAGCCACCCCCTGGGCACAGAGGTGCCCATGGGCAGGCCCAGTCTGCCACTGCTGGACTCCCTCTGGGATAACAAGGCTGAGAAGTCAGGATGTTTTCTTGCACGGAAGATGCATTTCAGAGCAACAACAGTTTTCCACAGGGGAGAAATCAAGCCCTCAGGTGTACTGAGAGTTTCCCGATGAATTTGCTTGTATAAAGTTAGAACAAAACACAAACCAACATGAAATGCAACGAGCAGAAGTGTTTCTCTCACACGTACACACACACACAGAGTACAGCAAGGCAACACACATTTGATAGGCAGGACTCTGGAAACTCTGTCCTAGCTACCAGGTTTTTTCTTTACAGTAGGTTGAAATACAAAGAGGAGCACAGTGATGGTTCTCCCCTCACTCCCCAGTAAACAAAGTTATTGCAGTCGGTCAGTCCACCTCACCTCTGCAGCAGCACCACCGAGAGCTGCCCAGGCTGCAGACGGCTCCCAGTGCTGGAACCCAGCCCAACCACCCTTGTCACACCAGCGTGAGACTTGAGGAAGAAATCACATACTGAATAATTTCCTTTAAAAAGCTTTTTTTTTTTTATGCAACAGCCTTGATAAAAATGTGATGTGCTTATACACCCTCTCCCATGCTGCTGCTGCTAGGCAACGCTATACAGTCGCAGAGCATCAGCTCAGGTCACCCAAAAACGTCAACTGATGGATACGACAACACTCCAACTACAGCCCAGCTTCTGCCACAGCCAGGAGCCAGCACACGGCAGGCAGGAAGGAACAGAGTATTGCAGCTAGACAGTGTGTCCCAGCCAGCAGCGTGAGACCAGGCCTGGGACAGCGTCCTCCTCCCCTGCGTGGTTTGAAGGGAATAGCCAGTCCCTGGCCAAGCAGGTTGCCCTTGTGCTGGGAAAGGGTTTCACGCCATCAGTTGGTGAAGCAGCCCGAGCTGTGACAGGCACTAGATCCAGCTCTCACCTCATAACTCTCTGCTAGCAGACCACACCACCAACCCCTGCCCAAGGGAACCCAGATGGTCCTGTGCAGAGCAGGACCTGCCATGCAGCGCAAAGCGGGTTCCCCAAGCCTGTAAAAACCCAAGGGTAAGGGATCAGGTAAAAAAAGAAATAAAGTTCAAAAGCATCACTGCCCTCAGAAAGTGCCTTCTGGAAATGCTCACAGAGCCTGGCCTGCCCACAAGGAGGGGACCCAAAAGGGCTCATCAGAAGTTTCAGTCCCTTACCCTGAAATGTCAGAGATGTCTGTTCTTCCACATGGCAACAACACTCTGCTCCCCATGTCCCACCTGCCACCTGACAGAGCAGCCCATGCCACCTGAGGTGTGCAGTGTGACAGATGGGCAGGAAGGTAGCTGGACATGCAGAGTGCCTGGCTGGCCCCCAGCCCAGCCACTACAGTGATGCATCACTCCACAGACAACGGCTCATCTTCCTGGGTTGGTGTTTTCTTTTTGGCAAATTAATTTTTTTCCTGTTATGTTTTGTTTTTATTTTTTATTTTTATTTTTTTTTAGAAAGCATTAAAAAAAATCTGCAGCTGTTAAAAAAATCCTTTCCCTTGCGAGGCTGGACGAGGTTTTATTGACAGGTTAAATAATTGGTGTGAGTATATAAATAGCAGCGACCCCGCTGACATGGTGCCCCTCAGCAGCACAGCCAGCTGGGGAACACAGAGACTGGCTCGGTTTGGTCATTGTCAAAGACCTGGGACACGGGAGTTTCCTTATACTTAGTGTTTCCCTAATTCCTGTTCCTGCCCAGCCCTCCTCAGGCACCCCTTCAGCATGAACACCTGCCTGTCCCCATGGCAGGCTCCGTGCTCCAAAGGGATCTCCTCTCCAGACCTCCCTAACTCTGCAAGTGGCTTGTTTTCTGAACTGGACAGTTGAACTCCCTCCAGACTCGCTGATCTCTCATCCTTTGGCAGCCAGAAGAAAGATTGGCCATCCTTTCTTCCTAGAAATACAGAGGGAGGGGGTCAAACACACCGTAACACACATGATCTTCTGCAAAATCCGTTCGAGCTGATCCATGGCTCCCCCAGCCCACTCACACCAATGAGGTCTCAGGTTAATAAGCAGTGCAGTTACTCAGCTATCTGCTCGTAAGTGGTAGGTGTTCTTGGGCAGGTTGCCTGCTCCTGCCAACTCCCCCACAACTTCACGTTGTCAGCACATTTATATTTAAGACTGGTTTGTTGGGGGTTTTTTTGCCTTTGTTTAAAGGGGTTTCCTTCCTTTGTAGTAAACTTAAGAGTTAATAGAAAAAAGTAATTCAAAAGTAATCCAAGCACATCTGTAATTAATTCTGCAGGAGAGGGCAGAGCAATGCGAGTCAGAGTTGGCACGCAGTTCCTGGCTCCTGGTGTGCAGTCCCTGGGACAGGCAGAAGGTCCCTGCGCCGAGCACAGCTAGAAGTTAGATTTGGAGTGTCCAAATATGCAGATGGGAAAGTGCTTGACATGAGAGGACCACTGCGCTGCCAGCTGAAAGAACTTGACGTCGTTCCACTCCACCCCATCGATCAGGACTGCAGGGGAGGGTAAAAAGAGAAGAGAGTTAGAAAATACCGAGGGGAAGTGGCCAACCTGAGGCAGCTTTGCCGGAAGTCCCCCTGCAGTCTGCAGAGGGAGGCCTGGCCACACTCAGCTGCTCTGCCCCACCCAGCTGCACACACCGGGGAGAAAGGCCTGGGAGAACATCAGCTTTAGGAAGAAGAGCTCAGATCGTTGTTCCAGCATCACTCACTGACACCAGAGCTCCCCACACTGCTGATTTCAGCATCACCTGATCTGACTTCTCAGATTTCCTAAGCACACTTCTTTGGTTTTTTTGGGCAAATGCACTCTTAGAGAGATGAACATCAGTCTCTCCTCACTGGCTCTCTAACCAGGAGATCTATGTCTCCTAAAGAGGTGACACATGTCCTGTGAGCACCCCTCATGCTCACCAGTCTCACAGGGCCAGGATTAAGGAGGTGACCCAAGCAGATCCCTCTGTTGGGGTTTACTAACTGAATAGGCTACAAGGATATTTTGGATACTGCATGCCCAGCTCCACTGACAGACGCTTCAGGTCTGTCTACAAGATGCATATATGGCTCCTTCTGGGGCATGAGCATGTGGCAGCGTCCTGCCCAGAGGAGCAGCCACAACGTCACCACCTGCCACTTGCACCAGCTGTGCAAGAGAAACAGGGAATGACAGATAAGGGAACGGAGCCCTGTCCAACCCTTGTCCTCATGCAGAGCACTGACTCAGAGCTAGCTAAAGGAGGATTTTCTCCACATCCCACACCTATTAAAGCATTCCCCCATGCTGGACACACCAAAGCCCATTCCTCAGGAATATCCCCATCATGCTGGCTCCAGGGCACAGGGCAGGATACCTGGTCAGCCCTTTGCCTGGAGGACAATCACAGCATGTGAGCCTTGCCCAGCACCCAAAGGGATGCAAGCACTGCACTTACCACGTAGCATGTTCTGCTGATGTTTTGCTGTGCAAATCAACCTGCTGATTCCTTCAATACACTGGCTCTTTGACTCAACCTCCTTGTCCTTTGTTTTCTTGGGCAAAAACATCACTGGAAGAAAATCAAAGCAGCACACAGTGAATCTATGCCACTCATAGGAGCTTCACTGACACTTCTTTGAGTTTATGCATTTAAACAGTCATATCTGAAAATTCTTACTTCTAAGATCCCCCCTTTTTGGCAAGAGTCTGTCAGTGCTGAGCACCATCATTGATTCACATGAGCATCTTGTCCCTAAGTGTCTCTATGTGAAGCATTCCCAGCTCATAATCCTGACCCCAAAGGGCACCTTCAGGTAACTCCTGCTCTGTTGGGACACCATGCAGGGAAAACATCTGCACTGACTGTGGCCCAGCACAGCCTGGGCTGCACAGATACCTGGAGAGCAGGAGGGACTATAAAATGGAGCAGCCAGTGGATACAGAAGGCATAAGGAGAATTAAAAACAGCTCCAGCTCCCCAAGAACATCCAAATGCTTGAGCAAAGATGTACAAACTGGCTCCACAAAAGCTGGTGGTGTTGAACACCTCTGCTGCAGGCTGGGCCACCCCCAGAGAAGAAAGTTTGGAGTGTTTCAGGTACTGCTTCTCCCAACAGCACGACATTTACAAAGGCAGCTCCAGTACCAGCACGGCCACAGCTGTGCTGGCCTGGGAGTGACCTGGCTGCAGAGTTATGCACCCATGTCCTGCAGTCCAGGAGGCTCTGTCAGCCTTCTCTTGGAGTACACCAGGAGTGACTCCCAGGCCCACAAGCAGAGGATGCTGTGAAGGACAGCTAAAATGTAAGTGCAGAACCGCCTAGCTGTTTCCTTGAAAATACTTTGTTGCAGAGCTGTTCTCAATTTCTAAAATGTTTCACATTACCAAGGCCAGAAGCGAATACAAAATCCCTGACAATGTTTAAAATGTCATATTTTAGTTTGCTTTGAGAAAATAAAGCCACGCGTTTAAGAGCAGAATATTTATCTTCTACTTCCTTTTGACCTGCACAGCATTCTGTACAACAGCCTAAGCATTATAAAATCATGGAATTGCTGAGGTTGGAAAAGATTTGATTGTGTCATCGAATCAAACTGCTAATCTAACATTGCCCACTGCACCACTAAAACATGTCCCCAAGTGCCACATCTGCCTCCGAGCATGTAGGGATGGTGGCTTCACCACTGTCCTGGGCAGCCTGTTTTAGGGCTTCACAACCCTTTTGGTGAAGAAATTTTTCCTAATAGCTAATCTTAATCTCCCCTGGCAAACCCCGAGCGTACTTCCTCATGTCCTGTCCCTCATTACCTGGGAGAAGAGACTGACTCCCATCTTGCTAAAACCTCCTTTCAGGTAGTGGTAGAGAGTGATTAGGTCACCCCGAGCCTCCTTTACTCTGGGCTAAAACACCTCCAGTTCCCTCAGCTGCTCTTCCCAGGACTTTGCTCCAGGTTCTGGATCACCCCATTGGCTCTAGTGTGGGGGCGGGTGCAGGAGGAGAGTGGGAGGTCCTAGACTCCAGTTCAGGGGGTACTCCTGTTTTGTCATCTCACAGCCATCTGTGATACTTGTCAGGCTATTCTTTTCCCTTACATGCCTCCTTTTTTTCTCTGTGGCTCTTTTGAGCTAAGGGCTCATAGGATGGGGATATCATCCCAGAAAGTACAGCTATCCCAAGTTTCCAGCACACTGCTAGAAAAGAGAAACCCATTTACCCTCACTGGTGGTTGGGGCACAAGCTGCCTCTTATCTAATCCAACATCCCAAAACAGCACCAGCAGGCTCCCAAGGAACACGGGGAAGTTGTCCAGAGCATGGCCTTCAGCATGTCCTTGCTCTGTCCCCACCTTTGTTCTTTTGGGCTATACCATTGCAGCTGTTCAGCCATCAGGGTGAAGAGAGCCCCTTCCTACCTCACGTATAGGAACCACTCTTTCAAACGCTATAATTTTATGCAGTCACTTCTCATCAACTGATTAGGATTTTGGGGATAAAAATAGGACTGAGGGGCTGTAATCCAGCACTGACAAGTCAGGCAGTTCTGGAGCAGCAGGACAGGGACAGAAGGACACCTTACCTTTTTTGTTCTTTTCTTTTGTCACGACAGTCATGGACATGGTTGGCGTGGTGGCAATCTCGCCGCTGGCAGGCAACCTGCTGACCTGGAGGGACCGGAAAGTGCATTTCAGTGTGTTTTTGGTAGTGGAGGGGTCCTTCTTCTCCGGGTCTCTCTTTCTGTCCACGGGTGGAGCTGCAATCCAGTAATCCACCTGCAGGCCCATCAACTCAGCACCGAGGCCCTGGCTGGAAAACAAGAGGAGGTAATTTCTGTGCTCCTCTCAGCAGAGTTTTGTCAAGAGTGGCTGCCATTCTCGGTCAGATGATAAACAGCTGGCTCTTTGGGAAATCAGGCAGTGAAATCAGCAATTACAGAAGCTCAAGAAGTCACCCCTGAGAGATGCAGCCTGGGTCCCACTGCACAGTGGCATCAGCTTGGCAGCACAGAACCTCAGCGAGCCAAGACAAGCTGGCCTTCTGCACAGTCATGGGGCAAGCAGCGGCAAAGAGAGCACACAGGCACTTTCCTTAGATGGTACTGAGTTCCGTGACACAGCAGCAAAGCAGCTCCTGAGGTGGTCCAGATTACTTCGAGTGGGGAAAAGAGGCTGTAAGCACCTTGCTGCTGCCTCCTGAGCACTGACTCTGTCCAGGCACAGAACTGCCAAAACCAACTCTCAACTGAGATGAACAAAGACTTGGCAGGTCTCTGAACATCAGGCACTCAGTTCCCAGTCTCCCTAACTTGCTTCCATCTTCTGTGTTCATGAGTTCTTCCTGCCACCAGCTGCTTCCCTTCCAGCTCAGATGCTCCACCAGGGCATAGAGGACCTCTGCTCACCCCAGCTCCCTGTAACAGAGTTGGCATAAGGCAATTGCCTCCCCCCATGCCTTGCCACTTGCTGGGGAATTCCACTGTTGGAAAAATGTTCTGCCAGCCCTGTGATGTTTGCTAAACAACAGCAGATTTCAGGATACGATCTGTTGTTGAAAACTCCTGTGCATCATGTGGTAGCAGCCGTGCATCACCAAAACATGCTGCCAGCCATTTCTTGAGCCAGAAAAGTTAAGATGAGCAGCCTGGGAAATACCAGCCCTTTCCTGCCCGTGCCTCTCACTGCTAACCCTTAGGGGAGCAGGGGTTCATCATTCAGCAGACCTGCAAGTGACAGCCCATACTTCTTCCTACACAGTGACAATCAGTGTTGAATAATACACAAGTACCAGACAAAAACCTAAATTTATCTACCAGTCTGTGTCCCCAGTTTGAGAAATGGTAGTTGTTAAGGAAGATAAATCTGTGATCTTGAATGAAATATGCATCCCTCTCCACCACCTGTCTAGTAAGAAACTCAAGGTAAAACAAGGACGTCCCATCATTACAGTCCTCTCAGCAAATAATTTTCTTTTTTTTTTGCCATTTATTCAAATAAAAGTCAGACTGCAAAGCAGAGTTCAGCTTTGACAACCAAAACCAGGTTTTTGGTTCTCAGGGCAATATTCAGAAATTAGATTCTTTAAGGATGATGCTTTGGAGATGCTGCTTTGAGTTTTAAGGCTCTTTTGCATCACATTTCTTGACTCAGTCATAAAGACAAAGCATTCTAATGTTCACTAGGCCCAGGCAAGATTTTATGTTCCATTCCCAGTTAAGCACATGGCTTAATCATTCAGTTTGGGTCACCCTCCACCTGCTGTGCTGTCACTTACAGATCAGGGAAGATGGAACAATGTTGAACCTACACTTCCTCATTTCTCGGTGTTTTTACCACACAGTATGAAACCAAAAAGTACCAGATTCCTAGAGATGGGGTGTCAGCTTCAGATTCATCACATCCATGTCTCACAACTTCATACCCTACATTCTTGGGGGCACCAGTTCCCAAACGACCTTTGGAAAGCCAACACACAAAACTCACACAAAAGAATCCAGCTCTGCTCTCAGAGCCTGCACAGTCCCCAGCTCTCTGCACTGCCAGCCACCTGCTTCTGCAACAGCCTGGGGCACACAGGGCTCTCCTGCCATCAAACCACAGGGACATAGCAGGAGGGGCCTGGGGAACTGGGCCCTGGCACAGGTCACTGACACCTTGCAGTGCTGGGCACCTAAACTGGGACTTTCATATCTCCATTTCCTCTTGGTAACAGGGAACTCTTAAGCCAGTTTAAGAAGTCAGAAGTTAAAGGTCCCTGCAGGGTACTCTGGGGTGGGCATGAAAGGTCCCCATTCTGTCTCCAACAGGGACAGTAGGGGATGCTACTTAGGGAGAGCACATAAGCCCAGCCTCAGAGCATGCCCTTGGACTTCCCTAGCCTGACAATCACAGGATTAGGGATGCTAGAGGGGACATCCCTGAAACATCCTTTAGTATCCATTCATGGATCTGCTGTCCATGAATTTGTCTGACCCTGCTTTGATCTGCTGATGCTGCTGCCACAGAAGCAGCAGAGGCAGACATGGTCCCTTCCTTTCTCCCTTTTAACTGACCTCTTGCAGTGTCACTGTCTGCCCCCAAGTTTTGTGCCGCAGGCTTCAGAGAATTCCAGAATTGTTAGGATAGGAAGAGACCTCTAGAGATGATCCAGTCCAACCCCCCTGCCCAGGCAGGGTCACCCAGAGCAGGTGACACAGGAATGCATCCAGGTGGGTTTGGAATGTCTCCAGAGACGGAGACTCCACAACCTCCCTGGGCACCTGTTCCAGTGCTCTGCCACTCTCAACAAACCCAAAACGCCCTGACTTTGCAAAACTTGAGTGGCTTATCTCTTTCCTCTCCTCTCCTAAACTGCAGAGTCCAAATGCTTCTGGTTTCCCCTTCTCACAAAACTGCTGATATGTTGTCTTAAAGGTTCAGGGGTATTAACAAAATCAAGGGGAACTTCACCAAGTGCTTCTGAGTACCAGAACTGCACACAAAATGTTAGACAGCTATACCAACATTTTGTGCAGCAACAAAATGAAGAGTCCTGGCCAGGGCAAGTTTTACTGGCAGCTTTCTAAGGGTTTCCTCCCTTCACCCCTAAAAATTTCAGCTAAACCAGGGCTTAATACCTCTAGGTGCAGTCTCCTTGCTGTTCAGATGTGCTTTCAGGCACACAAATGAATGGGAACTGCAGTTCCACCATGCCACCTTACAACTGCCAGCATTACCCTCACGGAGAAAGTCATCAGTTCCTTCAAAAGTCACTCTGACCTTACACTCACTTGGCCATTAAAAACATAAGAATCATGAGGAATTAGCCTGGCACCCACATGTATTGAGTCAGTAATTTTTTTGAACACATATAGTCCCAAGAGAATCCTGCCCTTGAAACATACAGCCTTCCTACTAAGTGCAAAATCCCCCCTGCCATCAGCCTTAGCAAGGACACAGTCACTCCAGAGGCAAAAGAGGTGAAGGGGAAAGGTGACAACTCCAAATGTTTGCTAGGGATGAAGACAACTATGGGTTTTCCTCTGAAGAAGTTCTCTGCCATGTGTATGCCAGATAAGCCAGCCAAGGGAGCTGTAAGGAGACAAAACATGGTTTACCTTGGGGATGAGAAGCTGCCTGTAACAGACGGTGAGGAAGGGGGCGTGGGGGAGGCTTCTTTCACAGCAGGAGACACGGAAGGCGGGGTGGAAGAAAGGACAACGGAGCTTGAGGGAGCTGCATCATCAGAGTCACCTTAAAGAAAGGAAGTCAAGCTGTTTGTCTGGGTTTGTCTCACAGCACAGAAGACTGGGATAAAGCTCAATCTCCTTGTCCATGCTCCTGCTGCACAGGTTTCGTTGGGATTCAATCCAGAGGTCAGCTGGCCCATCAGTTCTGACTGCCACCATGCTTTCAGGGGGCTTTATGTGCCTGGGCACAAGGCAGGCACAGACATTCACACTCCTCTGGGTTCCTCATTTGGCGTCTGCTCTCCTGGGGTTTGCTCCCAGCCGATTTTGAATCTCCTGCACAGCCACAGCCCAGCCCATTGATCTCCTACAGGGAATCTCCTCCTGCAACCACTGCAGGGCAGCACCACTCTTGGAATCCAGTACCTCTGGGCTGATCACAGGGATCTCCCCATTCCATCTGCCTCCACCCTCCAAAACCAAGGTTTCATCCCCTTCACACTGGCCCTTTAGGATGGTGGGAGCACTGTGGCAGCAAGGAGTGACCCACAGAAGGGCTGCCTCCATGCACAAACCTATGTGTAACACAGGCCACAAGAATCTGGGTTTGACAGTGAAGCAATACAAGAAACAATCCCAACACGACAAGAGGAGCACTCCTGTGCATATGGAAGGAGGAAAAAATAAGTTCACATTGACAAAATGGCATTACCCCATGTCTGTGTATGTAAGCAGACAGCATCCTGTATATTGGCTTTGCACTCCCCCAATAAAAAATAAATGGGTCTAAAATTTTGCCCACCCTTAAGTTCCCAGGCACTGAGATCAATTTTATTCAGCATTTGAGCCCAGTGTAGGGAGATAGGCATGAACTTCTGATGAACTGCCTCCTCAGGTTGAAGCAGGAACCTCCAACAACTATGACAGTGAATCCACCCTACTGACAACATACATTTAAAAAAATGGTGTTTGCACAAATGTGAGAGTAGAGCTTCCCTGTATGAAGGTGTGGGAATTTCACCTGGCCTGAAGTACCATGTAAAGTAACAAGAAAAAGGGCCTCTCCTGAGAGTGCTCTCTTTCTGCAGACAAACCAGTGGGAGCTAATAAAATCCAATTTCACCTCACAGAGCTCCAAGACATCAGCAATGGACAAGTCTGTTCAGCCTCTGAAGTCAGGCTCCCACCTGCTGTATGACACAGAAAGCACACACAAGATGTTCCTTACCTGACGTTGCAGAAGATTGTTCCACTATTCCAACCTTCACCACCTACAGGGGGAAAAACAGAAGAGCTCTATCAAACAAGAGCCCCCTGAACTTCAGGAACCCAAAGCCCAGAATTAAGCTCATCACTGTGCAAGTTCCATGGCACTGCCCCTGCAGTCAGAGTAGTTAAGAAGGAGTCTTCTAAGAGCCAGGCAGGTCCTGGCAATGTCCAGCCAAGCAGTGCCAGCTCACAGCCCCTTCCCTGGCCTACACAAAGGACAGACCCTGCAGAGCTGTTACAGACCTGCCCAGCTCTGGACAGCTCATCAGCTCTAAGCTATGGCAACTACAGGGCCTGTGGCACCTGTAGGAGGAAAAAGGGTCATAAATACCCCTTCAGCACTGCTTTGATACACCTGCTAATTACAGTCACACTGCTTCCATTGCTCAAGTGCAGCCACTGCCAGGGTGCAGCATACTTGGGGTTTGTTAGGAAACCACAGAAGCAACAAAGTACAGTTTCTGATCAGAGTTTTCTATCCTCTAAACAATGGAAGTGTCCAACAAAGAAGATAAAGCCCCTAGCAAAGCCTCTGGAGGCAGACAAACCACCACATGGACAGGTCAGAACCATCCAAATCACACTGTAATAAGGGTACAAATGTGTGTGGCCAACCACCAGCTAGTACATTAAGATTAATGATAAATGTCACTGGCAATAATTTGTGGAACAGAACATGCTGCAAACAAACTCCCAAAAACACACTATGCCTCGAAAGATAAACTGGCCCTCGGTGATATAAAAGTAGAGACCTTCTGTAGTGATAACCTGCTATGGTATACAGGGATCATTACTCTTAACACTGCAGAGAAGAGACCCTTTTTAAGGTCCTTAAGAAACCTGTATCCAGGGCTAATGTCTACCCTATACAAATGCTGACAAATGGGAAAGAGCTGCAAAGGGAGCTCAGGTCAATAAAACCTGCTTTAGAATGAGAAATGATGTCACGCAGACCATGTAGTTTGAAAATACAAGGTTATAAAGTTCAGACACGATCATGTCTGGACCACATCTCTAGGGAGCACATCTCTGTATTATGGGATCCAAAAAATAAAAGAGTTAATGATTAGAAGCAAAATGCTTTGCTCTCTGTTTGGAGAGCAGGGAGGGGTATGCTCAGCAGTAGATCTTGGAGAGTTGTCAGGCTTTCTGGTGGATTCTCATTTAGATCCAGTCTTGGAAAAGCCATCATGAATTCAGCAGTGTGTGCACAGGCTCCCTGAGGGGCTTGGGAGAAGGAGGCTGCAGCTCAGTTTGGCCAGTATCCATCCAAAGGGCAACAAATCAGGCTCTGGAGTGCAGCAGCCATTTGTGCTGTATGTGTTAAATGCCAAGAGGATGTTTCACAGACTGTCACTGGCTGTGAACAAGAGGAGCAGAGTTAGGGGAGGGACCAGCAACTCAGAAAACTGCCTGTAGCCACCTTGATCTGCAAGCCAGACAGGAAATCTCCTCTGGCCTTTTCCTCCTTGTTGGCTGACTGAAGATGCTGAAGTTCAGACACATGGGAGGAACACAAGGTTAAACACTTTCCCTTCCCTCCACTCGGGGAGGTGCATGAGACCACTGCTGTTCCAACATGCCTCCATCCAGGGAAGTTGCAGCAGCCAGCCCCCTTTCCCTCCAGGAAGAGGCACATCCTGTTAACTCTCCTGGCAACTGGCTGTCAGCCCAATGCAGCTTGACCCTGGCTTTTGCACCCATCTGGTCCCTTGTGAGGCTCCACTCCCACCACTTTGAGCCCAGCTGAGCAGCACAGCACTGCCCTGCTGATTTCCAGGTCAAAGACTGCACAATCCAGCTGCAGGACATCAGGTTTTGCACCCCAAAAGTCAATAGTGCAGCCAACATCAGGAGTTGCAAACCAAGCAGTTGCTGGCTGCCTCTCTTCCTAGTCCAACAGCTCCAAGCAGGCAACAGCTGAGGGAAAGAACCTCAGCATTTGTGTCCAGGCTCAGACTTCGTAGGACACCTGCAACTGGCCTTTCAGTCTCTTCAGACGTGTTTCATGGGGAATTACTGTGTCAGGAATGTTTCAGAATCAAGAGCAAGCAGCACTCATTTGATCCTCATCACCAGATGACTTAGGAAGTCAGTCTGTGCTTTGAAGGCAAGTTTTTTGGGGGGTTGGCAACATTATATATACAGCAAAGCCATTCACTTTTCCACCACTTTCAGATAATCAAATCCAGACTGGAAAAGCAGTGCTAATGTGAGGACAACAATCATTTTAGAGCAACTGGGTAAACACTCTGAGCCCCATTTGCTTGCACATAATAAGGGACTAAATCAGTCCTGAAGAAAAGCTTGCAGAACCCAACCACAGTCTGGGATGTTCCAAGTCCTCTGGGCTTTTCATGTTACTGGGAAAGGTGAAATAAGTGTTTTGTAAGAACAGTTCATCACTAGAAATTGCAGTTCATGGGAAATACAAGTTCCCAGCAAAGCTCATCAGCAGGGAACAAATTGGGTAGATGTGTCTGTCCACTTTTGCAGAAGGCATCTCTCCTTCAAGAAACAAAAGTAGATTGTCATCTCAGGAATACTGCAGAGAGAGACTCTCACCATGAAGAGACACCAGAGTGAAAGCAGGGTCGGCCTGAGGGCAAGAGAGACTAAGCTCTTTAAATGCCTTGGGATTTCAGATTAGCTCTGACGCACCGCCGGGCACAAAGGGGACACGCACATGTCAGCTTCACACAGAGCAGCCACAGCAAGGCCAGCATGCCAGAGAGAAGCTACAAGACAGCAGCACAAACTGGGAAGAGGACATCCAAGAGCTGAAGAGCAGCCGAGGGATTTCTTGTGGCCACAGGTCAATGACTTTACACCTAAAACTTAATGAATTGAAGAGCATGATCAAATAAGGGGAGGGAAGCTAGAAAAGGCAAAGAGCACAGTGCACAAAATGCACTGACAGAAGAACAAACATGGCCCTGTCCAGATACTCTGCACTTGGCACCTCAGATGCGAACACTTAAGGACAGGAGGAAAAACTAGGGACTACTATCCCAAATACATAATAGCAGTATAAATCATCTCCCTGCCGGGATGTACTCTCTACTTCCCAGGAACTAGAAGATGGGATACTAAGAGGATGGGAGACCATTAGTGACAAGCGTGCAGAGGACTGACACTGGAATAGCAAATTTGGCCAAAACAATCGACCAGGGCAATGCTGAGCACAGCATTCCTGTGATCGGGTTTCCAAGGACACATCACATTCCTCTCCGAGGACTAAAATACACGCTGTAGATTGTTGAAGCACCTTAGAGGTTTGCTAACGTATCAGGCAGCTGCACCCAACCACCAGATTCTCATGCTGATAATCTTCCTTAGAGCACCCAATGGCTTCAGTTCTACTCCAGAAACCTGCTAAGTTGAACACCTGTAAACATATTCTAGCTTGCTTGAGACAGCACAACCATGATAACACTCACCCCGACAAAGGGAATGAACTTCTGCGAAGATTCTTCATCGGGGCTAAAGGCAAAGAGAAGAGAGTTGTTAGCAGCTTGCCTCCACCCTGGGCACCATACTCACTCCATACGTTGCATTCCAGCATGCAGCAGGGACGGACAAGATGCAAGCGCCAGTCCAACACTCCTCTCAAGGCCCCCTGCCAGCACTAAGAGCCTGCACGGGCGGGAAGGAGCACGCAGCCTACGGCACGTCTCTGGGGGGGGATAGGCTCTGCCTCCCTCCCTCACGCTCCACAGAGAAACATGCTTGAGTGGCATGGCAGTCATCACAGACACGTGGCCTCCTACTGCAAGGAAATGGATCTGTGCCACAACAACACGGAGAACTGGGTGTTACTTACTAGTACCTGAGGCGCTCTGCACGCACGGCCTCCAGGCGTCCCCCCTGTGGAGCCATGTGCCATAGCTTGCACATCCCGGCACCGCCAAAGCAGTGGCCCTGCCGCGGGGTTACAAGCCGTGACGCGTGGTTATTGGTAAAGCACCAGCAAGGACGTGCTCTCACACTCACACACGCGCTCTCACACACGCCTGTCCTGCTGCTGGGAGCTCGCAGGCCCTTCCACAGGCACACCGGAGAGGTCGGGCACTGGGGCACACACCAACAGCTAAACCAAGCTGAACAAAAGGCACACCGTGTCCCAGAAACAGCTGGAGACAACACTGGACACGTTTGGAATGCCCCTCTTGCTCTGGGCCCTGCCCAGGGTTCAGAAAGCAGAGGGTGGAGAAGGGCCAGCAATGAAGGCCACATTAAAACCTAGCAGGAATTAGGGGGACACTTGACAAAGACAAGAGGAGGAAGAGCTGAGTGAGGAGGAAGGCAGGCCAGAAGGGCCTGCAGAGCCATTGCTTCCTTCAACGGCAACAGGGATTAGAGATGGACCCACAGGGTAAGGAGAAGACCACAGGAGCACATCCACATGTTTGGAGGAACTACAGCTCAGCAGACGGAAGTGACTGCATGGGCAAGACACATTTCTCAGTGACTGAGCACAGGAAACAGGTAGGAAGCAGACAAACACTGAGACTTCTCATGTTTCTCTTCCCGTGCATCCCCCAGTGCTCAGAAAAAAACCATCCAGCATTGCCTTCATCCAGAATTTAGCTGGGAGTGAAATAAATACTGCAGGTCTTTCTGTGCTGTTTCCAGCACTGATCAGAAATGCATCAAATGCATAAGGTTGTTAACTGTTGTGTGATCAGCACAGGTTGGACACTTTCCTCTAAGCCCCACGGAAAGAATGACATAAAACTACAGTGAACATGACTCAGTCTGAGCTCCCTCGTGGTCCAAAGCAGAACATGATTTTGCAAACAGCCTTTCCCTTTGGCTGAGCTCTGCTTATCCATCTTTAAGGTAAAGCCAGGGCCTTTGCTCCCTTCCAATCTCACACCCTCAGGCACTGCACCTCCATGGTTCTCCTGAAGCACAGGACAAAGTGACCAAGTCCTTGAATCCATGTTGGAAGGCAAAAAGGTCACATCTTTGCAAACACAGCTGCAGATCCCCAGCAAATCTCCTAGCACATCTCCTACAAACATGACATTTCCAGCTCCAGTTTTGCAAAGGGAAACAAGAAAACCACCGAGCTGTTGTGGGAGAGGCACACAACAGAGGCTCAGCTCTCTTCTCTTTCCTTTAGTCCATGAGCTTGGAGAGCAGCAGAAAATGAGTCCCACCAACCATGTGCAGGAAGCACAACAGCCACCCAGTCATCTCTCAGCTACTGGATGGTTTTGCTCCAAGCTCTGAGAAAACAAACCAATTCCAGCAGAAAACTCATTCTCGTTCCCCCTGGGAGCGCTGATTCCCACTGCAGAGAGCTCAGGAGCAATTCTGAAATACATCGTTTGCTTCCATCACCATTTATCACAGCTCACAATGATGCACAGGCTGTACCTGAAGCAATCCAGCTGGATTTCAGCTCAGCTAGCCTAGTCCTGTCACACATCCTCTTGGGAACTCTGGTCCTGCACATGTGTCTCTGAAAATGCAGCTTATCAAAACAGCTGCTCTTCACGTGGATGAAAGAAAAGATGAGATGACTGTGCTTGTTCTTCATTTCCTCCTTCATGCGCTTCCCAATTTTTGCTCTTCAGGATCTCAAGATCCTGAAACATTAATTCAGAATCCTTTCACCTTGGTAACAGCCACCTTGATTCCTCCTCCTGCTGCAGCCCTGCAACTAAAATATCTCCCACCTCTGGAAAGGCAGCTTTCCCTCATTACCTCAGCTGCACCGATTCCCAGGCTGCAGAGGGTTAACCCCACATGCCCAAGGCTTTTTTTTTTTACCCACAGGGCTTCTGAAGGCCCTGGTACCTCAGCTGTAATTTAAAGCCAGACCTGGCCCCAGTTTGTGATTTTTAGCAGTTATTGATGTGTAATGGCACTCCCTTTATTCCAGTCAAGTCCTGAAGGAGGCAACAGGAAAGAGAGGACATCTATCACTGAAGGACTAGCAAGAGTCTGGGCCATTTCAGGCCAGGCAATCCAAAACCTCTCCAAGGTTTATCTATGGTATGAAATCTGTCCTGTCCACTGGGCAGCTCCAGCTGTCTGCTGGCTAACACTGTCCTGGTTCCACCAGGGTCAAACCAAAAGGGGACAAAGCAACTCCAGGTCCTCACGGCACATCAGAAGAGTCTCCTCTCAGCCGTCCTAAACACCTCCTGTCCAGCACTCTTCACATTCCTATGGGAGGCTGGACATAGTCGACAGGACATCCATAATTCCTTGAGCCTTGACTCTCCTCTGCTGCACTCCAGTTGCATTTCCAGCAGGTGCCCAAGGAGTTTCCTGCAGTAACCATCCAGATAACCTGGGCTCTGCTGAGCCAGAGGAGGGACCGGGCCCCTCTTCGCCAGCCGTGTTCATGTTCAGCAACTGCTGCAGGTGTGTTTGAGGAGAAGCACTCAGAGCAATGACCTGGGCTCTGCTTAGCCACAGCCCTGCATGGCCTCTGAGACACACAGCAGGCAGAAAGCAGTGTAATCCGTGCTTCCTACTGCCCGGGAACCCTCCAATCCAAGGGAACTGCGAGCAAGAGCTGGGAAGTGTTCTCAAAAGCTTTTGGTAAACATAACCAGGCAGGCAGTGATCCAGCCCTTGCCCTGACAAGTGATCAATGCTTCCATTTCCAACAGCCAGGCTGCTCCCCAGATTCATGCAAGGGCTATCCAGAAGCCACATGGCATGAGCTGTGCTGGGCACTGAATTACAGTGGGTGACACCAGCCCAGCGATCCAGCTGCACATGGAATGAGTGTCTGCTGAATCCCAGACCCCAAATACCACAAGGTTTCTTTAAAGAAAAGAGAGGTATCAATAACGTGCCCCTCCTAGTGAGAGGCCCGCCCCCATCCCCATGGTCTCAGCTCCCCAGGTGTTTCCTAGATTGCACTGTTCCTTCACAATTCAGTAACCAGGATTTCTCCCAGAGCTCACAGATAGAGTCAGTCACCCAGTGTAACTCAGAGGAGCTGCAATGGCACTTCATTTCCTTCTTGAACCCCTTTCCTCATTGCCAGCCCCCCTTTCAGGTAAGGTCAGCAGATGCTCCAGAAGACCAGGACAAAGCTTTGGCACCATTGCAGTCCATCACAGGCAGTACATGCGCCAACCTTTGCCATGACAAACAGAACAAGGGCACGGGGAGAGAGCGGGGTTGGTCAGAATAAGGACAGCTGGCAAGAAAGTTATAAAGCAGCTCATCACATACAGCTACATCCTAGAGACTGGCTTGGCTTTCCTTGGACCACTAGAGCTTGTTTAACAGAGCAAATGCCAGGGTTCTGGGAGATTTCTCTTGCAAATTATTTGTAGGTAGCACTGCTTGTTTCTACCTGGGCCACTGCCTTGAAAGCTGGCCTTGGAGAAGCCATTCACCTTTGGCCTCAAGGAAGGGGGAGTTGCAGTAACTTTGTGTGCTGAGTACAAAATAAACAATGCCCAATAATCATATAATTCAAAGCAGGGGACCCTGCAAAGTATGAGGATTTTGAAGGCAGTTCAGAGAGCACAGCTCTGCTGTTAGCATACATCTGTCTTCTCTTCTTAAGTTCAGATAAGTCCTGTATGTTTGTGATACCCTGCCAGTAAGAGACTAGTCCTCAAAGTTTTGACTACAGGAAGGAGATTTGCTGGTCAGCACTCAGACACCGCACAGCTGAACTCTACCCTGAGCCTCTGAGTGCCATCTACAGCACTCCAGTTCCAATAGATGGGAACTGAAAAGCCTTTTCTCAGTCCTGATCCTTCTGGAGCTACACTGTATCTTCTGATGGCTAAGGGAAAAGGCAAGAAAAAAACCACCTTCTCCATGTTGTACTGCTCTAAGCTACTCTCTCAACAACTCCTTAGTTCCCACTCAATCTACATCCTGGGAACCTAAATATGTGGTCCAAAGGCACAGCAGTCACTTTCAACTATGCATTCTGCCAGCAGATGCCATAGTTTCAAAGCAGCGAGCAGAACTTAACCTAAAGCACAAACTGTGCATCCCAGACCCGCAGGAACTGTTAAACAAGGCACAAAAGACCAGTTCACCGGGAAAAGAGATAGGAGATGGGACAGGGAACCTAAAAGGAAGTGATACCTTATGGTAAAATCAAAATGAAAGCTCTTTTTCCTTTTCAGGAAGCAACCAAAGAAAAAGACAAATGTGTTATTATACTTACAACAAAGCAATGCATTCATTTAGATAGTGCTAATGGAGACACAATTTCTGTGTTGTTTTTAACAATACTCTCCCTAAGCTGCTGCCAATGACAGAGACCCCCATTCCTAAAGGAAAGCACACAGGAGACAACTGCTCCATGCTCCATTGGAGAGCCTGTTCCTCTGACTCACTCTCATGGGGTACTGACCTGAAAGCAGAAGTTATTTTAAGGCAGACGCACAGAAATACTGAGAGATTGCAGGCTATGCCAGAGTCTGACTATGAGTTTCAGCAATCTCTTTTCCCAATAACTTCCTAACTTAAAACTATGAACAGCTTCAGGCATGGTACCAGAGTCCAAAGGGTGTAAAACCCAAATGGATCAGCCCAGTTGGGTAAAGCAGTCCTGCACACTGCTGGGAGGGGTAAGAGCGGGGGTTGCTCAAATACATTTCAGATGTTTTCCAACAAAGTGCTGATTTGACCTTTCTGGACACATTAGAAATTCAAAATGTTTCAATGTGTGTTAATAACAAAAATGAAGCTGTAACAGAGTGGAGGAGGCAGTGGAAAGCAGTGCAGAACCCAGCACCTGAAGGGTGCAGAGAGAGAACCAGGCAGCCTCAGAAGGGGTTCACACTGCACTGAGGTGTCTGATCTCCCTGCTGGTAACTAGGGTAAGCCTTCACATCAAAAACAAAATGGAAAACTGAAGGCAAGAGCTTCAAGTACTCTGTAGCTCTTTAAATTTCATCCTTATTATCATGTTAACTTTACAGAAGTCCATATATACATGAAGAGACTAGACTAGTTTCTTTTACTTGACTAGTCAGTCTGGAAATACAGGAAAAACATGTAGAGTGGGTGAAATTTCACTGAATCATTTCTGCACAGTAACGTGAGAGCAGACACAGGAATGGAAAAGCAATATACAATGACAATTTCCAAAAAGAAGAGAAAAAAGTGACTCTACCCACACTTCTAATTTCTCCCAATTCTTAGGCAAAGGAGACACCAGTGAGAGATGTTAATGGAGCAAAAATGAAAATCAAATAGAAGTAATTAACAATTAACAACATCCATGGCTCACGGGGAGTTGCTAGTCCCTAACTGCGAAAACTCAAATGAGTTCAAATCTATTATTCTCCTCTGTCCCTCAGTAACAGTGCTTCTCTACCCTTCAGTGAGTTACTCTTCTTCCTGGACCACGGCCACAGGGGGCCCTACATACTCCTGAATCTTGTTTTCAGGCCCCAATCCTCCCTCCTACAGGCTGCTTATCCCTTAAGAAACATTGAAATAAAACCTGCTGAATGTCAGCCCTCGTCAGCAGGAGTCCTTGTAGCTTGCAGCTGCCAATCAACAAGGATTTTGTCTCTCCTGCAAGCAGCTCTGCTATTTACACTCCAAAAAGAAAGGGGTTTAGTTCCCTAAACACAAACGTAAAAAGGTCAGGTCTCATGGAAAACACTTTGTGGGGAAATGCCAAGGTCCAGTCTTACACACCTAAGGTTGCTGTGGTGAGAGATCTCTGGAACCTAAGCACACAGAATCTGTCCATCCCCCATCCTGCTTAGCCCCCACTTCCCCAAATTTATTATATCTTCAAAAAAAAGAATCACTGCAATTAAAGTAACCCCACTGCTGTATATTCACTGAGTGGGACACATCACTGGGTGCAGGCTACTGTGAGGCTCCCAAGGGTTTTGCTGTTTGGAGTGGTTTTCAGACTGCTGGCACGACACGAGAAAAGCACTTTGCTTTCAACCAGCCGCTCGTCCTGGGAGCCAGCAGGACGTGGGGGACATACCTTTTCTGTTTGTATGTCAGCATGGCTTCAGCAATGGGCAGCTGGTGTGCACAGTTTGCCCCTGCTATGTACTGCGTTATCCGGGACACGACGTCAGGGGCTTCCGAAACTGCAGGAGAACAGAGGGAAAAGCATTGAAGTGACTTCTTCGACCACTGCCAGCACTGTCCTCCATTTGCTGGTGGTGCTGAGCCAGCTGCATTTGGATTGCATCTTGCACAGGAAGCTCTGCTTACCCCAGAGCACAGTAAAGCTGAATCTGTACACAGCATTTCTGACTGAATCTTGGGTCTTTTCAATTTGTTAAAAGCTTTTCTTTGTACCTGCCCAGTGTCAGCTTTAGACTTTTTCACATCTTGACTGCAAGTATCTGCTGAAGAAAGTGCCTGGCCATCTCTCCCAGGTGAGCTGCTCTGCTCACACCAGCACTGAGTTACCTGAGTTTCTAATTAACGTAGCACCTTGCTGAATTGACCAAAAAGACTGAGGGACACACAAGGGTAGGAAGAGCACAAAGACCACGGATATTTGTGAGATTGTGTTTGATTCAAGTTGACACAAAGACATTTCCCAAATGCCTTCTGTATTTCTTTGGTTTCAACCAAGGGGCCTCAACTGTGAGATCACAAGAACACAAATGACTTTCACCAGATGCTTCTGTACCTTATAATGGGCATTTAAACCCAGACTCTTTGTATTTGAACAGTGAACTGGTAAGAGCTATGATTCTCTGCCAGATCTTCTTGTCCAGTTGTCACCACCCAGACAAAAATGCAGAATGTACAAAGTCTGTACTGTACAAAAATGAGGTGGAATTTTCCTCACAGCATACAACCAAGTAAGGAACAGATATGGCTCTTGGGATGGATTTCTATAGGTAATGAAGTATTCCTAATTCAGACACAAAAATCAAGTCTGTATTGACATTTTTCTGCATTTTCAAGTACAGCAAGGAATTAAAGGAAACCAGTTCCATACACCTGTTCTTCAATGAATTTAAGATAAGGGAAAGTGTAGGTTGGCTGGCACAGAAGGAAATTTCTAGTCCAGCCTCCTGCTCCAAACAGGGCTGAATTCACCTTCAGAACAGGCTGCCCTGGGCCTTGTCCAGTCATGTCCCCATCTGATGGAAAAAGCTCTGAACAATTACACATGAAGTGGTCTCTCTCCTCCTCTCATGGAGAGGGAACTTCCAGAAGCATCCTGGGAGTCTCAGGAACTCTGCAATTCCAGCAGGGAGAACCACACTGCAACCTCCCCACACTCATGGTGCTCCATAAACTCCAAAGCTTTTTCCCTCTAATGAAATTTCTGTATGGGCAATGCTGCCCATGACAGCATCAAATCTCAAGCCTTCACATAGCCCTAAACGTTGCAAATCCTCCTTTCTCCTGTTTCTTTCTGTTCTTGAAGAAATGGAGAAAGAAACTGTACACATTAATATTTTAAACAAATTAGTACTTTAACATGAAGCAAGGCTTTAATCTGGCCCAGAACAAACTCAGATCAGAACAGGAACTTGTTGGTCTGACCTAGGGCAGCTCCCACTTTTTACCACACTGGCGAAGAACAGAATCCTTCACCATATATGATGACTGTTTTCAAGTCTGCTGGCAGGATCTTTCTCACAACTAACAGAAGTTAATCTTCCCAGAGCTTCCAGTTTTCCAAACGTTTTAGGCTGCACAGTTCCTGAAGGAAAACCATGTACTGAACTTGGCAGCGACCACTACGTCAAAGAACAAAGCTGTAGGTAGATAAGAACAGCATGACTCAGAGGTAGCTAGTTAGTGCCTCTGGGAGCCAATAATTTTTTGCAAACCACCTCATGCAGGACATAGAAAGGTCAGCATCTGAAATGGGAATGTAGTGGAGTGAGGAGAAAAGAGGAACAAAAACATTTGTCTGCTTCCTCTTGTATTTACTTGACCTTTACTAAAATTACTTATTCAAGCTCTTCATCCCACACAGGCCAGACGGACACAGAGTCTTACCAGTGGTCTGTGCTTCAAGTTTGTTGAACAGATCTCTCCAGGCTAGATCTTGGAAGAAGTTGTTGTATCTATAATCTACAGACCCCAGATATTTGGCCACTGGATGAGAGCCTAAGAAAGAAAGGAAAACATGACAGTTATGCTTTCCAGCACTGAACACAAGTGTGGGTTTGATCTGTAAGGAATTAAACTCCAAAATCAAAACCACACTAGACACCTCAGAAATAAACTTCTTCAATTAAAACCAAGTCATTTAGTCCAGTTTATCTCTACAAGAGCATGCAAATAGACTTCCCAGCACAGACTGCTTCAACACACTGATATCTTTCACGTGACACTCTCCCCCTAACAAATTAAATTTTAAAAGGGCAAGGAAAAGAGGACTGGGAAACGGCTGAGGAAATAAATTACTTGGAAGGCACAAAGGCCCTACAGCTCTCCATATCAGCCTCTTGGTTTTGCTAGCAGCTTTCCCAAACAGCCCTTCCTGTCCACAAGCTGCACCACAGCCAGGCCACCTCTGCCAAGAGGGGCCAGACCCTTTCCCCCAAACACCATTTGCACTCCACAGCTGTTTTGCCATACTGAGAAGGGGCAATTGCCCCCAAAGCAGGAAAAACAACCCAGGGAGGCTTGTTTAATCTGCGGAGAAGGGCTATAAGATCAACAAATACACTGCAATTTGAGACAGAAAACAGAGCCCATGGATTACAGTACCCAGTGAGTACTGGCATATGAATCAGGTCCCTGCTTACTCTAGCTGAGCTTTGTGGCTCCACTCCTCTATGAGCATGGAAGGACCTCCTTGCAGAAGCTTTATGTGTCCAGCCTCCAGCTTGCAGCCCTGCATGGAGATCTGACTTCCTATTTACACTGAGCAGGACAGGGAAGGTGTTCAAGTAACAAACTCTGCCCTGGGAGGTGGCAAAAAATTGTCACCTTCATTTTAGGCCATCTGTGTCCCCAAAACAGACAACTCCCCCCTAGCAACTACCTCTGCAGTCTTTCACCACAGGAGAAAAGGTGTGCCAGGATCACCCTTCCCAGTCACCACCTGGCAGTCATGCCCAGCACGAGTCCTGTACATTTACGGTCAGACATGAAGTAGCCTCAGAGTTCCTCTTAATCACATTTTCATCCTTCCTGCACAGTGAATTCTCACATCAAGCCACACTTCCAGGGGCTACAACAGTTGAGTCATCAGCTAGTAACTGGAAACCTGGCAAATTCAAGACGACCCCAGCTGCTTAACTGTACTCACCATGGCCCAGGAAAGCTCTGGTGGGAAAAAAAAATCCCAAACAACAAACCCACTGTCTCAGTTCTCCCAACCTCCAAGCTAATTTCCAGACTTGAAAGAAAGGTTAAAGCAGGAGGTCCCTCTGAGGTTCCCTCGGTGTCATTAGAGACTGGAGCCTAAGTTCTTCCCTAGCCCCTCCTGATCATGGCTCCTTTCATACCCATCATTTCTTCTGCAGTGGAGTTTTAAGCAGTGCACACAGCACAGCTCTGCACCATGTACTGGAGAAGCTTTCCCACATGCTGGGAAAACACACTGCACATGGCAGATGCAGTTGGAAACAAGCAATAAACAGGAAGCCTCCCAAGCAGTTCTACCCATGGGAGCTATATAAAATGTTAAAATACCCCAAACAGCCAAAATAACCCCCAACATTTTATTTTATTTTCCCTTTTTCAGTTGTTTATACAGTGTTTAGGCACCAAAAGTCTTTCAACCATAGAATCAGTAGTGTGAAGCAGGACTGAATCTATATGTTTACAGACACTAAGCATTTCTGATTGCTAATAAACCACTGAAGGTTGACCCTTCTGTTATTGGAGTGTGTAGCTGTGGACTCAGAAGGTAAAACCATCCAGAGAGAAAGTCCACCAACCCTAGTTCAAAGGTATTGCTAGCAGCAGAGAGGCTTTTCCTTTAACACATTCATGGCATGGTCACCATTCTGTCTCTGGTGCTTTTTCAATTGTCAGAAGTGAGAGGTTGGTCCTCAATCACTTTAATGAACTGTCAGAGAGCTGGCCAGAAATAAGCACTTGATCCGATCTGGAATTACTGCAGACTTTTATGGAAAAGGTCCTGTTAGAGAAGTTTCTATATTTAAAGTAGATTTAAAAAGAATTCACAGTTCTTTAGCATTTCATTATCAAAGTGCCTTGTTAATTTTTTCTTTTTTGATTGCAAAAGGAAGTTTTAAGATTAGAAAACCAATCCAAACTCACACTAGCTGAATCTTGTGTTTCACTTTCAAAGAGAGAGTATGTTCAGATCATTAAAAACTGCAGGACAGAAAACTTGTCTTCTGAGGCCAGGAGACAGTCAGCAGGTGAGTACCATAGTCTCAGAATCATTCAAAGTACTTTTAACCTGGCAGAAATTATTTTTTTTTTGTTTTTACTCCCTAAAGGGCTCTCTCTTCTCTTCCTGCCAACTACTTTGGAAACTAAATGCCTTTTTTTACAGAAGGATCCAGCTCTTTTCCTCTGCTTTTTTTGACTTTTGCAAATGCCACCACTGAATGGACAGCCTAACCCCAGTGTTCATGGTGCTGGGCAGCAGCTTCTGATTCCTAGAGGAACTGCTATCAGCAGGTCTCAAACCCAGAAAACTGGAAAATACAGCAAAAAAGTGTTTTTCAAGTGTTCTGTTGCTTATATTACTTAAGTGCTCTGTCCTCACAAGCCAAGCCCTGGACCAGACCAGCACTGCCCAGGTGTCCCTGCCCACAGCACCAGCAACTGCCCTGCCTCCCAGGCCTTGCCACTACAACATTCCTTGTGTTTCTGACTACAACAAGACCCCTGGTGTTGTTATCAGTCTGCTCTACTTCCCTCACCACAAGCAATCCAAGCTGGGTAACTTTCCAGACAGGCAGGCTTGCCGAGCTGCTGAAAGGGCAGAGATAAAGTGCTGGAAAATTGAGGGAAAAACCTGAGGAGACCAGCACATAAAGCAAAGGTCAAAAGATGCATGTGATTTGCATAATGTAAATTCTCAGCAGTTTCAGACCCTTTAAAAAATTTTCAACCCCTCCTCTATGAACATTTTCTGAGTCAAGCCCAGAGAGGCCAGAACAGTTATTGCTTTGGAAAACACGATGCCCACTGCATTTAACATTTCAGCCAGGGAAAGAGCTTCTAGAACAATATTCTGCGCATAAGAGTCTCCCTCTATGGGGAGGAAGCACTTAATCCCTTGCTTCAAACAAAAGGCTTGCAAGCTGACTTTGGCATCAGGAACTTACAGATGAAATTCACTCACACAAGAGCAGCAACACCAGCGCTACACAATAATACAACAACTTGCCTCATTTAACCTATAAGCAAAGCTCCAGAAAGGCTTCTCCTGAGGGAACACAGCAGATTTCACCCATTCACCTTTCCATCAAGAAACACCATTCGTTATTTACCTAGAGGGATGATCAGAAATCTCATGTAGCCGAGCCAGTCGGGGGTTTTGTGAGACAGCTGCTCTACAAAGAGCCTCAACACAGCACTGAGGTAATTCTGGGCTCCTGCCACTGCAATTTTAATTGGGTTTGGAGGCTGCGAATTGCAGTTACAGCTAGACAGAAAAAGAGGAAACATATTTGTAAATCTGCTTTCAACCACGTATTTCAGAACAAGCAGCAAAAAAACACACACAAAAAAAACCTGGTTAATAAAAATGATAGCAGAAAATAGCTTTTTCAATACACAAGGCAATATTGCAATGATTCTCAGTAGCTTAAAACATTATTAATAAAATAAAACATTCTTCGGTAATTTCTTAATTGGTCTCCTTGCTCCTTCTTTTGCACATTTTGATATTGTAAAGGGTTGGGCTCAATTATCTAGGTTAAGATGTACCTACTAACTGCTAGGTCAGAGAATGCACTCAGGTACCCACAGCCCTCAGGAGGTAAGTAGAGAGTGCCTTCAGGAACCAAGGAATTAATCTGGGAATTACTTGGAAGGGAGAGCAAGAAGTATTTAAAACCCCCTTAATTTGTTTTATGTGCTTTACTGGTGCATGCATCTGACCGATGAGGCAGCCTCCAAAGCACAGTCTTTTACAGTCACCGGTGTTGGTGAACTGTATCCCCATATATGAGGCAGAACAGGAGCACCCTGCAGGGATGGTGAGTGCTAAAGAGTCACACAATTCTGACTTCAGGAGAGTAGACTGGAAAGGTTTCATGCAGTAGTTGAGAAATAAACTCCCTGAGCCCTGGGGCTCAGGAACTGAGAGGCTTTTAGGGCTGAGACAACACAAGCAAGGTGAGAACTTACTATCTCTGTATCCTGGAGACAATTGTGCTGAAAGCTGCCTGAATATCAGCAGAGGAACATGTGCAGACCACTGGCAAGGTGTGCTTTTGCAAGACATCTGAAAGGTACTGGGGAGAGAACAGAACATTTTATAGTCCTTTTTTAGTACAGTTTGTCACAAGAATAAAATGTTCCTCCCCCAACCTCCTGGGTACTCTCATACCCATTCTTGGGCACTCTCCCTGCGGCTGATTTGCAGGTGATATGGCTACTTCACAAATGCTTCCTCCTTGCTCAGCAGCCAAAGGGAAGTCCTCCTTCCAGAAAAATGGCAACATCTTCTTGACAGACACGCCAGCATATCCCAAACATGGCAACAACAGCTCTAGAACAGCACAATTTTTACAGCCACAGAGGGCAGGGCAGTAGCAGCAGCCCATTCACCTCACAGACAGCACTGGGAAAGAGCAGACACTGTCTACCTGCCTGCTTCTGGAACTGCAGTTGCATCTCTCTGATTTCAAAAGGACTTACACAAATGCAGTGTTCCGTCCACCCTTGAACACTGAAAAAAGGGAAGGGTGCTACCACACACATGTTCCTCGTGAGGGACTACTTCCCCTCCCTGCAGCTAATGGGGAACACCACACACCTGGGGAACATAATTATGGCACTCAGTAATTATCTCACACTCTCAATTTCTGCATTACTTATCTATACACCCTGGTCCATATCCTTCATGCCCTCTGATACCGCAGGCACCAGCTGCCAGAACCACTGGAAGATCATCTACGACATCTTTTGTCCATCTCTAGAAGGTATTTCTGTCTTCCAAGTATAGAGAAAGTGGAACCAGTAGCTCAGCTGGTATTTTTGCTCTCTCACAAATTGAGACTCTAGTTCTTCCAGAAGCAGAAAGCCAAACCAGACGACGTAACTCCACAAGCCTGGCACAAGTTCTCCAGGCAACAGCCACCCAGCACATGTTCACTGGTCCTCTTCCATACATATTCTATTGCTTTCTAAGAATAAGGTTCCAAAAGGAGCAAAATTTGTTCCAAACTCATAACAAACTGCTCCATGTTGCCAGCAAAAGAAAGTATTGCTCAGGGTTCTTCTTAAAATAACTATCACTCAGGAATGATGGGGTGATTCCTGCAGTCAGCAATCACAAGCACATGTACATGGCTACAGAGCTGACCCAAAATATTTTCTCCTGTTCACCACCTATGCTCAGAAATCTCAGCCTAAACCATGACGAGGTCTGACCTCCCTGCTTCCTTTGACCCAGCCTACCACAGTTTAGGAGGCTTTTGAGTGCAAGGGTTTAGCCATTCCCAGTGTGCTACTAACCAGGAGGAATAGCATTGCTTGGAAAAGAAAACACCTCTGTGGAAAGACTCAGGCGGCAAAGCTCTATACGATCCCAGCATCTCCTGGGATGAAATCCAAGCTGTGGGCACTGAACACTCAGTATGCTGCCAGCCCCCATGCACCACCATTGCTCTTCCAACCAAGCAGCAGAACCCACTTGGTTAGTGCAGAGCTCAAGTCCTGTCCATTCCTCAGGAGAAACAGCACAGGAGAGCTGTGCTCCAGGTAATGTCTCCTGCCTTTACCTGGCCTTGCCAGTCAGATGTATTGACAAGAATAATGTTTTCTGGCAGCTGGTCGTCCGAAACCAGGATGTGATTTAGTTGATCATACACTGTTTTCCTGGGGATCTGGAAATAAAGACACAGAGAAGAGAAGAGAATAGTAAGAGGTATCAGCTCTAACCATCAAGCTCCAGCTCTTGCAACTGATGAGGTGGCTGTGCAGGCTGGCCAGTCACCCCATCAGCAAAGGCACACTGGGCTGGGACTGACACTGCAACTTCTTCAGTATTAACCACCCTGGATTTGTTGGCCATACCCCTTCTGCCACGCACTTTTACTTACGTCACTTTATACCAACTAACAGTAGCCCAAGAATTTGAGATTCATAAAAACCAGGAACAATCTCCTTCGAGAAGGGAAATAAGTGAGTCCCACAGCTAACAAAAGCATGGCACATATGCTCTGCACAAGTCAGTCCCTAGCAATCTGCCTTATTTCAAAGGAGTAATTCCTCAACACATCCCTATTAATTTCCCATTCTAACAACCTGTTCCAGTGTTTTCAGTTTATGGCTGGCTGACAAAGCTACAAGCTGGCAAACCCCAGCAGATTGGATGGAAGATATAACTGTAGCTAAGACATAAATTCCCTTCTTCCTGAAGCTGTGGGGCCCAGTTTCTTCCCAGCAGGGACAGAGCTTGAACCAGAAGGAGGAGGACCACAGGAGACAGTGGAGAAGAGGAAAAGCTCTGAGTGGCTGGAGAGACAGCAAAGTTATCCACACCTGTAAGTGGTGCCGGGTGTCTGGAGAGCGCTCATTGTCCAGGCTGTTGGCCCTCTCATTCTGTGGCCTCACCGGCTGCCTCTCCTTCAGGGATGTGCTTCTTCCCCGGCGTCCTGTCTGCTTCCCTTCAGACCTGCTGGAGAGATGTGCTTACATTCCCAGAGCTGGCACATATCTGAGTGAGACACAGCCCCCAAATCCTAATCACCCAGTCTGGTAAACTCAGTAATGTCAGCAGAAGCTCTGGGGATCCACACGTAGATCTGACCTAGCTTGAGACCTGCTGGTTCTGCTTCTGACAGTGCACAGCACACAGTTCAGCACATTCCCAGGAGTCCCAGGATGACTTCCACAGCCTATGCTAACACCCACACCACCTCTCTGCTGTTGTGACACCAGCATAATAAGATCCAGCCAGGCAAACAGCAGTCACACACCCCAAAGCAGCAGAGAGTACCTCTGAGTGTTTATCAAGTGCTCAAGACCCATCACTTAAGTGCCCAAACACAAGGAGGGCATCCTTGCAGTTTAGTGCCTTAAGGCCATCCTGACCAAATCCTAGCACGCTGTCCATGGTCTCCTGAGCAGCCCTGCAGCAGGCACAGCACTGTGCCCCTATACCTGGTGGATGGGATGATGAGGGACTCTGTCTTCGTGATCTTCCCGCTGGGTGGGAGCTTCTCCACAAATACATCTGCAGTGGGGAGTTCGGCCTCCTGGGCCTCAGCTTGCTGGTTAGACTCCTGCAAAAACACAGGGAACAGAGTTATCAGGAACAAACCCACCCCTCTGTCTCATCTTGGGAGCTTGGCTCTGGCTGGGGCACTTTGAGCTTGCCTCTTCCAGACATGCTCCTCATTGGCATACAAAAGGGAGAAGCCAACGGTGGCTATCTGGGGCTCCCAGTTGCCAGCTCTGGCTCACAAGGTAGCTGGAGGTAGAAAAGGTGTTCAGATAGGCTGTTTGGAACAGGGACTCTCACAGCTCAAAGCCAGGGACATGCCTCCTCATGCAATCCAGATTAATTCAGCTTACCCAAATGAACCAGCTAAGAGAGAAAGACATGAGAAAAATGTTACACACTCCATGTTCCCAGCAGAGCAACTTGAGCTTTGGGTTTTTTACCCCAGGACCAGCTTGATTTCTGCCAATTCAGCTTAAAGTAATATTTCTGTCTGATAAAATGGAACAGCCTTGAGCATCCTTTACATGCTCAGTAGAAAACTTAGGGCCAGCCTTCCTCAGGCTGTTTGAACAGAAGGTCAAATAGAGCATTTCACCTGCAAAAGGCTGAAAGACAAGAACCTCCAAACTAAGGTCAGGAGGAGAATTCAGTGTTATCCACTGCAGCTGATGTTACCCATGGAAGTTGTGCTGCATGTGCAGCTCTATGGACAGACAGATGCATGCCACAGAATGCAGCCCACTGCTGACACCCAAACTGACAGGAGGAAAGTCAACAAGTGCATTTTCAACTTACATAAGGGACAGTGTCAGAAACACTGTCGCCTGCATGTTTGGTTCCAAGACTCTTTGTCTTTTCAGGCACTTCTACCTGCTTGAGAGAAGAAAAATCCTCAGGTGGTTTACCAGCACAGTTTCCAGCCACACTCCCTGAGTCAGGCTGTTTAAATGGAGAAGCATCTCTTCTGAACATCACAGAGCTCTGCAGCATGGCCAGCAGTGCTTCCTGGTCACACCAGGACTACACGTTAGTGTGGGATGTGGCAAAGCTGGTGCATGACACCCAGGAGAGGCAATGAAGTGCCCTGGGATGGGACTGACACTTTATGCCCATCCATGAGGGAATGGAAAAGTGGTTGAGCTGCCCTTGACCATTCACTGTCAGCCACCAGGAAAAGTATCCCAACAACAGTACAGAAAAGCTTCCTCCACAGAGTGCTAAAAAGTCCCTAAAACTCCCAGGCAACATCTCCCATCCTGACAGTCATGTCAGGCACATGGGAATCTGAAGCTATTCATACCATCAGCAAGTATTCAATACATAACCCAAAGATGCACCCTTGAGTTAATACAATATTCGCATTAAAAAAAGAAAACTAAACAAAAACCCCAAACCAGCCAAAAAACCCCCAATCCCCAAAAAATCCAAATGTGTTTTCCTAGCAGAAAACTTATATCTCTGCATCCAATTCTTTGGGAGAGGTCAGAGAGGGTGTTTTAATTTACACATGCAAACAGAGACAGTGCAGGTCTGTTGTGCAGATAGGTAACACCTGAGATGTGACTTACAGGACTCGGTGGCTCTCTCTGGCTCCTGATGCTGTGGATGCTACCAATTTCCGTTTGAGAGCTGGAGTGTGACAGTCCTTCAAAGTAAGGTCTGAATAAGAAAAGTGAAACTCATTTCTTATTATCAAAAGCACTGACAGGGCAAGTCCACCACATTCACAGGAAAGCAACATGACAGTTCCCAGACGATCTTACTGCTCCCCAAAGGTTCCAGTAAAACAGGCTACTTTTGAAAGGAGAGGAAGGTGTCCAGGACAGTAAGAGAAGCCAGAAAGCCCAGGGATCCCTAGATGTAGCTCTTGACTGACATACAGCAAGTAGAATTACTGCTTCCCCCCACCCTCCAACACTCTGCTCCTGGGTAAGTGATTCTTGGTGCTAATATGCGTTTTATTTCCAGCTTGCATCTGGATTTGGCTGCCAGCCCTAGGCTCCAATTACACATTTGCTCAATAAGATAAGGTAGGATACACAATCAGATTGTGCTTCCACTCAAAAGGCAGCTCATCACATCAGGCTACAAGACTCAATTACAACATAAGGAACTGATTTTTTGTTGTTGCAGGAAAAACCTGCCTACGAGCCATCAACATTTATCACATCCTCTTCAAGATATGAACACAAGAACCAGACACAGGAAACTATAGAGTGTCTCCCCAGGACAAGACACATAAAGTTCTTATTCCAGCATTACTCCAGCAATCACATATCCCAGAACAGTTAGCTCTGCAGCTCCAGGGAACAGGATACGAACTCTCAATGTGCCAAGTAAAACATTTTGGCTTGTTTCAAAGCAGCTGCTTACCACAACACATCCATTTTCAAATCCCTTCAAGGTAGGGCCTATCAACTGGTTGATATCTTGGGTTAAGCACCAAACACTTTTACAAGTCACCAGCCCTATGATTTACTACCACTGCCCCAGTCTATCCTTGACATCTTCTGGCTCACTGATAGGGAACAGGTCAGTCCAGACTCAGAATCTATTCTTAGCCCAACGAGGTTATTCAACATTAATGAGGATATTATGACACCTGGTGATTAGCAGATTTAGCTGTACTGATCGACTGCAGTGGTCAGTGCTATAACACACTGAGGGCCTGAGCATGCAACCACACACCAGTGAGAAGGATGAGTGCAGCTCAGCCTCATGTTTTCAGTCTTTATTGGGCAGAGATGTGGCACAGCTCTGTTAGCTCAGGGCTCTGCACCAGCTTGAGACCCCGAACCAGCAACCCCCAGCTCACCTCCACAGTGCTGGGACTGACCCACACATCACTGGCCACACGAGCCCTTTAAGAACAGGCTTGTGCTGCAGTCAATGCCTTTGGGCCCTGAGGAATTCGTTTGTTTCCTGCAGCTCTGGTTCCTTAATCCCTGCAAAGACTCTCTTTCCACACAGGGTATTATTACAAGAAAGGTCTTTCCAGAAAGATAGCGTGCCTTGTTCATCCCCTCCTCTACTTCTGCCTTAGCATACATTACCTTCCTGCTTTTACTACCTCTTCAAAACACTGTGTACAGCTCAATTCTCTGCCTGCCTGCCACCAACTCCTTCCCCTGTGCTCAGGTGGCAGGGCAGCAGAACCTTTTTCCTGCAAAGGGAACAAGGAAGAACTGAGACTGAAGGGAAGTTAGACCCCACACACACAACTTCTAGATCACAAGCTGTCATTCCCATTCTAACACCACCACACCAAGAGGGGAAAAAACAGCATGGGAGGGTGGTAATAAAATCAACATCTGACACTGTACATAGTCTCTCTCTGGTCCAGCATAAGCTGCCTCACACTTACTTTAACTTTGGCTTTGGAGTGCTCAAGACACTGTCATCATCCTCCATTTCTGGCCCGCTGTCACTGGGATTCTCTATATCCAGCGTGTCATACAGAAGGTCCAAATCCTCCTCCACCTCTGGAACGTGCTCTGCTGGGTCCTGCTCTGAATCCAGAACCTACTCAGGACAAAAACAGTAATCACCAACCCTGCTAGGAGCCAGACAGATCCCACATCACCTGTGCTCTCCCCAGGACTGCAGTACACCGGCCCCGGGAGTAAGATTCTATTCCTGGCGCTAGGATACCATGTCCAACAGGAACATTAAGTATATGAGAAATGCTTGTCTTGGATCAAGCTTGTCAGTGCCTGTTTAAGAGGAGACACATACTGGACTAGGCATCCATGAGCATGTCATTTAACCATTGGTTATGTCCATTATTCAACCCTATTCTATAAACAAAGCCTTAAAAAGGCTCCAAAGAAGTCCCAGTTTTCTTAGAACCAGTATTCCCAACAGTGTAACCTGTGTTGGGTTTTACTGAAAAAGCTGCCCTGACACCTCGTGATTTGATACCCAAAAATGTCCACAGGAGGCGCCTGAAACCTGGACGAGGATCCACTGCCACCGACAGGGCAAGGAGAACACACACCTCACACTGAACTTGCACGGGTTCTTTCACATATACCCCGCAGCAGGCAGAGGCTGTGCCCAGTCCAGAGCTTGCTTTTTGTGTGTCAGCTCCAGAAAAGCAGCAGCTCGGCTGTCTGAGCCCTCAGCTGTGGGTGCTGACTCTACTGACCTAACTTGGGAAGAACAGCAAAGCTAACAGGACTGTTGGGAAGAGTAAGGAAGCACGAGGAGTTACTCATTCTTTCCCACAAGCCACAGAACCAGCACAGAGCCATGCAGCCAAACGAGATGTTAACTGGTTTTGTACTAGATACTTAATGTTACACAGGTTTCTTGGGTTTTGGATCTGTTTCATCCTTTTCAGCTCTGCCCGAGCAGCTGACTCTTGCGGATCTGAGCTCCCTATCCAAATTTTTCATGTCTTTCCTGGCTGTTCTAGTAAGATGATCAAACAGGCTGGGATTTAACTTCACAAGCAATATACACCATTTGGACTATTTGCCTTTGAACGGGTCAAAGACAATTTCAAAGCAATTTGCAAAATTAATGGGTACACATACGGTTGCCAAAACCTGCTTTTGATAAAACTTCATCTAGAAAATGTTTGCTGACATTTAGAAGTTGGCCCTCAAGCCTCCTCACAAGGCCAGGGTGTAAGGAAAGGTCACATCCACTGTGGACTTGAAAACAAAATGAAGGGAACAAGAGGAAACAGGAGAGTGTTCCTGAAGACTAAAGCAAGATGCACCAAGCAGAAGGCAGCACACAAGACAGGAAGGTTTACAGAATGAATTACTCACCTCATCAGACACTTTAAACCTCTTCAGCAGTGCCACAACCTTCTGTTTGAAGTTTTGTTGCTGCAAGTTAAAGACACTTTTACATAAGTAAAGCATTAAGTGAGCTGTTTTCTCCCAGTCTCCAAGAAGCCCAGACACATCTGACACTGGTTCTACACTGCTGCTTCAAATCAAACAACGCCTGGCACCACAGACCACCTGTCTGCTGTTCTTACACTGGAATCAGCTTTTCCACATCTATGATAATTTCATTCCTGCATTACCACAAACTGGTAGGTCCCACTCCAACAAGCACTATAAATCTGAAAGATGGCACAATGTTTTTGGTTGGACACACAATGGATAACAAATTCTATCTGCCAAATCACCTCCTGTACCTTTTTCATAGATTGCTGGAAAATATCTGACAATAAACTTTTCTGATTCTTACCAAGGATGCACCAACATAGACCACTGACCCAAAGAACAAATATGGTTTTTACCACCAAAGCATGGGGGCTTTTTGCAGGACTTTGCACAGCAGGTTCATTTATTTCACTAGCAGCACTGGAGAAAAGTTGTGGCGCTTATCCTTAGCACTTGCCTCGTCACACAGAAGTTTCCTGAGCCATGCTCCCAGATCCTGGAACAGCAGGAACCAAGTCCAAAACAACACAAGGCAAACTGCTGCACTTCCTTTGTGTTTGCTTACCCCCGAGAGCTCCCCCTCTTGCAGGATCAAACAGCTGAGGTTTGCCAGGAGCTGCCCAGCCCTTCTCTGCCAGTCACTGACAAATCTGATATGCACATTCTCAAGAAGACAAGAAGGGCCCAGGTCTCAGTGCTGATACAGAGCATTTGAGGTGGCATTCCTTTCAGAAGGAAAGGGAGAGGGAAATGGCTGACACCAGGCCACTCTTAGGTGAAGAGAGTTGCTCATTTGCTGGCTCTCCTGTATCTCACATGAGCTTCTGTAAGTCCAACTGCCCAATCTCAACTCTGGCCTCAGACCCTTCACATAGATCCCACTCTGCACCCTTTATCTCTGAACTGATACCCTGCAGCTGCAGCCACCTTCTAGACAGCTGAAGCTTAGGTGAAATAAATCCACCACACTCTCACAAAAAAGACTTCTGTCCCGAGTGCATTCCTGAGGCCGAGATGCTCTCACAATAGCAACAGTTCTCCTCTGGCTCAGGGTGTCAAGCAAAACCATCCATCACGACACCTTGGATCAGCTCAGCAGCCCATGGACAGGGGACACTCAGCATGCAGTAGCTAAGGTGACATGGCAAGACCTGTTTACTGGCCTGAGTGGTTTCATAGAGAGGAGATCTGGTTTGGAGCTGGGCTGGTGTTAACTGGCATCACCAAATCCGATTTTGCACCAGCTGGAGATTCAGCATCAGTTCAGACGTTAGGGCTAGAAAGACATTCCTATTATGAGTTCCTTGCTTAGTAACTAAGTGGTGGATTTTGTCCTGACTGGTCACTGACACCTCAAAACAATATAGACACCAAGGATATGAACTAGAACACTCCTGGTCTCACAGAAAAGATCTTTATGGTGACAGATTCAGGTCAAAATAGGGTTTATTTCAGACCTCATCAAAACATGGATTTCAGAAACAGCCTCAGAAACGGTAAAAGGATCTCCAACTTACTCCTAAAACCAAAACCAAACCTAACCCATCCTGGTGATTCTGAGTTATTGTCACCATGGACATGCATAAACACTCGTGCAAGCAGAAAGCTGCATCATTGTGTGGTCAAGCACAAGTCCCTGCTCCACACATGTGCAGCTTTGCAGGCACACTCGTGCTTCTGTGAGAGGGTGGATAGCCACATGCATCTTTCTAAAGCTTCTATATATATAATATCCAGCTACTTCTTTTGCCTCAGCACCACATGCGCCACCTGAAGTTTATCTACCAAGCTCCAACCCCTGACTAAACCATTTCATTTTGAGAACTTCCTGCTGGTGTCTCCCACGCAGAGCACAAATAGGAGAGCTTTCCTTCCCTTAGAGCTGCTTTCAGGAGTTACATGAGCACGGATCCTGCACTCGCTTCTTCATGAAGGTAGAATTACATACGCTTGCATGATTTTTGGAGCTCTTTAACCTTGCACACACCTTAGATGGTCCCAGACCCTGAACTGGCTGCTTTTTCTAGCTCTTCACATGCTGTGAACATGCCCTCAGGCTCCATGCTGGGCCAGCATGTCTGGTGCTGCTGCCCCCGCAAGCCACATGCACTGCACATCCTGGCCAAACCCCATCAGTGTTAGTAAAACTAATTTCCACCGACCCTGGTTATGGACGTCGTTCTTACTATCGATCTCCGCTGCTTCTTGGGCTTCCCCAGCTCGTACTCATCATCATCCAAATCCTGAACAGAAAAAGGATTCCTGTGTTACTTTCATGATTCTGTGACACATGAGCATTTAAGTGCTAAAAATGTTTCTTCTGTGAAGATGAACCTGCTGCTCTGTCTTCCAGGCATCCAGCATTTGCCTTAATTGCAGTTATGATGGCAGAGGGAAAAGGAAGTGAAACAGGTCTGCAGGGACAGGAATAACAGCTTGGAGAAGCAAAATACCCCTAGATCTACATTCAAGGAACAAGGACAGTCACAGTCCCGCATTTTGGTGGGTCCCTCTCTCAGTACCCTCTGACATGTGAAAGGCAGGTGATGCCAGAGTCTGAAGGCAAGTAAGACCCAAACTCAAAAGCATCTCACATCTAGTCAGGGGATTCTCAATAAGAACCTATTGTGCAAAAGGTATTAAAGAGTAAAGACTGCCTCAGACCCCACTGGCCCTTTAATTACAGCTGGGGATCCAGTTGGGCTCTTTGAATCCAATGAGCACTATAGAAGCAATCAAATGATGCCCTGACCATTAAGCAGAGAAGCACAAGGATACCAATGTCTTTTCAGGGAGCTCGAGTCCAAACACGTGAACAGATAAATCACAGCATGGTAGAAGAAATGGGTTACTGTGTAGGCCTTCTCCACTGCAGCTGAACACTTGGTAACAGTCTCGCACTGGCGTGGTTTAGATACAGAAATAGGGTTTTAGTTTCAAGCACGAGCTGAGGGTGCACATGCTCCACTGAGCCCTCACAGGGAGAAGCCATGCCCTAAACAGTACCTGGCCCTGTACGGCATCATCACTGGCCTCCTGCTCAGAAGAGAAGCTCTCGTACTCTTCCTCGGAATAGTTGTCTGAAAGGGAAGGAAAGAGGGGAGAGATCCTGTGAAACTCCTTTAAGGTGAGGGCACGGTCTCATCTCAGGAGCAGAAAAGGCCAAAAGTCACAAATCAAAAAAAGGAGGCATACAAGGAGAAGATAAACTAGCATCTCTCTGTGCTAGAAACAGTGAGATGGGAACTGTCTGGAGGAAAGGAATGAGGAGAAACACACCCAGTAAGAAGGAAGGACCAGGACACAGACAAGGCTCCTCTTCCTTTTACCCTGGAAAGAACCACCTCGTAGACAGCAGCAAGTAGAGGTTTCTCCACAAGGGAAATTACTTCTCCCCCTAACATGGGCATAACTGACTTAAAGGGGCAACTCAGGCATGACAGAGTCTAAAACCTTTATGGAAATGACACTTCAGGTGAGTTGCCTGGTCCCAGGCAGCAACACACAAACACCTACATGCACTACCTCCAGCAGGTCACTCTTGCAGCAGTGAGCAGAGGGCTGGTACCACATAAAAACATCGTCACAAATATAAACCAAATGACTTCCCTATACAGTGCACAACATCATGGATTTACACTCATTTAGCCAGGCCATCATCCACAGCAAAACACATTGAAGGTTTGCAGGTCTCATCTAAAATTAATCAAATTTATTGTAGAATGGTCAAAGGAAAAAGAAGATGGCAGAGAAGCTCAAATGTGAATTTCCTGAATACAACACTGATAGCCAGGTGAGAAGCTACAGGTTCTCAACATATCCACTAGTAATGCTGGGAAGGCTCTAGTGAGAACATAGCCAACCCTCGCTGGATGGCTCAGGTGTGGTGTGGCACGCAGGAGAAGCTTTGACAATTCAATCCCTGTCTCCTGTCACACTCCCTGCTTACACAGCAACACATTTGGAAAGTGAGTTTTCTTTGCACTGATCAGTTATAGACACAGCACCTTGTGCAAACCATCCTCATTTGTCCCAGGAAGCATCCACGCCCAGGTGCGGTTTAACTCCAGCTAGTTCAGGAAGACATTGATCCTCAGAGAATGTGGTTGGACTCTTACCTGTAGACTTGATTTTCTGGCTGGCCTGCATAGTGCTGTCCTCATGGTCGATTGGCTGACTTGACAAGGAGAAGATCCAGATTTCTGCGACCTTCACTGGAGCCTCTTTGATGTTGCTGAAAAGGCTCAGAACCTGGCCACCTTCTGTAGGGTGCTGCATGACCTAGGACAGAAATTAAACAGTACAAATCTGCATTTAAATGTATTTAAACTTGCATAATTTGCATACTACAAGAGTTATTTATGTTAATAGAGTTACTCTACATTTCCAAGACCTTGTAACCACAGGAGCCACTTGCAGGCAATACACAAGGCTAGTTGAGATTTTATCTGACTACTAATGAAAGTGATGGAAGGAAAGAAAAAAACATTTGAGCTTAACAGTTGATTAGCTCATCCTTGAAGCAGAGAACTTGACTACCTCATTACTATGTATCTGCTTCCCCAGCACAGTACTGATTTGAATTATCAAGTTACCCACCTTCTGAACACCTAATTAAGGAAGTTCGTTTGTCTTAACGTTTTGAGCTGGTAAAAGCAAAAATTCTTGGTGAGATACAGATGTAAAGTGCTTCCTAAAGTAAAATATCCCTGCTCCAGAGAGCTGACACATGAATCTCACAGGAACTGGCCACCGCTCTGGGATAATGAAGTAGCAGGTCATGAAAAACAAGTCCATGGTGGAGGCAGAGGGGCATCTTGGTGCAGTTTCTCCTTCCTTTGTCACTCACAGCTCAGAGGTTTCTCCCCAGAATGTAATTTCTCCTGTGCTCTTCTCCTGACCCACTAGAGCAAGCACATCCCCACACCTGCACATCAGCTTCCCAACACACACCAGGCTGCTTTGTCAGCTCCTCACATGGAGCTAGCCAGCCCTGAGTTGATGAGGAACATATGTGCCCCTGCTCTGAAACTGCTCACTCTCAACTCCAATTCACTGCTTTGTTTCAACAGCTAAGAGAACTCTTCATATTTTTTTAAAGAAATGAGTCAGTGGAGTTTAGGGGTCATCATCCTATAAACTCCAAATGGGAGGGGGGGCTTGTAAAATCTGTTTTCCTGAAGACTGCAATTTCATAAATATTCCAGATGAGCTGGAGAGCAACTATTTCCTAACATGGTGAACCTTTGAACATTTTTGACCTTCTAACCCCCAGTCAGCTGACATTACAAACAGACATAAGAAAAACCACATGTAGCAGCAGCAAATGCCCAACACTTAGAAGTTCACTGATGACTCTAATTAATGGGCCCACATGTTTTCTGCCTTACAGCAGTATTTACTTTTTAGTTCTCCAACAAATCAAACAGTACAGGAAAACTGTTAGCTGCAACACCACGCATTTGGCCAATTCAAATAAGGAGTTCGCCTTTCACTGCAAGACTGAGGGAAACCGAACTCACAAGAGAAGTAGTCTTTAGAGTGAATTATTTAATATAGTAATAACTCACCACACCATAACACCAGCTTATTTTGGATGAAAGTAATTTGGTAACAGAATGCAGTCTGATGAAAAATACTGATGTTAAACTGAACTTGCTACTGCTAAGCCCATTTCTAAACACTCAGAAACTGAAACAGCAGAGATTAAACAGGGCATGAATAACAAAGCATGGAGCTATGCCATTCAGAAAGCCTTAGTGAATAATTTATCCATACTTGACTCCAGCACTAATTTTACCATTTACTTCTCATGAATAGAGCTCCACCTAAATTACCAACAGCTATGAAGTAACAATGGCAAAGGGTTTTTCAAGCAAAATGAAAGAAATTATTTAATCCTGAACCCTCATACTGTGGCACTGAGAAGCACAGCAAACCTTGCTTTAACTTTACCATTTCTCAGGGTTGGAAGGCTTGCCCAAGTGACTCTCTCTCATTCTGCGCTTTTGATCTGGACCTCCTAACTCTAATAAAGCCACAAAACAACAACAAAACCCTTTAAAAGGTCACAAGCTATCCTTGTGAAAGCTTTAGATATTAAGATATGAAGCAGAAATTGCTCTGTATTATTACTCAGTAATAAAATCTGGTGAAAATATTGCCCTGTGAATATTGATTACAGCTATTAAGACAGTTATTTGAAATCCTGCCAGGTACTTCTCAATGAGGAAAGTGACAACAATGGGTTTGAAGAGAAGGGAGAATGTCCACGTGTGTAAACAGACCATGTGAAGAGCAGCTCACCTCAGCCATGTTGATGCACCCCACAGCCAGGGTCTTGTAGCCTAAAATGGTTCGGTTCTTGTACCTCTTCCGCCGCTGCAGCATGATCTGAAGCTTGTTGCCTTCTCTTTTCAAGAAGTGAGGGTACTGAAGTGGGAAACACAATGGAAAAGTTCATTTGATTCTTGACAGTATCTCCCAAGCTTCATGGATAACCTCCATTCCTTAGGAATAACCCCAAGGCTTTTCTAAGTGCCTACAGCTCACTCAGTGGGCAATCCTTCATTATCCCACGGAAGGCTTCAGCTCTGCCCAAACTGCCCAGACAGGCACTCCAAAACCACAATCCAGGCACACAGAAGAGCTGTTCAGTTGGGGAAGGGCTGGTTGCAGGGAGATGAGCAGCCTCCAGGAGACACTTTCCCCAACAGCTGAACAGAGGCTGCCCAGAACTGGAGCCTGAGGTGCTGCCCAGGGGCATGGGCTGCCCTGCACAAACAGTGGGCAGTGGCAGGGACAGCCACAGACCCCTGCATTCTTGGCAGGACACTGCCTTCCCTCCAGCACAAGGACACTTCTCAAGTGGTTGTATTTTAAGTAATCAAAAAAAAAAACTATCCTACTGCCAGGTTATGTTGCAAAGACATAAATACTCCAAAGACATGTTCCATACAAGAAAATACATTTGTTTATACACCTCCCCCAAAAAGTCCCCGGGAATAGAAAGCTGTGAAGTCAAGCAGAGACTGTTAGGAAAAGAGTAGAGTTACCATAACCATAACCATGATGGAGAAGCTGTGCAAAGGAAGAAAACTCTTCAAGAAAATATAAAGCAGCAACCTGACCAGTCTCATCCCAAGACGAGAGAAGACTGGGACACATGCTCCAAATATACAACATACATAGTACTAAATAACCAGCAGACAGGAGAACCTAATTCCTGGGATCTCAAAGAGCACATTCCCAAGCAAAGGATGCTTCTCTTGCAGGTAAGAACTACTTTGTTTTTTCCTTGGGACATTATGAAAATTAACATCCTGCCCATCAAAACACTTGATAAATTCAAACACCAAACACCACCAGAAACCCCTGAGATACTAATTTGCAGTCCAGAGCAAGCCTGACTGCTCTGCAGGGAGCTGGGAGGAGCGGCCACACAAACAAGAAGAATACTAATTAGCTGATTGCTCTGCAAGGGCTAGATCTACTGCTCATTGCCCAAGGAAGAGGTGTTGCAGAGGAGAGGAAAAACAGTCCATGTAACTAAGAGACAACCTCAAAACACACAGAGCCTGTGACTCTACAGATGTGCAATATCCCTAAAGAAGGATGGAAGAAAGTTACTAGAGAGAAGGGGTAGGAGGGGGTCAAAAAGCCAGAGGGACTTTTCACATTCAAATTTACTATCTCCTTTCTTCTGGGGCCCTTCTACATGCTGGAAGGACAACAGGGAAGAGGGACTCCTTGCTCTCAGTTCAAAGCATTCGAGCCACACCAAGGCTGCTTAAGTACAAACCTAGAACTGAAGACCCAAGTCACACTTGGTCCCAGGCCAGCTCAATTTCAATGTGTCCAGTTTTCTGGGATTAAACTGAACAGTTCAAGTCCATATATGTACAAGTTTCTGTTTTGCTCAGGTGTACTGCCTGGCCACCTCTGATGAGCATTCACAGAGGTAGTAAAAGAAAGGTACAGAAAGACTCAGGCCACTCAGCTCCTCCATTAAAAGCAAGGCCCTCCAGAAGAAAAGACCAACTATTTGCATAGCATAGTCCAGCTTTTTTAACACCAGCCATGACTTACCAACTCTACAGAACTGCTTCAACACAAATTTTTCAGTAATTGTCAGTCCATGACAGAGATTGGAGAGTAAAACAGTTTGACTCAAAACATTTGAAAACTTTTAGAGGGAGCACCAAACACCTCAAGGCACCTCTAAGGGAGGTGAAAAACTCTCAGTGTGAGAAAACACACACACCATAACAGTGAGAGTCAAGACTTTTTCTGAAGCCTCAGTGATGTAATCTCTCCCATCTGGAAAGGTTTATTAGATTAAAGACAGGAATTAAGTGCAGAGCTCTTAATTAATGCCAGAGAGCTACGATGTTGTGCTTGGAATATCTGGGGAATTGTGGGTCAGGAGAAGGAGACATTCCAGCAGTAAGGGTGATGGTAGCTCTCCTGCCAGAAAGGCTGCTGCTATTCTAGCCCTAGCTAGAAGGTGAAGCAGGATTGGACATACACCACTATCTCCAGTCTTACTCAGCTGTGTAACAGAGCAGCAGGAAACTCCTCCCTTCAGTTTGAGCAGTGGCCTGCCAGACACGAGGGGTTGCTCATTGTTACATCAGCCAGCACAACACCTCTGGCTCAGCTCTAAAAAGGTAACACTCCATGCAAAGGACAAGAATGTCACCCAGGAGAAGGATCTGAGCAGGCAATGACTGACGGTACAAGGGGCTGCAAATCCAGGCAGGCAGCACAACGCGAGGCATACGGTGTCAAGAGCTGACAGGGCAATATGGAGATACTGACTGCTGCAGGACAACAAAACCTTGTTCTGGGACACCCATGTGCTTTTACTTTGTGGCCCACCACCACTCAAATATATCCCAGGCACTAAATTCAGATTGTATCTGAATTAAGCTACAGTTGTAAGCTAGAAGTAGCTTTCAGCCATTGTCCAATTAAGTAGCTGTAAAAGTTGCCATAAAAATCCAGCTGTGCCATTTCAAGAATGCTTCCCAGGCCTTACTGCATCCAAGACCACCAACCGTTCCTGCAGTCAGAGGCCAGCAGCACATCTCTGCCTTAAGCTCACTCACCTCTGCTGAAGGCTTATTGTCACAGACACTCCTCTCCCCTGTTCTGGCTCATTCCCAGCCTCGTCAGGGGAAACAGAGTTAAAGGCAGTGCTCTGCATCCTGCTGCAGCACTGCTCTGAACCTCCCCCCAAAAAAAACAAGCCACCATATTCCCAATTAATTCCAAAAAGATCTGCAGACTTGCTCCTTGCTGACACAGGACTGGCAGAGGGTGACCTGGCTTGTCTTACAGCTTCGCTCCCAACCACGGGAAAGCTGCAGCCACAGGACCCAGGTGTACATATTCCTGGCACGCAGCTTGGTTATTCCTGTTCACGAAAGAGGGGATGCAATGCTGCAGTTAACCCAGTCTGTGAGCTGCATCAGGACTGAAGCAAAAGCATCAGCCATCTGCTTGGGCAGCTGCAGGGTTATCATCTGTCTGCAATGAAATCTTACCTGCTTCAGCTCTGCACAGGTCTGAGTAACAATCAGTCTCACATCATCACTTGAGCCTTTCTCTTTACCAGATCAAAGTCCCGAAGTCAAGATCTAACCAACAGTCACAAAACAAAGATAATCCAGGTACGAATGCTTCTGAGTGTCTGGCTGGCTCTGTTCTATGCATACAGGATCCTCTCTCTTACTTTCAGCAAGCCAGCCCTTATTTACCTCATTTCCCTGCTCAGGAGGTAGCACCAGGACAGCAGGCTTTGAAGAAAAGAGGAACCAAAAACTGCAGTTCTTCCAATTCACAGCTATTCCTGTGACTCTAGAGCCAGAAGTAACTATAAGCACACTGCTCCTGCTTCCCCAAATGGTGCCTCCCTCAGCAATTCCAAATCAGAGGCTCACCTGACTCATTCCTACTACTGCCTTCTGTCAGCCTGACACTCCACACACCCCCACGGCTGCCATCCTCCACTGCCTATTCATAAAGAAGGCAACAAAAGGCAAAAAAGAGCCAACTTTCTCTGCTTCAGTTTTTGCCACAGCCATAACTTGAAGAGGACAGACTGCAAAGTCTTCATGTTCCAGGATGCACCGTGGAAGGAACACTGTGAACGAGCACCCTGCTCCAGACCCTCAGTGCTGAGAGGCAACTCAGACAAGTTGTGTTGCTGCACACAAGGACATGCAGAGGATCCTCAACTCAGAGCCACCACGCATCCCTGCTCCCTGCAAAGCAGCGAGTCCACCAAGCACCCACATCCCAGCCTACCTGCAGCGAGAAGGTCAGCGCCAGCTCCGTCTCCACATGTCCACTCGGGGGCAATACAATCTCGTGAGACCGCAGGATGCGCTTGGAGCCCTGCACGGAAACAAAGTCCAGCGGGTGAATTCCCCCGAAGCCAGCCCTTCCATCCCATCCCAGCCCTATTTACTGCAAACCAGGAAACGTTGTCAGGGACTACCACAGAGAAGTGAACGGATGGGTCTGACCTTGTACTTCTGTGAAATATTAATGAGACGAAAGGGAGATATTTGACTAATAAAGATTTGGGCATATTTACTGTCCCTAACTGCAACAATGCAGCTTTTGTTCTGCCAAGCCCCAGCACTGAAAAGCTGTGATTCAACCCTCACCCCTGGAGTTGAAGTCTCATATTTTCACTTCAGCCAATAGGTACAAGGCTCTTCATCTCCTCGGTCTGGAGGCTGCAGCATCATGCTTAGATCTCTGGCATTAGCCATGACAGACTTTTCTTTTGGGCTTTTCTTTTTGTGCACACTCGCCTCCCTGGGGAAAATGGGGACTTTAACCTGTTTAAACGATTGCCAGTAGCTGGGGGTATTAAAGAAAAAATTGACTAAGCATCTCAGTGGAGTCTGGAGATTTAATGTATCACAGGGCAACTCCAAATCAACCCTGTGTGTGGGCTGCCTTATGCTAACAGAGTTACCAGGCTATTTACTGTGCGAGCATTTCATTTCAGGGAATGTTTGAAGGAAAACTAGCAGGAAAACATGACAGACTGCTGCCTAGCAAACCCTTCTGCATTGTTCAAACACAGTGGCAAGTTTCAGAGGTCTCTGGCTCAATGTTCTGCTGAGGCTGCAGATCTGGCTTTGTCCAGACGGGCTGATCTCCCAGAAGCACAGAACTGTAGCTCTCGAAAAAGCAGCATCTGGGAAATCAGAGACAGACTGAGGAGGGTAAGCACTTCCAAGCTATATCCAAAGGGAAAGTGGTCTGCCCCTATCAGCCTCAAAGAGCGTCATGAGATGAGACAGCAGCAGAGTCTCGTTTACATCCCCTCCTCCCCAAAGGCATGGCTCAGGCTGCCAGAGCAAATGCTGTGATCTGCAGCGGGGCCTCAGCTCCTCTCTGGAAATGCCAAGGTGCCTGAGCTCCAGCAGATCAGACAACAGAGCACAGCTAGGCACCCTAGGGCTGCCCCCAGGACAAGCAGCACACGTGCAAGTGAAACACAGCCAGCCTGGCCACTGGCAACAGAAGCAGCTGCTCCATTTGTGCAAAGCTCCTAATAGCAGCAATCTTGCTTTACTGGTTACGCAACCAAAATCTAATGAAAGACCAAATATAGTTGCTTTTAAAAGACCGCAGCAGATAAACAGAGCAATGGCTCAGGAAATACAGCTGACAACTCTTTGAACATCACTGCTCGGGAGGCTGCAAGGAGACATGGGAAACGCAGGTAAGATGCTCTCATTAGGTCTGAATTCAGTCATCCCCTCTGGAAGGGCTCTGGTGTCTGACACCTCTCGTGCAATTCCCCACACAAAGGCAGTCATTTGACAGAGATCATGTATTTGATGATCCAGTACCACCAGCCTCAAACAATAGCCATGTCAGAAACCTGAGTGCTGCAAATGAAGCATCCCTGAAAGAGCTTGTCAGCACCAGCATCATAACCTGCAAGCTCTAAAGGGACTTTTAATAGCAGGGCTTCAAACCTGACTGTGTCTGACAGCTGCGGTGCTACTGAGCCACTGTTAAACAGCACATCCCAAAGGAATATGGGTGCAGAGCCAGCACAAGGGACACCCAAGATAAGGCACTCTTTGGAACAATGGTCCACTGCCACCTCTAGGTCAGCTGGACAGGGCAAAATAAGGACAGCCTAGTGATGGAAGTTGCAGCCTGGGACTTGGCAGATGCATGTCCTGAACACGGCAAGTCCTTCTGCCTTCCAGTTCCTCAGGGATGGTGTGGAGAGGACTGCTCAGGTTACAGTGTCTGAATTACTGCAGGAATGCAGATCACAACAAATACACAAAATGGGATGTGAAACTCCTACGTGTTAAAATTCCCTTTGGATTTGCGGGTCTGGGGCAAGCTTTCACCTATAGAAAGTGTAAGTAGTCAGCAGTAATCTGGACAGGAAAAGAAGGTTTTGCTCCAATAAAAGTGACCGAATTCTTCAACCCAAATCTGGCACTCTCTGGGCATAGATCATTCACTGACAAGCCTCAGGTCCTTACAGTGATGCATTCATCATCTAGGAGTACAAATATATGGAAAGCTTTCAGGCTTGATAAGCAGTATCTGACAGCCTGGAAACCCACAGCAGTGCTTCTTCTGAGGTTCCCACAAACCAGGTGTATGAAGCAATTCCCTGCCTTTCTGCTCCCTGCTGTGGGTGCATGAACCCCCTAAGACATAAAGGGACACATTTTTACCCCAGCTGGACAACTCAAAGATGAGAGATACCAATTAAATCCTCAGCTATGTGTTTTTCCACCACAGACCCTTCCTGATTTCACCTTCCAAACTAGACTTTATGTGCTTTGACACAACCAGCTCTCTGCAGGGGTTTGCCTAGTTCTTTATTTGAAAAGCAGCAGCTTTTTAGCACAGTTGATGTTCTACTTACAGGTCTGCTAGGCTTTTACTCGTTAAGCACTTTAGCATTTGCAGTGATGGGAGCACGTGAGCCAAACTGATGCTGTGACGCACTGTGGAACCGAGTCCCCCTCCTTCCCAGCCCGCCTCCAGGCAGTGTGACCTACATGGAGGCACCTAATTAAATGGCACAAACATCTGCTGTGAAGTGGGTTATTTACCTAGGATGACAACTGTATTTTAGGAAAAGTAATTAGTCTATACAGGCACCCTACAAATCCACTGACAAGCTTGGCCACAGGCTCGATAGCAAGGCTGCCCACCAGCAGAGGAAGGCCCAGACTCCCCCAAACCAAGACCCAGTTACCAAGATGTTCAGCCTCAGACTGTTAAACAGAGAACTAGACTTGGATTTAGTGCCAGCTCAGGAAGAAAAGGTGACATATGATCCATAAAGAGCATTTTTACATGCAGACAAGCTCATGCTGAGCCATCAGTGAACAATATTCTTCGCTTACAACAGTGAAATAAGGTAGGAACATGGGAGAAGGGTCAGAAAAGAGTCTGCACAGATCCTGAATGCCCTGATGGACTTGGGAAGAAGTCTGTGGATGCAACAGCCCCTTACGTGGAGGTAAAGCTCAGTCTGGGCACCTGCCAGTATTTTTAGTCAAACAGCACAATTCTTGGAACTGAGCAGCAATTACCTGCATTTTGACAGCAATGACCCCAGAAATAAGCTCCTTATCCAATTCCTTTAAGACTACCAGTTTCTTTAATGTCAAGCTGCACAACCTGCAAACAGGAAGAGAAGAGAAACAGTTACAATCATGCCTGAAAAAGGAAAAGCTCTGAACAGCTTTTACACACAGCAGTATCCCGGTTTTAGGGTGAACAGGCTCCAGACCAAGCCACACGCTGAAACAAAGACAGCAGAAATATATGAGGCTTCCCTGGCTTCTCAGACTGAATTTCTCAACTTTTAATAAATACTAGGAGGAGGACAGGAGGTACATCTGTCTCTGATACAGACCCATGGCCACATGAGAGCCCCAAACACCACTGGCCTTCACTGACCACAGCCTGGGAACTCTTGCTCCGAGTCAGACCAAAAGCTTCAGGGTCAGAGGAATTAAATTCCAGCAATATGAAAGCATAGGGTCAATCTAATTTTAAACTTGTCTACAAGGCTTTCCTAGATTGTTGGCTTTTTCAGTTTCAGACTCCTGGCTCCCGAAGATCTTGCTCCCACCTCCTCTTGTCAACCCACACATTCTTCTCCTCACCCCCAAACAAAAGTGCTAGCAAGTGGCTCAGGCATCTCTAATGGAAAGGAGGGGGGGGGGAAAGGAAAAAGAAAGAAGGAGAGGACTCAAGTGGTGCCCTCTGGCCCTGGTGTTCACATGCCACACATATGCAAGTAAATCACATTCTTCACCCAGGCAATGCTACATTGTTCTGGTTAAAGCTGTTTGCACTTCTGCCTTCCAGCACAGGGAGCTTGGGAGCAGATGAAATTTGGCCTCTGCAGCCTAGTTAAGGCTCTGGGTAACGGGACCATGGCATTGGCACTGTCACAGTTTCACAGAAGTTACCACCAACTGGGGGAATTCAGAAGGCATAACCATAAACAAGCTTCAGGGAAAGATAAACCTGAAGCCAAGATAGCTCAGTTTCAGGATAGCAGAGGCCAGAGAAAGTTGCTGGACAGGCTGTAGTGACTAGACATCATCTGTCACACTGGTCAGGAGCCAGCACTGCCTTTGTGTCAGGTCCTTACCCCACTGCATGGGCATCTCTGGCCCCTGACACGGAATGTTAGCAGACAGCAGCACTCCTCTTTTCAAACCTGCTGCCAAGCTCCTTCTCCCAGATCAAGTGTAACATCAGGGCTGCTCATGAAGGGGTGAAGTCCAGCAGTAGTTCAGAAGGAAAGAGGACTAATGCTGGATTTTGGTGCATGCCCAAGCAGCACTAGCACAAGTGCCACTGACTGAAGCCTGCACTTGAACTACGGTACTTCACACTGGTGCCAGGTGCCCAACAATTCAGCACTTGCATCTCCACCACCTTTTCCACCACGGTGGGAAGCTGAAACACTGCTTTGCTGCAATGCTTGAAGGTAGACAGGATCAGGCTGGGTGCAAAACAGCAGAAGAGATGCAGATAAAGGCTCTTCCCAACAGGAGTGGTGGCAGATGTTGAAGCAAGTACTGCCTGTCTCATCCTGAAACATCCGTGGCTGTCTGAACTCTGGTCTCTCACACAGGGCCAGCAACAGGGAAGAGCCAGTCCGAGCTCTTATGGTCTGCACTCCAACACCTCTCCAAACATGTCCTTGACAGCCTCTTCTCCACCCAACCCATGCCATCTGTTCTTCCTCCTCATTCGCAAAGCACTGGTTCTTGCTAAAACCCCAAAAACCAAGAGAAAGAGAGAACTACAAGCTCTCTCCTTTCCAGAGCTTTGCATCACAAGACAGCACAGCCAGAGATGCTGCAGAAATTACAAGAAAGGTGGAAAAACCGAGCCTGCCAGGGCCTCTGTCTCCTTCTGTCCCCCCACCAGGAGCTGTGTGCCCTGGAAGTCAGGTGAAGCTGCATCATTCAACCTGGAGCACAGGAGAGGGTGTTGGCTTTTCCTCTGCATCGTGAATAAAACAGCAAGCACAGGCACACGTGGCTGCTGTCGTGAAGCAGCCGGGCCAGGATCTGGAGAAAGGAGGCTGTGAAGCCATTTGTTTTCTTTCTAACACTGTAGCTGGAGGACAATTGTGCTCAGCTTGCCAAAACCCACAGAGCTCCGGCCAGTCAGGTGCTGAGAGCAGAGGTAGGACAACACACTGGCATTGTCTCAGCTGACAGGCAAGGAACAAAGACCTTTTCTCTCCAGCCCCGAGCTCGAGGCTGGAAAAGGTACGGGAAGAAACAATGGTGTTCTTAGCACACAGAGCAGAGCACAAGGAGGGCGTTCTGTTCTCCACTGGGCATTCCTTCAATTCATCATTTATGAGCTTTGATCAAACCCTGTGGAGCACTTGCTGCTTGGGAAAAAAATTTTAAAAAAATTAAAAGCCTCCTTTACAGTGATCAGAAAAACAAAAGCAGTTAAAAAAGACATGGGACACATCTGCTTTCTTTATCCCCCATTGCTGGGCTGCTGGTACTAAAAGGCACTTCACACAAAAAACAATGAAATGTTTATCCTCACCATCGGCGAGGGGGGAGGGTGTGTGTGGGTTGGATAAAAATCAGTTTAAATCCCATCAAATCACTCTTACCCTCAACACACTGTTTCAGTCTAAGTTGGCAGCTTACAAATCAAAGCAATCTTCAGAATATGTGGCAGAAAGGGGCCACATACTTTACTCAAATCATGATGAAAAGGCATATGCCAAGTGTGTCCCTGCCATCAGCATGAGGATCCTGAACTGCTCAGGCACACAGCAAAGATTTGTGTGTCATAACCGCCTCCGATAACAGTGGCACCTCCTGCCATGCACTTATCTTTTGCCAAGGTTTTACTGTACTTCCATCAAGTCTGAGGGGTCAGAACAAGGACCAGTCTCACAAGCCACTTCTATCAATGAGCCTGTTAGGTTAAACACCGCTAAGTTAAATGGAACAGACACAGGTGGACCTGGAAAGATGTGGAAAAAGAACAAGACTGCATTTGGAAGCTTCCAATACATATAGATATGACCTCTGTGAACACAGAGATAAAAACCTAGCATACACAAGGGGAACTGAGGAAGCCTCAAGTCTGGAGCTGAAGGAGCTTGAAGTATTTTGAGAACCTGGGACTGCAATACAGGAGGTGCAGAGAAATCCTGTCTTTGCATGTTTCAGCAGTGACCTACAGTTGCACAGGGAGAGTTAAGTTAGCAAAAGCACTAAGTTAGCTGAAGCAGACTTAAATAAGGACAATGGAAATCTGAGAGCCAGTATTTCCAGCCTTTATTGAAGGTTCATAGTTGATCTCTCTGTGGAGCTCAGCTGGGTCCCAAACAGCAGCAGGAGCCTCTGTCCCCTCCATTCACTCACGTGCCCCCACAGCAAGCAGGTACAAGGTACTTGCCTGATCCTGGTCTCAGGTTAACAAATCATGAGACAGCTTAATGCTACAATAAAACTCCATCTTTTTACATCACTGCTGCAAGAACAGAATTTTAAAGAGGAAACCTGGACCTGACCCAATGGTTTCAACTCGCCTTGCTAATGCAAGTTGTGCTGAGTAGCTTCATCACAAGCTCTTTCCTTAAGGAGGCAGCTCTCTGCAAAGAATATAACATTTTGGTAACTGAGATGCAGCAAACGTGTCCAGAACAACCAAATAAAGTGTGGGATTTTTTACTCACTGGATATTTTGCTTTTGCATCCCTCTGAGTAGAATGATCAGGAAAATAAACCCACTCCAAGTAAGAGTCTGCCTTGCTGAATTAAATGTCTGTTTCTCCACAGGGAGCACAGTAATTGCACCGAGACCTCATTCACACAGAGACAGTTGAATCAACAGGAAGGAAAAATTAAAAATTAAAACCTGCATTTTAATTAAACCCCATAGAAGTAGAGAATAATAACAGGAGGCATCCACACTTAATAGGGGACTCCAAGTACAAGATGGGAGCTGGGGCAGAAGACTGTAGTACCCAGATACCCTCTGTCCAGGTTAAGAGCTGGGAAGAACTATTCCTAGAGAAAGTGTTTCATGCCAGGAGCACTCTCCTCTTGAGGTCTGAAAACCTCAATCAGATGACGGCTGTAAGGAAGAAATTGGTTTCCATTTGGCCATTGGACAGTTTCACCTCATCCAAGATTTTTCAGCATTTCAGGACAGCAAGCAGCCTCTTACCCCGGCGCTTTCAATGTCCACGTTGAGCATTTTGCTCCGAGCTGACACTTTACACCCACATCAGTCCCAAAATAAACCACAAGCCACTCAAAGGAGAAGTGGAGAGAGACACCCACCTACATACACTTGCCCAGACAAACAGAGCCATTTTGCACATAGCTATGGGGGTGTCTGTGCAGGAGAGGCTGGAGCCAAGAGCCCTGCACAGCATTTTTGGGAGACAGCTGCTTCAGGAAGGTATGAATGTCTGCAGCGCACCAAGAGCCGACTGCACCAGCAGCTTCTTACGCCTGCTCAGGAAGAAAAGAACAACACATGGATAAACTTGCTGCTGCACTTACATGCCAAAGGCAGGGCTCTGTATTGGTCTAGGAGCTAACTTGGGGAGAAAGCAGGGCAGAAGTACTGTCCTCTGATGCCACTGATACATCAGATTTTGGCCTCTGGGCAAGGGCAGCAGTAGGAGCCTCAGGAAGATCCTTCCTCACTCTCCGAAGCTTAATGAGACAACTCCCTCAAAGTGATCTAATCTTGGTCGCATTATCAGGGAAGCTCTAAGGCAAGGTGAAATTAAACAAGGAGGCAGAGGTCAAGCACCCCATTTTCTGCCATGCCAGAAACATAACCTGAGTAACCTGCAAAGAAACCTAATAGTCCTTCATTCACATTTCTCACTAAGCTGACCTTTAATCAGCTGTTCTGGCTATAGATCCATTTGAGTAAGATTTAAGCAGCCAGGAAACAATTGCAATGCCAGTATTTTCATTGTTCTTGTTCTCAAGGATCTTGAAATCCTCTTCCCAGCATTAATACAGAGAATTAAGCTCTTAATGTTCTGGAGACTAAGATCCATAGAAATGCTGGAGCAAGCAGGTCTTGTTCAGCCAGGTAGGAGGATGGCAGCTTATTTTACGCAACAGGCTCTACCCAGGACCTCACAAGGACACACATGTACAGCCAGACACTATCATTTTATAGCTGAAATACTGTCCTGCTCATTCCAAATTTCTTACAGGTATGTCTACTCCAAACTGAGCAAGCAAAAGGGGGTGGGCATGTTAAAATTTTGCAGATCTGCATAATTTTTACAAGATCCTAGAACTCCATATGGGCATATTTGCTACTTGAAGTTAATATAATCAAGTAGTAAAGCACATCTGAGCTTAGATACTCTAAGCCGACACATCAATTGGAAAATGCTGAGAGATGTCTCCTTCAGTAGGTCAAGACATGGCTGGCTGGCTGGCTCTAGGGGACTCATCAAGGGCACAAAGGGATCAGGATCCCTGCAAACCAAATAACTCTGATTCACAAAGCAGAGTTTACATATTCCATTGGCACTTTTTATTTCTTAGTGCTTCAGTAATCTGGGAAGGGAAGGGCACTATCGAGACACGCTGGTGAAACACACAGGTATTAAAGCCAAACCTCCACAGCCCCACACACCCTTCAGGTAGCCAAGCAAAATCCCTTGTGGCATTTGCTGGCAGTTGTCACACACCATGTTCTGACTACCTGGCCAAGACGTGACGCATTGTAAGTCACACCTGCAGGAAATCAGCTTGTCTGACACCAGCTGCTCACCTCCAGGTACGTGCTCTGAACTGTGCTACTGAGAAACAGCAGCTTGCTCTCCCTTTAGGAAATCATCTCAGCAAGAGCAGGGGTAGCTCTTCACACATGTGTTGGCCTCAGTCGGATCTCAGTTCCTGCACACATTGTTATACATTGGTTTCTTACTCTTCAACTGCCTGATTTCAAATTCCTTTACAGAGTGACTTCAAGGACGAAAAAAACCCAACCACTGACAAAGCAGGGATCAAATCTGCTTCTCAGACAGGCTATGGAGTACAAAAAGGAGTCAGGCAAACTCAACCTATGCTGCCTGCAAAGCCAGACATAGACACAAATGTAGTTAAATACACTTCTCCTGGTTTGCCTCTTCCAAACCCAGCATCCAGAAAAACAGGACTGCACAGCATCCCGATACCAAAGGGAGCATCAGTGAAAGTGCCTGTGGTACTGGTGAATTAGATTTGATCAATGTTTTCAAAGTTTTGAGGCAGTAGGAAGGTGCTTTATTAGCTTTAAAGAATAAAGTCAGCTGATTCATGGTTAAGGCTCCTCTGACAGACATCAAGATTACATCTTCTATATCACAGATGACACAAACACATTTGATATTTGTTGTATTCATTTGCTAGTAGCTCGAACAGCCAGAGGCACCATCAACAAACGAAATGGAGGCAGAGCAGGCAGAGCCACATCCATCTGACCAAAGGCTTGTGGTAGCTGTGAGTCTAACAAGCTTGCAGAGACACCCATGGACTGCAGTAGAGCCCAGAAAGCCACACAGCAGCGCTGAAATGCCAATCTCCCATTTGAGCGCCTAATGAGTGAAGTCAAAACACCACTGTCAGGGAGAGGAAGCCTTTAGGATGTGGGCTGGTCAAGCCATTTCTGTAGCTAGGGCTTCATTTCTCAGCTAGTCAGCAACAAAGCAAAGGCACAACCCACTAAGGTTACGTGAGCCAGCCAGGGTGGAGGGCAACTCCCACCACACGCCTCATACATTGGCAAAGGAACAGATACACAAATGAGCAAATGAATCACACCCTAAACCTTCCTTCTGGGAGGAAGAATGCAAAAAAACAAATCAGGGGGTGGGGGATGAAGAGGAGAGACCTTCGCAGCTGGAATAGATCCAGCAGCCCTCCACTCCCTGGCTCACCCTTGCATGCCTTCCTTATGCAACCTGCCTTTTGGCTGGCCCCCTGCCCCAGACAGCAGCGCCTGTCACACAGCAGGCTGATCACCGGGATTGGCTATTCCAGGCGTGCTACAGGAACACTCCCTGTCTGCCCGCAGCCGTTTCCATCTCCCCCGAAACCCTCCAGGACTAGCAGGAGCTGCATGAAGTCCCCAGCAGATGCGAAGGACCATCAGAGCTAACGGCTTCCTGCTATGTCCAATTTGCCTCAAGGCATGGAGCAGCACATCTGCCCTGGTTTGTAGCAGCATCCCCCTCCTAAGCTGACAGTGCTGCAGGAACAAAGCCAGCACCCAGCCTTCCAGCACACACCCAAGGGAATCCTCCCTGTGTCAGCCAGCTCTGTTACAGGCACCGTCAGCGAGATGAAAGGGTTAAAGAAAGTGCCTCAGGGCACAGGTTTTCTCCAGCCCGTGCCTCGCCCGAACAACCCTCACTCTTTTCCCTGGCCTCTCCTCCACCGCATCCATGCCTCAAGCCTGAGCACAGCATCCCCAAACGCAGCAGCAGCAGGTTGGGAGCTGTAACATCTCCACAGCAACTGGGGCTGTCACAGCCCACACGTCACCAACTTCTCCGCATCCATGCAACAAATGAGACCGGCTCCTCCGACAGACTGCTTGTTCCTGCTCACTCCCTCCGGAGCGGTCTGATGGCAAATTCTCCTTCACTACTGCGTCAGGAATGCTGCTCTTCAAACAACCACTGCCCCAGCAGCTCCCCTCCCCAAGCCAGCGATGGGACAGAGTGCAGGCAGATTTAGAGGGAAGTCCTGCACCAGTCAGTCTGGTTTAGTATTTAGGATTTTCCTTTCAATACCAGGAAGCACAGGTCTCCAAGTACTCTTGCACTCAACTACTTTCAAAATGCCTGGTGCTATTCTGCTTTTTGTTCCGATTGCTGAACAGCCCACAGCAAGAGCCCATTGTGCTCTGCACACTCCTGTTCCCCACCTGGTAGCCTGGGGAGACAGCACAGTCCCAGTCACAGCACACTGTCCCCAAGGCCTGCAAATCTTTACAGATAAGGACTCTGCCTCAAATATTCTGATCTTTCCCTTTGTCTGTAAATCAGCCATCAAGAAGAAAAAACTGCCAAAAGGAGCCTGGACTTCGGGCCCATGTCAGAAGAGCTTGTAAGCGAGGCTTGGTTCTGCTCGGGTTACCCGTCACTGTGATCTCTTCAGCACAAGAAATCAGGACTAGGAAGCCTCCAGCCAGGAAAGCAGTCAAGGAAAAACAGATGGCTTCTTGGTGTACCCGAAGCTGAACTTGCTCTCAGGGCATGAACAGTGTGCCATCTCTCTGCCTTATTTCTCTCCACTTCGAATAGCTTCCACAACATCATCTGACATGGAGGTGAGCTGAACAGCCTGTCACCCCAGAGACCAGACTGGCTCACACCATGGGTCACATCAAATTACTTCTCACTCAGCTATCCAAGAACAATTCCAAGCTCACTAGCGAGTCAGGCATGTGGCCCTCCCACTCAAAGCCAAGATCCTAATGCCATGTAATTCTTAAGACTTGGTGCTTCTTTGGAAGACAACCACATACACCATTCCATATAAACAGACTGTCTGAAAACTGTTCTAGGAGTTTTTTAAAATGAATTTTGTAGGTGGGTTTTATGGTTGGTTTTGAATTTGCTTTTCCCTTGCTGACCCATCTGGACCCAAGGTAGCAAAGCCAGGGCAGGTGACCTATTCTTAACCACTTTCTGTAACCTTGATTTAAACCAGCTGCATCAAGTACCAGTGAAGAGGCTTTTGTTGGTGAAGTTTGCCATGTGGCCCAATACATACAAGCTGGGAGAACCACACAGGCATAATTTAGACCCTAAAATGCTGTTTCTTTTTTTATTGAGAACTCAGCGTCTTGTAAGAGTAAAGGCAGAGCAGCTACCAGCAGTGAAAAACATAGTGAACTTTGATAGTACGTTTGGTATTAGCCAGCACAGCAATCAAATATGCAAAGCATGTTGCTAGCAGGCTTGCTTTCAGGCTAGGAGAACACTTCACAGATCCCAATACCATTCCCATTGCAGCAAGGCTGCCATTCAGACCTCCTTCCAGACAGGCATGTGCAGCCAGCCACCCCAACACCTCTCAGAGCCGATGGTCTGTTTCTTCAATTGCCCCATGTTTAATTCTGCCTCCCTTCTCCCCTGACTCCAGAGATGAACGGTATGACAGTCAAAGAAATATCAAAATTGGTTATCTATGTTTGAAATGTAATTGTTTTCCATGATTCTCATTGTGCCTCAAACACAGGAGAACTATTTAGCACCCAAAAATACAGAACTAACAACTTGAACTACAGGGAAGGAGGCAGGAAAACCGAAACTATAAACCCCAAAGTATTCAACAGCAGGTCAGAAGGAAGGTTAGGAGAAACACCAGTTCCACAAAGAGTAATTTCTACAGCTGTACCAACACCCTGTGTAATGCTCACAGCACCTCAGCTGTCCTGCCTGACCTCCAAGTCCCACAGCTCGGGCTCACCTGTGCACAGGTGCTTTTGCCATGGGACTGCAGTGTTGGCAACCCATTTGCTCTCTGGTCACAGCTCAAAAGATGTTCCCAAATCAAACACATTAAAATAGTTATAAAAGAAAGGTGATTCTTTCCCAGAAGCATTTATTTGAACAGTGCTGGTTTTTACAAGGCAACGACACGCAATTGACAAAGCAGCCTCCATCAGCACTAAATATAAATTACAAAGAACTCTGAATCCTGCCACTAAAGCTGGGAAACTCTATTCAGCATTAAACTTGCTGGAAACATTGATGAACATCCCTCAAACTGGAACAAAACATTGAGGGTAAAGCAGCTGAAAGGTACTGTCCCTTGCAGATTTGTCTCCCAGAACGGAAGGGACAAACTGAGAGAAGCCTTTCCAATATTAACAGTGTCAAAAAAGGTCTGAAAATGCCAAAGCATTCAGCACTCCTTGCAAGGAAATGCTTCTGATTGAAGCTGCATTGTGCTCCAGCACATATCCCTTGCACTTCTTCCATCAAATATTCTGGGCAGCACTTGCTCATTTGCACACTGTCTGCTCAGAAGAGCACAGATAAGCTGGGAAGGAAACCACCAGAGAACAGAAATAAGGGATCTAGTGAGACTCTAAAAGCCAAATAGCTGAACGCATTATCCAAGCTGATGGAAGAATGAGACGGCTGAAGTGAAACTACCAGCACTACTGCCAGGGATGGAACTTTAGCAGTAACCAGAAGCAGTATTTTAACTTCTAAAACGAGCTGAACTGGACTGAAAAAGCTTACAGAGAGTGCAGTGCCCAGCCTGCTGCCAAGCACAACATGAGTTCTCCAACCACAGCCCTGAAAACTGCAGAACCCACCAAAACTGCACTAAAGAACAGAAACTGGGATCTCTTGTAGTCTTTAAAGCTGACCCATGGAGGTGACCTTCCACTGAAGCAGCAGCAGATTTTGCACTGGCAAAGACTGCAAGAAACACTGTCCCCCAGCCCTGAGGAGACACCTGAGTGGGGAGGCACCTGCATCACCAGGCCAGCCTTACGGCCTGGGGGACAGCCAGGATAGCACTTCCAGACCCTGCAGAGGGGTTTGCAAACAGCTCAGATTTTCAGAGCACTTCTGATCCCTCCTCAATAAGAGCAGCTTCATTTAGGGAAAATCCCAGTCTCCAGGTGATCTCAAAATGTCTCTCAACAAAACCTGAAAAATGCCTTCCCCCGCAGTACATCTCTTTACAGCTAAATATACCCTGTATGCTCTAGTTTAAAGAGTCACTACTGGAAAAGGAAGCACTTGTTTGGAAATAACTCAACACAAGGTTTTCTGTTTATTTTCTTCCCTGTAAAAACCCCTCGTGACTGAGATTTCTCTGCATTTCTCATGAAAAAGGGAGAAACCTGGCAACTCAGACTTTGTTCACCCTCTTTTCTGAACGCTAACATCACCCTTAAGTTTATCAGGGAAAAAAGCAACCACAATTTTTACTAAGGAAGTAAGAATCCCTGTGCCAAACACTTGCAGTGACAGGCAGAATGCAGTGGTTTGCTCCAGAAAAACGTTTGCATTTCCTTAATACTCTAAAACTCTTCAGCAGTCATGGGAAGTTGAGCTGGCAAGCAGAGATTTAACATTATTTAGAGATTACAGTTCCTCAGCATCATTGCTGGTGATATTTCATTTCTGAAAGCAAGAAGGGAGCAGCAAAGCAAACCAAGTGCCTGAACTTGCTAGTTCAATTTGCCAAGAATATTTATTAAAATATCAGTGTGACCTGTGTAAGCCAGAAAAACAATGAGCTTTGACAGACACAGGGTGCTCCAAAATGTTCATCTTTGCTGCTCAGAACTTGTTCCAGACTCCTGTAGGATTTTTTTAATGTTGAATACAAGCAATAAAACAAAATGTAGTTTATAACAATCATAATCCATTCAGTACCCAGAACATTTCATCAGGCCTATGAGTTCCCACTGAAATTTGATTTATCAAGAGAAACTAGATGCTCTACAAAATAAGTGGACCGAGGTAAATGAGGTATGAACAAGCTGAATGAAAGGCTGCTCTTCCTAGCAGGATATTAAGGTTCACTGCAGGGAGGGAATACCAAGGAGCCTATCCAGGAATAAGATAGTTACACCACTTGTGAACAAGATCACACCATCAGATCATTCATGGAGACCATATTCCACAGCCAGACCAGTCTCAGCCCCCTGAAAAACTTCTCCTCTCATGCCTTTGCTGATGCAATCAGCTAACTCTAACATGACAGTGATGCTAAGAGCAAGGAATAGATATCAGCTTCATTTTGTGGTCAGTGCTCCTGCTCATGGATGAGGCATGGCACATCTGAAACTAGGTACACATACTCAGGCTGTCAAAGAGCATTTCCGTGCAGAAACAGATCAGTGGGGATGAGACAAGGCCAAGTACCACAACACCAGGATGGGATTTATCCTTAATTTTATGCTGTCCTCACTCAGAGGACCACACTCAACCTCTGATTTTCAGTACGTGACTACAGCTAATACCAAGCACATCAACCTTTCCATCAGAGCCTATGGCTAATCATACAAAAGAAATGTATTTATGCACAATATGTTTCCAGCACAATCCTGGTGAGCCCAAGCTCTCTAGGGCATCGCTGTAGATCTTCTACCACTTTGAGGGTGTTTATTTTGAGCCTTCATTTCCATCAGTGTGAAGCAAAGGTCTGCTCACAGCAAGCACCGTGAAACTGGCTGAAGGGAAACACTGGAACAAAGGCAGTGGTACAGCTGTTTCACCTAGAGATTTTGTGTTATGTATATCATATCTTATGTAATCATACATAAATGTTCATGTAACTACAGATTACTAAGCCATTCTGTTTTCACACCTGAATCAGCAAGAATACTGCAGACACAGACAACTGCTCATGACTGATCCTTGGTGGGGGCCTCTGTTTACAAATGTGCCACCTCAAACACAGATTAGCTTCCACTCAGAAGAGGTCCTCTTGGAGAACTGATGGAGAGTGAATTCACTCACAGGAGAAAAGTCCAAAGTTACTCATGCAATAGCTCAGAAAATGTGGTGATAATTTTGGAACCAAGATAGGCCCAGGAGACTTAGCAAGAGCAGCAGCAGTCTGCTGGCAGAGGACAGAGAACAGAGAAACAAAAGCTAAAGGAGCCTCAGTTCACTGTTCAAGAGACAGGAACTGTGGGAAGCAAGATGAAATGTTGAATTTCCAGAGATTAGAGCACTGTTTCCATTAAACTACACCAAATTCTGCCACTAAATTGATTCAAGCCTTCTGAGCTGTCCTAGATGTTGATAAATCTATTTCAAATTATTGATAAACAGACATTGGATCTTGGTATGGCTGAGATTCAGGCAGCTCCATACGAAATCCTGGCAGCACTGGGCCATTGTGTAACAGGATACTGCATGCCTGCAGCTTCCACTTGCTGGGCTTTGTCACACACCAGGAAAAGCAAGGAATCACAAAAGCATCCGACAGATCCAAAGAGGGAGAGCTGCAAAAATTCTCCATTCAGTGGGGAGGCAGAGGAGAGCTGCAGCATGCAAAACTGGATATGATGCTTGAAATGTCAAGAAAACTTTTTTTAACTTTTGTCTTTTATTGTACTCCAGCTGTCATATGATTTCCACAATACAATGCGGGAAGAGCAAAGGAAATCTGAACTATGTCCCCTTTTCTCAGGGATATATGTAAAATATTTCTCCAGTGTAGATCTCCCCTGCTCCAGATACTTCCTATCTGCACTCAAAAGTAGCAAGTGGTCAACACATTCTCAGAGCTTGACAAAAATCAAAGGCAAGTGTTTTCAACAAAATCCTCTTTGTTACTGCACTCTGATGGCTACTGAAACTGTCAACCTGTTCAGAGAGATGCTTTAATGATGAAGCATCATTTAAAAATGCATTTGCAGCTGTGCATATTTCACTTCAATCACTCAATTGTGAATTATACCTCAGCAAGCCCTTGAAGAAAAGAGGTGGGCTGTCAGGGGGATGTGAAGGGGGAGAGAAAAGAAAGGAATTTCTACCAAACAAAAGAGCTCCAAGAAACTGATACAACTTCACTGGAAGCTATTCCCAGCCCACTCAACATTTTTTACTGTATACAGACATACCAGAATCCCAACAAGGGGCATTTTTCCCAGCTAAAATACAAACCATCAGCAAATCTGACCACCACCAGAGAGAAATACGACAACCTAGTGGGTGCAAAGCAAAGCAGAGTGAAATAATCTTAGAGTTGTGTAAAACCAAGAGCTACCTTTGAGAGCTCACGGTGATGGCAGCCTCACACAAGCACTGCCCAGGGCCCAGCACACTGCTTGGCAAAGCAAGCATCCTGTTTGCTCTACTGACAAGAGATGTTTACAGAAGATAAAAGTACACAAGATACAAAGCACCTTTCTGGGCCTCCCCTGAAGGCCTCTGAAGAACCGTACAACTCTGCCAATGTTCACCAGGCAGTTTTATTGTCCATTCTGCATTGCTTTTGGGTCTCAGAGCCGCAGCAGTGGCCGGTGGCAATGCTGAGAGAGGCCAGGACAGAAGTAAATACCACAGAACACTGGAGACAGCACATGGTTGGGATGTTGGTGGGGTCGGCCTAAACCTATCCACAACCCAGCTCTGTACTCAAGCACTTCAGTGCAACTGTTTTTCTGATCCAGAGATCTTCTTCATCACAAGTGCTGTGCAAAGGTGGAAACACCAGGAATCAGGCTACTGGAACCTGCAGGAGAGCAGCAGTGCCAAGCAAACCTAAGTATGCAAACCCAGACAAGGCAGATGCATGGTCCGAATGCAGCACCATCAGCGCGTGTGAGGGGAGCTGAGCACTTGGCACTCTGCACATGCACGGCAAGGAGCCAGCAGGGGAAAGCTGGCCTTGAATGCAGGTGCAGCAGGAACACAAACAGCCGCTCAGACGTTTAGGTTATGATCCTGGAACAAGGAAACAATTGAATGAACAATAAAAGCTCATTATAAATAAGGACCTGCCATTTAGGTGTCAGAAAAACAGGAGCATGCTGACCGAAGGCTGAACTGAGAAAATCAATCTCTGAAATCCCTTTTCCCTGGAAAAGGCTCCATGTGCTTGCTTGAACTAAGGCTTCTGATCCTCAGGCACATCCCCATGGGCCAAGGGTAAGGAGCCACCAAAGTTTTTTTGTCAGATTTACACTTGAGCTGCTGAATGCTACATATTGGGAGGAAAAAAAATCCTCTGATCTGCTTCGGTATCTGCAATTGGCTGTCTCAGATCCTCACTGGGGCTGAACATGAACAGGCAAAGCTTACCGAAGTACCTGGAGACACTCAAAGTCTATTTGTGAAGCAAGGACAAAGCCTACACTAATGGTCTTCAACTCTATTAAGCAAAATAAAGTAAAATCCGGGGAGAAAGAAGATACAGATCCCTCCAGCCTGAAAGCAATCGGAGCACCTTAAACTCTGGCATACTCTCAGGCACAGCAGAGGGAAGAGGCAGAAGAGCAAATAAAAGGGAGTTCAGCCCCTAGCAAGCCACTAGCAACATAAAATATATATGATCCAGTTCTTGCAGTTCTCAGCTTTCCTTGCAAATCCTTCATTTTGAGGCAGTGGGTGCAACTTGATCGGGAAAGCAGCATATCATCTTTCTACCACTTAGAAAGCATGCAGGTATATTTTCATTAAAGAGGGCATTTTGGAAGGATCCTTTTGATGCTGAAAACTGCCTACCTGAGAGGAAGAGATCACAGAGGAGAGGGTGAAAGATAGCCCCAAGAAACTCAGAGGAGACCCTGCAAAGTGTAAACCAGCAGGCGGGTGGAAGAGCGGAAATAGGAGGAGGACAGGATTAGAAGTGCTATAGATTTATGATAAGTGATGCTCTAACAATAGCTTTCTTTTAAGAAGGAAGCTCTTCTTGCTGTAGTTAATCTAGTTAGTCTGCCCATACATTTATGCACTGGGGAAGGACTGCATACAGGACAGGCAACTCCTCAGTCAAGTAAAACCACCCATTTTAAAGCTCATACAATACCTACCCAGTAACATGGGCCATGGCAGAGGGAAAAGAAAGAGTTGTTCCCCATAGCAGCTGTCAGGGGCTGTTCAGGGGACTTGTTCCAGCCTTTACATAGGCTAGATGTCCCAGAAAGGTCTTTTTCAGCCATGTTTTCCATTTTCATAATTTCTCCCCACCCTGAAAGGTCATACAGATGAAAACATCAATTTAACTAATGCCAGATGGAAGACAAGTTAAGCCATATGAATCTTTGCTGATTATATAATTACCTTCATTTCTTGCAGAAACATGGAAATGCTTACAGTCACTGGCAGATAATTTTGTATATAAACAAACACTTCTAGGCTGTTTGTACTTTAAAGAAATTAAGTCCACATGGTTTTGACCAACTGCTCTATTACCACGTGGCACATGGATGAAAAAAAAAACAAGACTGAATTTGAAACTACACCAGGAGGTTGCAGACACCCATCTTCCCCAGGAGCCCAAAAATAATACTTTTTAAATGGGCTCAACTCACAGTTACAGATTTACTGAATAGAAACTTAAGATGATTTGTACTCGGTGTTAAATACACCAAATTATTTTCTGCAGACCTCAAGGTCATTTAATTTACCTCTAATGAGCCCCATCACATCAGCAAGGAAAAGAGCACTGAAACGTTCAGGCTCATTTGCTCCTGAGCCTGTATGAGTAGTATGGCAATGGGCAGTGTCAACAACAAACACAACAAACCACGTGCCAGAACATCCACAGGTGACTCAGGCAAAATCTACAGGGAAACTTCATGTGTGCAGGTAAGGACAACACTGAGAAACCAATACAGATGCAGCTCTGCAAGTCTCACTCTGACTATAAAGCCACAAGCAATTAAAGATCCAGTGCACGGATGCCAATTAATGAATGGAGCCGGTTGTATTTGTAGGTGTCCCATTAGAAGCCAGGAGCACATGTTTAAATTTGCATAAGAATCGGTGTGAAAGATTCAGTTACATCCCCAGCAATCTCCAGCAGCTTTGGTTACACTGTCAACTACTCAAGTTAGAAAGTGTCTGTTTGACAATCTCATTGCAAAGAGACCAGCTCCCAAAACCTTCCTACCACAGACCTCCCCTCGAGCCAAATAAAAGGAAAGACCACCTCCGCTCCAACTTCTTCTTCATCTCTTCACCCTGACCCACTCTGCGGCTCTGACAACAGCAGCCCCGAGCTGGAGAACACACACAAGCCTTTGGACCACCCAGGGTTTACAGCACAGAGCTAAAACGCCAGCCTCCAAACAAGGGGCTGGACTTCTCCCAGAGTCATTCAAAGTCATCTCCTTGGCCAAAGAGAAACTCCACTAAATTAGAAACATGGTGCAGTGCTAGGTTAAGTGGGTTATTTGCTCCATCCTCTACCTGCACAACCATTTGGACCATCATGCAAAGCACAGCAGAGAACTGATCCAACTGAACACAACCTACTTCCTCATCTCTGTCCCCCAGTAAACCTCCACGCTGATGATCCACTTTACCATGTGAACTCTCAAATGCTTGCACTGGCACAAGGCAGAAGATGCTGCTGTTTACAAAAATCCACCAGACACACCAGCTTCAGAGGAGCAGGTAAAAGCCACCTCTAACCTTACCTGGAGGATTCCAGGACAGTACAACAGCTCTGCACACATCAGAGAATGCTCTTCAGTGAGTGAGCTGCTGGAGCTTGCTGTAACTGGCAGAAGAGGTAAATGCTTGTGTCTTACACCCCCAAACACCCACTGCACAGATGGAACAGTAAGGAGACAGCCCTGATGCTGGCTGCCCACAGTTGGAAGACTGGCACAACAATTGCTCTGCTGAGAACAGCAAGGTCCCTGTCTCCATTACAAACCACCGTGATCACACATGTGAGGCAGCACTGAAATCAGGACACACATGACAAGGTGAAGACTGAACACATAAGATCTGGAAAGTTTGCAGGACTATCCTGAGATTAGACTCCATAATACAGACACCCATTTTCAGCACAGCCCCTCCAGAGGCAATCAAACTGAGCTCCAGCACAGCCTCCAGCTGAAGTGTGCAATCCCTGAAGAAACTCAAGACTGAGTGACCTCAAATGATCCTGCTATATTTGTAAAATCGTGTGTGAGATGTCTTCCAACAACCTTATGACTTTCATAGAAGTTACACCACCAGACCAGCTCCCTAAAAAAGAAAGGAATCCATGTCTCCAGCATAGAAAATGGGGTTGCTTTCTGAAGACCTAGGACCACAATCCCAAAGCCAAATGCATCCAAAGAAAAAGCCATGCCTCCAGCTCGTCCAAGAGAACCTTACAAGCTGTTCATAGACTGACATTTCAAGGTGGTACAAAGCTCCCCAGACTCTCACTTCTGTGACTTTAGGATGTACTGCAGAACTGCTAAGTGGGCAGCAAACTCTCTGCAGTAGAAAGAAGGCTGTGCTCCTCCATGGTTGGCACTCAGCAGCTGCCAGGACAGCTACAAAATATGGTGGTGCACCAGCTGGAGAAAGTCATGTACTAAATGGAAAGGAAGGCTGGGAATGGCCTCAGACATCCTAATGGTGAAACTGCACCCATATATAAATTACTAGAAGACCACACTGCTGTGTTAAAGGGCACCTTATCTGCCTTACTGTGTGTTCCCACTTCTGATCTAAGACACCTGCTCACGGTTTTTTTGTTTGGAGCTTTTTTTGCAGGTGGGCTGAGCACTGCAAGTTGTTTCTCATTCCCAAAGCAAGAGAATGTCTGTGCAGGTTCCTCTGACAGAACACCCTGGTAAGCAGCTGCAAGAAAGGGAACTGCACTGGCACGAAAACCCTACATAAGTTCTTTCATGACAAGTCACTGCCAAGCTACGATCTCATCGCTTTAATGAGGGCACCCACCAGACCAACGTGCTCCAAAGGCACAGGCACCATCAGCTCCGCACGAATGATGAGCCCCAGCCCCCGCAGCTGTTCCCTCTGGCTGACGGCTGCTTCATGCTCCCACAGAGGACAAGCCTAGCTGGCCACAGGAGTGTGTCACCAGCCTGCCACAACAGCACGGTCATGGGGTAGCACAGCTGGGGCTCTCAGCAGAGAATTCCCCACTGCCACCCGGCGCAGCATGAGCCAGGACACGCACGGGATCGCTCAGAGGATGCGGCAGACGTGATACTCGTGGATCTTTGCCTGCTTCTCGGAAGCTGGGGCGTATCTGCATTAACCACATTCCCCGGGCAGACTGTCCTCTCAGCAGAAAGGGGATACAGACTTATATGGACTATATATAGATAAGGCTTCCTAAGAATCTCCCGATGGGGGTTATTCTCTGCTCTATATCTAGATCTGGCCTAGTGCCTGTTGGGAAACACGTACCAGCAAGTGCATGTGCAAACTGCAGCTTGCTTCAGACATAAATGAGAGACCTGCACTAGAAACCCCTGAAACACAGGCCAGAACCACATTATGAGCTCCATGGTTTTCCTGTGTCTCCATTTACAGCCTTCCATGTGTCTCCCCGAAGAGGTAAAGATCACTTTAGAGATCTCTCTCCTGCATGATATTTACTTACCAGCAGTGAGGAGCACCTCCAAGCCCTTGCACAGCAATGGCTTTGTAGAAAAATATAAAGAGAAGGAAAAAATTTTGAACAATTGAGCTCAACAGAGCAAAGGGATCTGATGAAAGCAGACAGTGTCTTTCTTCAGAAAATTTTAAACAGCAAAATAAAGTGCTTTGTTGAGCAGTGAACATGTTTCACTTCACTCTGCACACACAAGCATACCCTTCATGCACTGCTCCTTCACAGCCTCACACCTTCAAACCTCCACCTCTCCCCAGCAACATACACTAAAAGAAAGAAGTCACCCTGGATCACCAGGTTTGTTCTTTTTTTTTCTTTTTAGAACAAAACCAACTACCTCCCCGAGGTCCAGAAGGACCTGAAAGCTATTCAGGTTTTGGTTAATCACCAGCATTCTGCCTTGGCTATTCCCTTTCACTTTCCTCCTACAGGCACCTGACTGCCAAAAAGGCAAACAAGCAGGGGAGGGGAGTGGGTTTATCATTATACCAAACTAGATCCCGCACGTTAGAGCACTGGGGGAAAAGTGGCTAAACTGCCATCTCCCAGCAACAGCAAAGCGATCACATTTAGTTAATTGTTTGGATGAGCCACAGCTAGAAACAGTTAATCAAAACCTTGCAGTGCTCAGGTGCTGTTCCCTGCCCAAATGACACACACCATCCTTGAGGCATTTCCCAGCCCATTCAAACACTGATGAGACAAACAGTTAACTCTCCAAACCAGTACAAAGGCTATGGATGAGCAGCACACTTCACACGACATCAAAGCTGATTTTATGCTAATCCGTCTGCTTACAGGAGAACAAATGCTATTTTCCTTGACAACTCTTCTGAAATCAGATCTGAGCAACCATGCACATTTCAAACCCTTTTGAAACATCAGTAAACCAAACACTCTTACTTTCAGTGCAAAAACTCCCAGGAAGAGCAGTTCAGTCAGTGATTTCCACAAAGCATGCAACCCGCAGGAACTGCACCCAAAATGCGGGTGCTGCCACACACACCCTGAGGCAGGTGAGCACCTGAACACTGTCTGGCTTGCAGATCCCAGCTCTGATTTATACACACAAGAGCCTCCACCAAGTAAACTTCACAGCATCCAAAAGCTGCTCTCAGTTCTACTTTCACTGCGTACTTTAAAAATTAGACTGCTTTCCCACTGGAGCAGGGGCAGCATTTGAGCTCCTGATCAAAAATAGTTATTGCCCTGAAAGTAACTGTGCTGGAAGGCAGCCTGGCCTGCAGACTTGCAGCTGCTAGATGGGAAGGAGCAAGCAGGCCACCTCAAAAGAAAAGCACAGCTTGTGACAAGCGACACAGCCACATAAAGCTCTGCGGGAAAGGCTGAAGTGGTTCTAGAGGAGGAAACATGGTCCAGACTCCAGCACACAACAAGAGAGGCCACACATCTGTTTTTCCAAATAAAAGGAGCTCATCTCCTCCTCACCTGGAGACCCTCCACTACAGCTGCACCAGCTCAAGGACAGGGTCTTCATGTGTGGTAGCCCCTCGTTTTTGAGGGATCCCTTCTCCAAGGATACTGGCTGCAGCAAGCACAGCACACCCATCAGAGCTCTCTAGGCAATTCATTATTTTAAACAAATGAGTGATTAGCAAGGATCCACTCTCTCCTTGTGAAGCTGGCTGCATGCCCTGCAAGCCTCCACATCACTGTACAGTATCATAATCCAATTAAACCTCACCATGAGAGAAGCTTCACGCTATCACATTCAATTAGCCAGTTAAGCCTCTTATCATCTGCACGTTAGGATCCATTCAGACTGAAACTCCCCCAGCACTGATTGGGCATCCTTCAGCCAAGCAAGGACACACAGATGTCACATCTGGAGCCGCAGGAGAACCATACAGCTTAGGAAATTCATACTGCTGGCTTACAGGGAGGGAGAAACACAGGAAAAATAAAACACAGTGACCAGTTCCTGCCCACTCACAGTTGCATGCTGAGGTGACTCTCTCCCCCTCATTCTCCTGCTCCCCGACTTCCCAGGGAAACGGGTCAATTCTGAAGGAGCTCAAGGGGCCCAGAGGAATTTCAATGGAAAGGCAAAGGCTAATAGAGGACCTGGCAACACAGAGTTGTCTGGCAGCCAGCCACCAATTCCATAGGAAATACCCTCCCTAGAAGGTCACCATAACGGTGGCAAAATTTGGCCCAAAAGAATTGGAAAAAGCTGCCAAGATGTGACGCAAATGAAGCCAGCGAGCAGGCCAGCTTCCTGCGTGAGGCCAAAACACGGAGCGCTCTTGGAAGAAAGAAAGATTAGGGGTTGCAAGGAACATAATGGCCTCTTGTAACAGCTGAGTTGTTGCTTTTCTTTTCTTGGCAGAAAAGAGGGACGTTTTGTTGCTGGTTGATTAATCTATTATGCAAATCATTTCATAGCTAATTTGATACAGCCACAAGCTTGCCACAGAATTGTCCGCCTGCTCAGAGCTGATGAAAGGTGGAGCATCAACAGCTCCATTCGACAAGTGCTTTTATTTCTCGGACAAGCAGCTGCAGGGTCACCTCCTGCCAAGCAGGGCTGCAGGAGCACAGGCCAGACCTGCCAGGGACACGAGGGGGAGGTCCTTTGGGCACCCTCTCTTGGTGGAAGGCAAGGAAAAAGGCCTTTCAAAAGAGCAGCTCATTCCTTCCACTCCCAACATCCTTCTCCACTGGGCATGCATAAAGCATCCAGGTGAAAACCATGTAAAATTCCATCCAAACACTCTGGCTAGCAGCTTTGAGATTTTAAGATCTGTTTCAGAGATGTTCCTGATGTGCACAAGTTTCACCTTAAAAGATGACTCAAAATAGGTCTAACTGGAACTCTGACTCCAACAAACCACTCAGCCCCTAGACAGAACACTTCCACTGAATAATACAAGCATCCAAATTACATTCAGCAGTATCATACAAAGTGATAGGATTTACATGGGGAACATTTAGGGATCACTTGGGTTTGATCTCTTCCCCAAAGACTAAGGAGGAGAAATAGGATATTCTAGCTCCAAGAAGGGTTGGCTCTGGCCACTATGCTTTACTCCAAGCAATTTATCTCCATTGCTCAGCTGTGGATGATTTTCCTCATGCATCTCACACATTCAGCATCACCTTGGTGATATTTTTAAAGCCTGTCCTGTGCCCTCATTTGTATTCAATTTCCTTCCGAGGTAAAATGTTAGGCATTTCATGCTATTCAAAGTCAAAACAAAGCCTCCAAATAAGCACTGCTGAAACATACCTAGTCATCTGAGTAATTAGACATTTTCCTAGTTCCAAATGTACTGAAATTCTATTGTCAGCTCCCAATGAACGTGCCAGAAGTTATCCTAACCAGCAAGAGTTCTCTCCTAAATGTTAGCATACCCACAGAATAGAAGGCTAAGATACATTTAATTTAACATCTCTCCCTACCTGAATTAATGAGTGTTTTTAATTATGTAGCATCATCTGATCATAGTTATTACTCTAGCAAGTTGTTCGCCTTTCTCTGATGATATGATGCACAGTTGCCATTGCTCAAGCCAGGTCAGAACATGCTCTCACTGGCCAAGAGAAGCTCCCATTCCCAGTGTAGGCAATCATCCTTCACAGCAAGGGGCAAAGTGTTTCACTTCTGAGTGAATTTGTGGCAAATTCTCATGGGGAAGAGTCAGCTGTGGACTTCACCCAGGTCACAAGCCCCTGAACATTTTGCTAGTAGAAGGAATTACCATGTATGGGTGCAAACCTGCAGACTGCTGGAGTGGCTCCATGCCCCAGCAGTCCTCACTGTGTCCTGCCTGGTCCCACATTTGTGGTGCTGTCATCTTTACATGCTCACAGAGCCCTCTGCAACTCATTAGCCTCCAGGAAGCAGACAGCCAGAGAGGTCAGTGGAAGAAGATGGGAGCTGGCACAGAGAGAGGAGCACATAGCCTGGGGCATGAGCAAACTGTTAGGATCCACTCAGCTGCCGTGAATCCGAAATCTCACCCCCGTCAGTTTCCATTGCCCCTGGGGATGTCCGTACCAGGGCTGGTGCTAATGTCCAGTGCCGGACGGCCATGCCACAGCCCTGAGCAGTCACATCCCTGCACCCCCAACCTCCTGTGAGTACAGGGGATGTATGTGGATTCCCTTCACGTTTCCTCACTCAGCGGGCAAGCTACAGAGGTGAGCTGACATGTGAAACGCTCAGGCAGTGCCCAGTCAACACCCCCGGATCTCCAGCAACATCTTTTCACAGGTCTGTTCCACAAGCTTCTTCCTTCATATCCCCAAGGGACAATGGGCCACACCTGCTCCACATCCAGTTTAGTCTCAATCCACTGAACTTCACTTTACAGTTCAAAGCTTAGCAGCAACTTTTACAAGTTTGTGACAATTAAGGCAGTAGCCTGAAAAAAAACCTACTCCAAATGGGAATACTGGCTATTACTGCCTTCTCTTGCTTCAGACCCTTCCAACAAAACTTTCACCCCAAGACCACTCTTCCTCTGGACAACCTCTGTGTGGTGCCATATCCCTGTGAAGCTCCTTCAAGATGGGACAGTACTGCATCCTGCCATTCACACCCACAGATTCATCAAAAGATTGGAAAGTAAAAAAACCAACACCAAAATCCACGGAACAATTCTTACTTCCACTTTGTCAGTGTGAGGAAAATGAGAGGAAAAAGTGTTGATTCTCTCACTGTCACGCATCAAGAAGATCACTCTCAGTGTTTACAGGTGGTAGGGAGAACTTTATGTAATGTATTTCCTTCCTCAAAGGAAAGTCTTTCAGTGCACAGAAGAAAGAAACAGCAGGAGAAGGTAGGCATCTCTCCCTTCTGGCATGAGGTGGATACGCCCAGATAGTGAGACATTTTGAGTCACATTTCTGGGATGACTAAAAGAAAGTAGTTGCATTTCAGAAGCACTATGGTCAAACCTCCCAGGAGCTACATGTGCTGAGGAATAAATCAGAAAATCATTTCTGCAGATGGCAGAGGAGTAAGAGAAGCCAGAACAAATGCAAAACACCACCTCACCTCATGTTTCACACTAAGCATACAACTGCAGAACAACACCATAACTCTCCACTATTACTCTTGCTTAAGTTTAGACACAGCCTTTTCACACAAGTAAACTCCATGGATGCACCAAGGCAGCCTTCCAGATTTTGCTGACACCCCACCCAAGCTGAATGGACTTTCAGTAAATCACCCACCAGAGTGTGTTGAAGAGCAGCGCCTTCGAGATCTCCCTCCCACAGTCCACCCCCTCAGCCATCATCTGGGAAGCATATACACATCCACACAAGGCCCTCCACCTCAACTCCCACCCACACAATTTAGAGCAGTGCAGGCACAGACTACTCCAGGCACTGCTTCCACCCAGGCCCTCCTGCTCCATCTTACGGCAGGAGAAACACCACAGAAACAGGGTAAGATTTATTGAACCAAAAAGAAAAGGGAAGGAAGCAACATTCCCTCCCCAAACACACGCTCCTCTTCATGAATCTTCTGACTTTGTGCCAAGTTCAAACCTCTTCTCTGCTTGGAAAGCCTGTCCTGCCAACAGAAACCCAGAAGAGAACTTGTAACTCGTAGAAATCTCAGAAGAAACCAAGGCAGTTCCACAGTGTTTGACCACACACCAAGGCCCACTCTCTTCCACATCCGCCTCTCACGTCCCAACAGACATTTGCTGGGACAACAAGCTCATCTGGGATATGGTTTCCCACACAGTAGTTTTCATTCCAGTATCTCTCACTTTAAGATAAAGAATCTTAAATGTTGTTGTGCCATAGTAAAAATCATTACAATATGAACTTAAAAGGCAGAGGCAAAACTTAAAGGTTTTCAAAGTCCTGCTTTCTCTGAGAGAAAGATCTGTTGCAAAGGTTGTAATGAAATGCAAAGCATGATGATAAATGATTAGAAACAGCAGCACTGACTGGGGACTGCTGCAGAACTCAGTGTTTGCCCAGCATACACCTCACCATGCTATAGGACAAACATCCCTGCAGAACCTGCAACCCCAGCTGCTCCTGACCTCACTTTGAGTTAACAAAAGCCACTTGGCACCCACAGCTACAACTGCGGACCTGCCACATACTGCAGCCTGTATGCAGCCCTTGCACATGTGCCCAGCCCATGGGGGGCACTGCATGTCCAGCAAAAAGCTCCACATCTGTGGAAAGACAGGCTCATTTGGTTGGCAGCAGCAGATGCAGCAGCTGGATGTCAGCTTATCCTCCTGGCTCTAAGAAAAAAGGGCACGCAGGAACCGCAGGCAAAGGTGATGGTAACAACAGTGCTGAGAGCAGAGGGACCCACTGCTACACACAAACTCCCTCAACCAAAAGCTCTGTTCCTAGAAGGTCCCAAATGCCCCAGTTCTTCCACCAATGCCTCAGGGCAGGCAATCCAAACACTTTCATCATTGCCTGCTTCAAAGCTTGCTTCAGCAACTCCAGACTTTCCCCCTCGAACCCCACTTCTGCCCCACTTGCCCAGATATCCACATGTGCTTTACATTCCCCACATTCTTCCAGGCACCTCAACTAGCTGCCTCCAATTGGCTGCCCACCACAATTCCAGCACCTAGGACCCTAATTGCCATTCTGTGCACCCCACCCCCTACCACATCAAGGTAGGGTCAGTGTCCTTACACTGCATTTTCTGGTCATCTACAGATTTGCAAACAAGCAGGCTATGTTGTGAGCTTGTTCGCAGATCTGCAAGTATCAGCATAAATGATAATGCAGAACAAAAAGTCCTTGACAGTGTCAGACATTTGGGCTTTTATTTGTTTAACAGCCACTGTTACAAAGCTGGATGAGATGGAAACCCAACTGCCTTCCTGTAGTAAGGGGTGCAATGGAAAGAACTGCTTTCAGAGCAATGCTACGAGATACCTCCATGTCCTCTGCACAGCTGCACAGCAGGGACAATGCCAGTCGCACTGGAACCACAGAATCACGGAATGCTTTGGGCTGGAAGGGACCTTAAAGACCATTTAAGTCCAACCCCCTGCCAGAAGCAGGAACGCTTTCTTGTCTAGTGCTAAAATGAAAAAGCATCAACTGCTCCTCCAGCTATTCCCATCCAGGCAACAACTTCCACAGCAAAGAGACTCTTTGAAGAGGGACACATTCCCCCAGATGCCAGTCCCTTCCCAAGATCGCCCTTTGTAGAAAAGAAAGGCTGAATGAGACACAGGCTGAGAAAGCTGCTGCTCGAGGCTCTGCTAGCGCAGATAAGGTGTTATAAACCAAAATTACTTGCAATTGCAGGACTCAGGATTGCTTCTACCCCTCTATCTTCCTGCCCACGATGTCAAACCACTACGACTGTGGGCAGTGTTTATGCCGAGATAGTTACTCGTCCCTGCAATACAGGGGCATGGCCACCAAGTCCAACCTGCTATCTGGATGGCGCAGAAGACAGAGGGATTTGGGGGGGGTTGTAAAGCCTACAAAGCTTTACGTTCCTGCCAGGTCAGCCTGAGGACTCTGTTCCTTTTCTGCTGGCTCGCTATGTGCTCGTTTAAAATAAAACAAACAAACAAAAAAAATAAAATAAAATAAAAGAGAAGCGCTTCAAAGATTTGTCTCCGGTACGTTTAGGCATTCTGTTCTGAGCTAGGCTTGAAGAGCGCAAAATTTATAAAAACTAGGAGGAATGCCTCCCATGCGGGCTAAAAACCAGCGCAGGCAGGGACCACAGCCGCGTGTTTACACACACCAGAGGCGGGGAAACAGCCGAGACGGGGAGAGGGTGAAAAACCAGCACTGGAGAAAGCGATGCCCAAGCCGAGCCCATCCCTGCGGGGCATTCCCAGGGAAAGGTGCCGTTAACAGGACACCCCCGAGGGATGGCGGGGCTCGGGGGATGCCCCAAACCCTGCCACCAGCAAACATCCCACGCTAGGGGCTTGGGGGGGGTACTTACTGTGAAGGTGACCCCCTCACACACCTGACACCCTTTTAGGGTCGGGGGTGCCTGCACCTCCACCCATCCCAAAACCCGCTGAAGGGACAGGGGGAGCCGTGCCCGTCACTGCAGTAGTGGCGAGGGGTGGGAAGGGACCCTGCAATTGCGGGAAGGACCGCACAGGTGATGGGAAAGGGGGATGAGAAAACAGCCGCGAAGCCTCGGGGAGGAAGGGGGTGGGGTCCGCGCCCTCGCCC